>VZSZ01009242.1:86615-178069 GCA_013398815.1 Ibidorhyncha struthersii
GGGGGGCAGTTTGTGCGCGGTGTCTCTCTGCCGTGAGCGCAATGCTAACTGTGTGTGTGTGTGTGTGTCTGTCTCTCTCCATACCGGGGGATTGCACTCTTAAAATACACCCGATACAATGCACCAGCCTGACTCAGCCGCAGACATTAGTGCTAGGAAGATGGCGCACCCGGCAATGTTTCCTAGAAGGGGCAGCAGCAGTAGCAGCGGCAGCAGCTGCGTTACTGCTCCCACTGCACCAGGTACCGGCGTTGGGAGCACTGCCCTCTCCGCCGAGGATTATCAGCCGCCTTTGCTGGTCCAGCCGCCGCCTCCATCTCCTGCAGCATCTTCATCAGCGGGTCCACAGCCGACACCCCCTCCTCCACAAAGCCTGAACCTCCTCTCGCAGTCTCAGCTCCAGCCACAGCCTCTTGCACAGACTGGAGCTCAAATGAAAAAGAAAAGTGGCTTCCAAATCACCAGTGTGACCCCTGCTCAAATATCGGCTAGTATGAGCTCTAATAACAGCATAGCTGAGGATACAGAAAGCTACGATGACCTGGATGAGTCCCACACTGAAGACCTGTCATCTTCAGAAATCTTGGATGTGTCTTTATCCAGGGCCACTGACTTGGGAGAACCTGAGAGGAGCTCCTCTGAAGAGACTTTAAATAACTTCCAAGAGGCAGAGACTCCTGGGGCTGTTTCTCCAAACCAGCCTCATCTTCCTCAGCAGCATGCTCCTCTGCCTCATCACCCGCAGCAGAGTGTTGTGATCAATGGAAGTGTTCACCCCCATCATGTTCATCACCACCACCATCTTCACCACCACCATCATGGACACCATCATCCATCGCATCCTGGGGTGGGCAGTGCACCAATTCCTGGAGGACCACCGCCCAGTCCCTCATTTAGAAAACTGTCAACAACTGGAAGCTCTGACAATGTTATATCAACTGCACCAGTTTCTGCTGCATCATCCACTGGTTCCCCAGCATCTGTTGTGTCTAATATCCGCACTACAAGTACTCCTGGCAATTTAGGTGTAAGTCCTGCTACTGGAACTAGTAGCTTAAATAATATGGGTGGTGGTAGTTCTAGTGTGGCAAGCAGCGTGCTTGGTACTATAAATTTAAGCAACATCACGAGTACTGGTAATGTAAATGCTTTGTCTGGAACTAGCAGCAATGTTAATGTGAATATCTTGAGTGGTGTTGGCAATGGTACGAGTGCTTCCTCTAGTGTCATTAACAATGTTACTAATCCAACTGCAGGAATGGCAGTGGGATCAAGCCAGCAGCAGCCTGCATCTGGCACGTCAAGGTTTAGGGTTGTAAAATTAGATTCTAGTTCTGAACCTTTCAAAAAAGGTAGATGGACATGCACTGAATTCTATGATAAAGAAAACACTGTTGCAGTTTCAGAAGGAGTAGCAGTAAACAAAGCAGTAGAGACGATAAAACAAAACCCGCTTGAAGTGACTTCTGAAAGGGAGAGCACCAGTGGGAGTTCTGTTAGCAGCAATGTAAGCACACTGAGTCACTATACAGAAAGTGTGGGAAGTGGAGAAATGGGAGCACCTACTGTGGTACAGCAGCAAGCGTTTCAAGGTATGGGTCCGCAGCAGATGGATTTTAGCAGCGCTGCTCCTCCGGCAATTCCAGCATCTAGTATACCACAGAGTGTTTCTCAATCACAGCTTGCACAAGTCCAGCTGCATTCTCAAGAAGTAAACTATCCGCAGCAGAAGCCAGGGGTCCAACCTCCTGCACAGGCCAGTCTAACCACTGTTACTGGGGTTCAGCCAGCCCCAGTTAATATACTAAGTGTATCCCCATCTATGGGCCACCAGCAACCTGCCATTCCGAGTATGGCTCAACAGCAGCTACCGTATTCTCAGCCGGCGCAGCCTGTGCAGACTTTGCCAGTCGTACAGCAGCAGCAGTTGCAGTATGGACAACAGCAACAACAGCAGCAACAGACAGTTCCTACGCAGATGGCCGCAGGTCACGTTAAGCCGGTGAACCAAAACTCTGTTACGGGGGCTATGCCAGACTACATTCAACATCAGCAGATCCTTCAAACTCCAGCCCCTGCCATGCAGCCCAGTTCTACAGGAGTGGGAGCAGGGCAACCGGTTCCCGTTGCCCAGGCACAAAGCATGCAGCCTTCAGTACAAGCACATCCAGCCGCTGCCCCAGCTCAGCCTGTTGCACATGCTCCAGCAGCGATACCAGGTGTAGGTACCAGTGGTCAAATGCTGAACGTTGGGCAGCAAGGAAGTGTAGCCGCTGTGGTGCAACCACCATCTGCTGCAAACCAAATTCCACCTCCAGTTATGCCGTCAACGGCTGCTCCTCCATCTTCACAAGTAGTGCAGCCTGTGCAGACAGGAATGATGCAGCAGGGATTACAGGCTAGCGCTTCAGGCCTTCCTCAGCAAATGGTCATCGCTCAGCAAAATACCTTGTTACCTGTACAGCCGCAGGCACAAGGGGTGGAATCTGTAGTCCAAGGGATGACTGGCCAGCAGCTGCCTGCGGTTAGCCCTATACCTTCTGCTAGTACTGTTCCTGCACCAAGTCAAGCTGGTTCAGCTGTGCCTCCTGGCATACCTTCTGCTTCTATAGGTTTGGGACAGCCACAGAATCTAGCACAAGCTTCGGCTGTGCAGAACGGGAATTTGGCTCAAAGTGTTAGTCAGCCTCCCTTGATATCAACAAGTATAGGTATGCCAGTGGCACAGAGTGTGCCACAGCAGATACCGCTAAGCTCTACCCAGTTCCCCGCACAATCACTAGCTCAGTCAGTTGTAAGCCAAATGGAAGATGGCAGACGCCCTACAGAACCTTCCTTGGTGGGTTTACCTCAAGCTGCCAGTGGCGAGAGTGGTGTTGGAGCATCAGCCGTTTCAGATGGTGGTAGCAGCAACGTGCCATCCTCTGCTTCCCTCTTTCCACTGAAGGTGCTGCCATTGACAACACCTCTCGTAGATGGTGAGGATGAGAGGTAAGGCTGCCTGTAACTTTATTAAAAGATAGACTGTCCGATAGTTTGATTTGCACTAACTTGCAGGTCTTGTTACAGCCATTCTGTGAAATGAGGCAGTGTGATGTTTTTGTCTAATTGAAATATTGTTTCACAGGTCCCAGCACATGTAGGTATTATATTAAAATACTTGTTTTTCTCTTGAGGGGGTGGGTTGTATTGATTATGCTCTGAAACTACGGCGTGGGTAAATTGTGTTTTAACAAGCTGTGACAGTGTGTATATTCCCATTGTACAGAGGAAGACAAAAGAATACTGTGGAATGTGGGTATGCTAGTGGTGATTGTAGTTTAGATTATTTATTACACTGAAATAATTAATATTTATTCTTGGGTAGATTTTTTTTTTTTTCACAAGCCTGGACTTCATCCTGCCTCAGCTTTTCTTTCTCAAGTACTTGCTTTGCTCAGGTTGAACCAGTTGTGTGTCTGTGGTGTATGTAGAAGCCTTCTCTTTGACAGCCAAGAGATGCTTTAGGCAAATGAGTTTGGTGGGAAAAGGGAGGTTCAGCAACATCGTTGTGGCTCTTCAAATTGAACTTGGGGCACTTTTGGTCTTGGTGGTTTTGCTTCAAAGCATTAATCCATTGTGAGAGCTGCTCAGGCCTGCGGAGGGGTGGTGAGCCTTTGAATCTGGTGCACCAATTCTGTGCAGTCATAATAAGAAGCTGCACATGTTCTTCCACCTTCACCTTTTCTAATAAATGACCACTGGCTGGTCTTAATAGTATGTGCATGTGAATATTCTCATTTCTTTGACAGCGTGCGCAGAGAATCCGTTTCAGTTGTGAAAGGCCCTTACCACATGCAGGCTGAAGTGATCCGAACAGCAGTTTTAAAGTGCAATTATTTGATATTAATTATGTGTTGAAATTCCTCACTGTATTGAGGACCTCTTGTGATACATGTTTACAAATGGACAGGAAGACTGTGGTGATTCTCCCAAAGAACTTCTTGTCTAAGAATAAGCTACATTAATGGGAGAAGTAACTTTAAGATAAATAACCTGCCTTGAGAATGTGGGAGAGGACAGAAAAGAACACTAGAAAAGAAAAACTGAGACTCAGGTGAGGAGACAAAGCACTAAATGTTTACAAGGTGGGAAAAATGCTGTAGCGATGGGAGGTGAAGTGCTTAAATATCTTCTTGGTGCCATAGTTAAAACAGGAGTAATATCAGTGGCCAAACTTGATTAAAAAAAAAAAAAAAGGCTGCTGGGAGAGGCTGGATTCTTTTCTTAATATTGAGAATACTAAGTCTATCAGCAGTCTCTGATTATGTTGATCATGAGGTGTTGACTGCCTTAGTGGCTTTCATCACGTCTTTCTAAGATGCCAGAGAGCTATAATGAGTAGCAGCTTGTCTTCCAGGAGTGCTAGAAGACAAGTTCCAACACTGTTTCATTCTGATTATGTTTTTTAGTCAATAAATACATGAAGGTGGTAGAAGACAGACTGAGGTGTTAAAGCCCACAGTGTCACCATTATGCTACTAGCAGTCAGTTTTCTCAGAAATGTGTTTTGGTTTTCCTTCCTTCGATCTTTCTAAACCAGGACACTAATCCTTTTCATGGGTTGTTGGTGGGTATTTTTGTGTTGTGGTATGGGTTTGTTTTTTTTTTCCTTTTTAAACCAACCAAAAAAGCCCCGTAAGCTTTCAGGGAATCCTAGCTGAGTAAGAGAATCATAAACTCATTGATACTCACTGTTTTGGAAAATGACATTTAGCATGTGAATGTACCCTGATTTTAAGAGCATATGTTAGCTGTTTGTCATGATAGGTAGTTTTTCCAGAATGTCTAAATCCCTCAGGGTAACAATAGCCAGAAATACCTTCTTCCTCTGTTACTTGGCCAGCCAAAGATCATATCCTTTCTTCTCCCGTGCACGTTGCGTCTTTGTTCAATCTGTCATCTCCAGGTAGACGACACTTTTGTTTAGCTGCAGTTGGAAAATCATTTAGATTCTTTACAGAGCAGGATATGACTCTATTAAATGGAGACCAAAAATAATTGTGGTTTTTTGCATGGTCAGTTCACTTTTGTATACAACAATTAAATAATTTACAGCAGCACTTCTCATTGTATATCTGCCTGTAACATTAAAAAGTCAGTGAGATTGCTTCTGTTTCTGCTTCCAGGGGGTCTCAGGGCAAGGTATTATTTGTATTGTCATCTTGACTGGAATTTCTTTTTGGTCTGGAGCTTAGACCTCATCACTTACTAAAGGTAGTGCAAAATACGCTGTTACTCTGCTTGGCTTCTCACTTTGGCCATCTGCTGTCTAACTAGATTCCTCCTGAGAGTTTTTTGCGTATTTGTTAGATTATTCCCTCTTTTACAGGAGGTAAAGGGTAGTGTATTGTAAAAGTACATAAACATTTAAGAAGCAGATACACTGTAAATATGTATGTATAAAATCCCCATTTCTCTCTCATGTGCACACGCACATATATCACTGAAGGTTTATATTGATGCATCCCAAATGATTCTAAACCTGACAAGGGAAAAGGTAGGAGAAAGGAGTAAGTGATGACATAATTGGGCCAGTGAAGAAACTGTAAAATTCCATTTAGTGTGCCTTTGAAAAGACATCTGACCCATGTAATACCTTGTTTAGATTAACTCTCAGCTTTCGTTAAACCTGTATATAATTGCATTTAAAGACATGCCAGTATTGCTAAGTCTTTAGCCCTGTTTAGTTTTTAGAACACCATTTGCAGGTCTTTCTATGCCTGTTATCAGGGCATGGCCTTTTAAATATAGACAGTGTGGAATGTATGTGCTCTGAAAACTGTAACCTTTATTTCCCCAGTATGAATGATTTTATTTTTTTTTTAATTTTGACTTGAAATAAGAGATATTAAAAATGAACTGCTTAGCAGAATGCTGTTTGGAAAATTATTTTGCAGACTTTATTTATTAAAGAGAGGATACAAATAATACCCTTTTAGTTTTTGTATTAACAAACAAACAAAACAAAAAAAACCCAACCCACCCCTAGTTCTTCTGACTAGTCCTTCTTCAGCCTGTTGAGTATGCTGTAGTAGTTTGTACGTTGGTAGATTCATCATCTCTTCTAATATTTCGATCTACAAAAATGCAGGCCAGCTTTTTTGGATGTTAAGTGTATTTTTTTGTTAGCTTGAATCATGGTATTGACTCGTTTTAGTACATGAGTCTCATACAGTTTCGTGGATTTGGAGCAGTTACCTCAATTTATTCAGCTCAGTTATTAAATCCTGTCAATTATAGACGTGGTCTTTTGAGCTTAGTATTTCATCTCTAGAACTGTAGAAGAGGATTTCTTCTGTTTTTATGTTTTTGAAACTTAAGTATGGAAAAATACGTATTTATATTGCAGTGAATTCTTTTGTGTATTTATACTTAGTGTTACAAAATCAGTTTTACATCTTCCTAGACAATGCTTTATTATGCTATAGATGCTTACAGTAAGATTTTGTACAGGCTTGTATAACTCTTAAACTACCTGTAAAAGGAAAACTTAAAAAATCAATGGATTTTACAGCATTTATAAAGGCTGCTGTAAGTGAATTTAAAAATAACTTAATCTGAAACGTTGTTTACCATTACTCAAAAGCAGATTTTGTGAATGAAGGATAAGAGAACTAGTAACTGTCTCCCTGTCCTTGACAACATTTCCTCTGGAGTTGCTTTCACTCTTTAGTCTGATGCAAGTTGTTTTCACCTGTTCAAGCATTTCAATCCAAGAGTGAAGCAAAAAAGAAAGGAGGAAAAGCTGATGATAAACATGTAAAACAGATAATAAAGGGTACTTCGAATCTGTATGTCAATCTCATAATTTTCTTTTTCAAGAGAAATTTTTATTACAACATCCCTTTTCAGCTGGACAAAGGAAGAAGAAAATGGAGGAAATGTTTTCTGTATAGTATGTATGTTTTGGCTGTGGAGAGATTGGAAGATTAAAACTGAACATGAGAATTGAAAGACTTGTGAACAGCCTTTGAGAATCTCTAGTAGTAGTAACTAGTA
This sequence comes from Ibidorhyncha struthersii, assembly GCA_013398815.1. Classification (NCBI taxonomy): domain Eukaryota; kingdom Metazoa; phylum Chordata; class Aves; order Charadriiformes; family Charadriidae; genus Ibidorhyncha; species Ibidorhyncha struthersii. The sequence continues at coordinate 93,657 of VZSZ01009242.1, forward strand.
CTAGCTTGTAAAGCAAGGGTACAGTCAGAAAATTACATGATGAAAATTCATCCATGCAAGTATGTAGGAGGAAGGTTGATCAGGTATAGATGAGATTTTTACAGATGTAATGGAATAATCATTGAAGATGTTAGTAACCAGCAGTGAATGAATGTATTAAAATAGAACTGGAAGTTTCAGCTAAAGAGTATTTTTGATGCAGTAATTATTTTGCATACTTATTTCTATTTTGTAAGCTCTTTTAGAGTTTGTGGGCTTTTTTTATTTACTGTAAGTTTTGCTTCTGTGTATTTGATGAAAAAAGGAGAAGATACTTTTAGAAGATACTGCACAACAAAGGATTTATGGTGACTTAGCGTAGATACCTGGCAGTATTTTTTTTTTAGTTGCATCCTAGGGGCAGCGGTGTTATTTTCCAATTTTCAGACTTCAAACTTGTTTCAGAGTCCCGCCACCAATTTGAAAATTGTGTAACTTGAGTTCTAGGAAACTGGCTTTTAAAAAAGTCTCACCATATCTTCAATTTGACTATTTATGGAACTTGACAAAATAGTTGCCCTCAGTAATGGCAAGTCACATGAGTAAAAAGAGAGCGCTTTGGCAAAGAGAATGTGGTTACTGTTGTGTCATGCTGACAAGTCCAGCTTCTCACTTCATCTGATGAAATAAAATACCTACCATTGGTGGAATTGACTTTGTTAGCTCCCTGTTCTAAGTAAAGAACAATGAGGAATTTAGGGTCTGTGCTTCCTATGTCTGCTGGCCAGCTGTAGGTGCCAATACCTGGTTGGATGGACCTTTTTCTGGTGTCTTTTATAGATGCATTTTCTGCATGCCATGATATGCTTTGAACTAAGGATTGCTACAGTGCTTGCTGTTGCATTGCCTTTAAGGACAGGAAGAACCAGCAGATTTCAGGGGGCTGTAAAAGCAGTAATTTAGCACTTAAGATAAGGCAGGTTGTTGGAGATGCTGAGAAATGTACCTCTCCAACTGATAAGGTGATTTCCAGGAAATGTTCCTTAGCACTGCATTTTCGGCTGCTCTTTGGAAATGGTCAGTGTTTAAGCAAATTAAACCATCTATGTATTTGTATTTAAAAACAAACAAACAAAAGGTTTAAAAATATTTAGTGTTGAAAAGCAATCTTTGTTACTGTCTCAGGAGTTGGGTTCTTTATGTTACAGGCTAGTCTGGAAATTGGAATTATCCATTTGTCAGTCTCTGTATTGGTAGTAAAGTGTTTCAGCCTTTACAGGCTGTGATCTAGATAATGCCAAAATAGAGTCACGACTTTAATAGTCAGTGGTAGGCTAGCAAAGTTAGGAAGATGGGAGGGGAAAATAATAAAAACAAAACCCCAAAACATTAAGGTGCCTTGCATTAGTATAGGTGAAAAGACATCTGGATAGCACACCTATGCTACAAAAATAATGCTGTCTGCTTTAAGAGGATAATAAAGTAAATAAGCCTTTTCAGACCTGTCTCTAACAGCTTAGGAAGTAGATCAAGTTGTAAACAGTAGCGTTGCTAGTATAGTCTTTTAGAAGAAGAAACTATGCACACCTGAATATCAGTGTAATAATAGCAAGTATATTCTTGCTATGACCTTTTTGGGAATAATTTGTGATATGGGTTTGCATTTTGGTGTAGGTGAAACATAAAACAAGAATAGAAAAGAATAGTATGTCTTTGTTCCCATTGATTTAATGCACTAGTTCTTTCCTGTTCTTGATTAATTTATGAGACTAAAATGTGCTGTGTGTAATACGTATTATACTTTAACAAAGGACTGAAAACTTTTTTTTTTTTAAAGTGGGCCTATACCTTTCATTTACTGCACTTAGGCCACCAAAGGCAATGCTATTAAGCAAAAGCATGCTTTAACAGCATACTAAGCAGGGACTAAGGGTAAGATTATTCAGTAAATTATTTCATGGTAATGATCACCGTAAATAAGGAACTATTTTATTCTCAGTGTGATTGTACAAGAAACCATAGCCTAAAGCTAAGATGGAAAGAGCTCTTGAGTGACTGGAGATACCACTTTATTTTAGCCTGTTCTAAAGCATTCATGGAGTTACGAATTGCATGGTGGAAGTGCAGCATGGTGGAAGTACAGCATAATTATGGAATCAAATTGGAGCACCTAATATCATCCTTCTGGCTTAATGTCTTGCAACACTTTAAGTCTTGGTCTGTCTTTGGAATTTGCCAACAAAGACAGTAATTGTGCTACAGTCAGTTGTGGTGTAGAAAACCTTATCAGCTCATTTTGTGCAAGCCTCCAAACACCTATTATGCATTATTGGTGTTTGAAGCAGATTTTGGTTTGTGGTTGCAGTTATACGCAAAAGTCTACATTTTTCCACTGAAGCTGGACAGCCTTTCTTGAGAGGGAGGTTATAAATGTTTGGCAGGTAGGGACTGTAGCGATCCCATACATGCAAAAGCTATCACAGACAATACTCTAGCATAGGTATTTTATTGTTGTTGGCTACCTGATGGACTAAATGACTTGCTAGTACCTAATAAGTTAAGACTTCTGACTTTGGTGCTGTGCAGAAAGTAAGACTAATACTCACAGTTCAAATACAACATTATGCTTTAATAACTGATCTTGTTCAATTTTGTGAATTTTTTTATGCTTGCAAAGTAGAACCTTGAACACTTGTTTTGGTAGAGTAGAGAAGTCACAGTAAACTTGTTCACTGTTTTTCTTTGAGCAAGAAATCAGTTTGTTATTACATTCTTTAAATCATTTTGGCATTATTTTTTGTGCTTCAGAAATGACTCCTGATTTTTTTTTTTTCTTCAGAAATGGCTCCTGTTTTTTTTTTTTTTCTGCTCCACAGTCTTAACATACACTTACTGGTCTCGACTTCATCTAAGTTGTTTTAATGCTGTTGGTAATTTAACCTTTTTTTTTTTTTAAATTCAGTTAGTAATTTCCCAGAATTTCACCAGTCTTTTATCATACTATTTAAAATTAGAGAAAGTGTACATTGAGCCTAGATATTACTACTGTAAGTTTAAAACAATGCTATAGGAATTATTAGAAAACATTTAAACTGGGCTGTATAAACATAGGAATATATTTGAGTCTTAAGTGTTTCTCCATATGTATATACAGAGTCAAGCTTTCACCACTGTGCTAAGCATGAAAAATTCCCATGTAGATATATCTGTATTTGGGCACTTAAGTCAGTGTGTGTTGTCATGTTTTTTTTTTTTCTAATTTTTTTCTTTGTGTTTATTAGTATAACAAACACGTGAGGTTTCATGAGGTATATGGTGTTGGTGAAGCTTCATATATTGAGTACCTTTGACAATCAGGACATACATTGAAGTACTGTAGGTCTTCAAGCTTGAAACTCTGTCCCAGTTCATGTTTCTTCTTGCAGTCCAGGGCTAGTGATGGTCCGGGAGAGTCAGTGTAACTTTTCTTTGTTCAGCAGAGAACTGCTACCTAAACAAACTACCCTTTTTTGTCAGCCTTTCTTGCTGACGATTGTAGGTAGTGTACAAGCTGAATTTTGAAAGTATGTTAGAATAATAGAGTTAGGAAGTAAAGCAGTTTGAGGGTTTTTTATCATTCAGGAGTAGAAGTTTAACACTTTTTTGAAGCTGACTGTAATCCTTGTAGAGGAACAAATGTGGGTACCACTGATGTTTGTATTTTCTCAAGGAAACTTTCAGAAAACTGTGCTGCTTATTTATATTAGTAAGACTTGAGGAGTATCTTTGCCATCTGTTTATATACTTTTGGATAACCCATTCTTTTGAGTATAGTGGAGGAGTCCAGCTTTCTAAATTGCTTAAACAGGCAGCAGATGGTCTTCCGTAAGTTTAAACCTAACAAAGATATGGATGGGCCCACAGTCTGTTAAAAAATGTAGACAATATTTCCAGTAAGGTATAGATTTGATAGCAACTGGAAGTTGTTCGTAGAGTGTTTTCTAACCTGCTGCTTAAGTGTACTAGACCACTTGGCCAGGAAAATTGTTTGAGCTTATGTGTGACTTAAGTACTTGTCCAACCTTCTGTTTGTATGCCTTTGGGCTTTTTTTTTTTTTTTTTTGTTCTTTTAATTAGCATGGATATCCAGCAGGAACTTTTCAGGGCTCCGATTTCTTCATGTATATGAAGACTGAACTTCTTCAGCAGTCGCTTAAGCAACAGTATCAAAGTATTAGGGACAGTACTGGAAGCTGCTGAAAAATGTGTATATGCATTCAACAATAGTCTTCATGTCTTATTGCATTTATTTTTTTATATTTTTGCAAATAGGGTTTTTTTACTACTATACTCTAGTTCTTAAAGATGAGTTAGGCAGATAAGGTGATTTCAGCACACAGTGCTATTAGTGTATGCTTATTTCTGTAACCTCAGCATTACACTTGATTCATTCCTGTAAGGTCAGAAGGTGCAAATCATCTGTAAGTTACACCATTTTTTGGCAGACATTGTTGATCTTTTATTTGTAATTCATTGTCTCATGGGTCAGTAACAGTCCTAGTTATTGGTAACCAGGTGTTAAACTTTGGTGCTTACATATCTATTCAGCAGTCCTTTTATTTGCATAAAGTGTTAAGTTTCTGAACTTAGTATCTGTTGTGAGTTGCTTGTGCTTGGTTTAGAAATGGTATTTTCCTTTGAATCATTGTAAACAAATGTGTGGCATAGAAATACCTTTTAATGTTTTTTTTTTTTGCAGTAACTTTGAACTCCCTGTGCAATGCAGAGGGATGAAAGATGAGAGAAAACTCAAATGCCTTTTAAGCTTCCTCTGACCTTCACTTCACCCAGCTCTGTCACAGTTGTGTATGGGAGGGAGATGATGACTGGCAGTCATACATATAAAAAACTCTAGAAATCAAAGAATTCAAAATGTAACCATACCAAATTTGCGTTTCTAAATACTTAGTGCTGTTGCAGTTGCTAAAGATGATTGTGATTACAAATAAACCCAGTAACTTGTGTATGATTGCTTTGACTTCTATTGTGACTGCAATTTTGAAATATTTCTCTTTTTAAAGAAGAGCAAGTGAAAACTTCTCAGGTGGAATCTGAATTGTGAGACTTGTTTGGCACATATTGTTTCTGATTTGGGCTAAGTGTAGAAAAAAAACCCAACCCCTACTTCTGTAGATTTGCTGGAAGATTATTTTCAGTTTGGTAATTTTACTGGCTATATGTATATGTTTCAAAGTATCATAATGTGGTCTTGTACCATGTGAAAAGATTCTGTATTTCTCTTGAAGTCTCTGGGCTATAAACAGCATTTTAATGCTCATTTCCAGGTTGAACTTGACAGAAGTGGAATGTTTTCATTTCCTCTAGGATTTTGGGAGGGTTCATGCAGTAATGCCTGCCCTATAGAAAGGCATTTAAGGGGAACCAGAACAACTCCGGGTATTTTGTGATTGTTGTGTATGTGGAAAGTTGTGCACAGTATTAGTTGCCATTGTCCCTTGATGTCACTTGCAGTACAGGATAGTCAAACTCTGAGCATCTCTGAAATCTGGCAAGGAAGGATTTTGTAGTAACAATTCGTTTATATTCAGCATTATGGTTTGTTTATGTTACAAGATGTTTAGTGAAAACCTTGACCTGGGCTCAACTTGAAATGTCTACTAAACATCTTGGTTAGTTTTTTTTCTTCTTTAATTCTTTGGTCTAAAATTCTGAATGCTGCATATCTGTATACATGTATATGAGAACATATAAAACTTTATTTTTTTTTTTTTAACCAAGCCTGCTGGTTAAACAAACCTGCTGGTGAGAGAAGGAGCAATAGCTGCTGTTACGGTTTCATTTCTTGCATTCTTACAAAATAAGACCAAATGAAAATAAAATAAAAGGAACCATGAGTTAATGACTACATATTTTGAGTACTTGTTAAATAATTTAGTGTAGCACTCAAATGAATTCAAGGTATAAATGTACCTCTTTAATCTATTTAGTGAGGTTATTATGTTAAGAATGGATCAGTGTATTGCACTGCCAAGTGTTTCTTTAGTAGGCCTAATATCCTAAATTGGGTGAAATGGCAAGTTACTCATAAATGTTCAGGGAATGGTGCAGGATGTGCATGTGCCTCTGTGTTCCTTTCTTTCTTTCCAGGTTTCTGAGACTCCTTCCAATTCCGTAATTGCTTGTGAAAGAGAGGAGTTCCCGAGCACGTATTTGATTGGAGAGAGAGGGGGGAGGAAAGAAGGTGTGAAATGTTTATGACGGTGGTTTTGATTTTCTTCTTTTTCTGGTGGGGGAAGGGATTTTAATTTTTGAAATAGTATCAGGCGTGTGTGTTAGAGCCAAGTATATGCAGTGGTTGGCGATACAGCCTCTTATTTATGGGATAGTAGCTAAAAGGCGTAGTTGTGAATTGGGGCTCGGCTTTGCTGTCTGCTTTATAACAAAAAGCAGAAAACATGATCCTAAAGTACTTGCTGTCTGATGTCCACATAGTTTCTGAATTGATTTTTAAGATGGCCATGCTTTAAAGTAGGCAAAATCTTAAATGTTTTTCCTGCTTTATGAAAAAACAGAGCAGCAAAACAGGGTAGTAGTCTGTATATTCCTGTGGAGATGCACCCTGTTAATAAGGAAGCACGCCATCTCTGGAATAGCATTCCGTTGAAATATTTGAGTCATCCTTTTGTCATGAAAGCATGGGTTAGCATCTTTTGTAAGACTTCATTGACTGTGCTCTTGGGATGTGTTGATTCTTAGTGCTGCTTGCATATGCTGGAGCATAGTGAAGTAATTGAGCAGCCTTTTTATTTCATTGGAATTTACATGTAAATGGTAGATGATGATTTGCATGAAGATGTTTTCAGCTTCTAGAGAGTACAGTGATCTGTGGTAGGGGAAAAATAAATATTAACATGTTATAGCAGACAAATGTGGCTAGCAGTAGTTATCTTCACTTCTTGTATTTGCCTGACCATCAGAATCCAGTCTCTGGGAATCTTTAACATGAATATTTACTGTCCAAATACTTAAAATATTTAGAACATACTGTTTTAGTGCCTTTGAAGCTATTGGATGAAAGTGTTCTGTCTGAAAGCATCACAAACAGTCCTTCAAAGAATTCTGTAAAGGACATGGAAATTGTTAAGTGTTCACAAGTATTTTCAAATAGAAGATTGTCTTGGTATTTACTGACCTAAAAAGTGTTTAAGAAAGCCATGCAACCCTCCCTCTTAATGCTTTTTAATTGGAGAGATGTTTAAAGAAGCTTGCTTTTTTAAAAGTTTTATTTTTAAAAGGAGTTTCTTCCTACCCAGCCTCCAAACATGGTAGACTAAACTATCTTAATGTTTCAGGAACATGTACACTTCATAAATACCTAAAATGTTTTATTCATTTTTGTTTCAACAAGAAGAACAAAACAATCCCCCAAACATTGGGATACCTTTTCGTAAATTGTGGAGTTGGCATATTATATGAGATGGAAGGTCAAGTCAGATCAATGTAAGATCCATGCAGTTATCCAAAATCCCAAACACCTTTTCTTTCTTTCTTTCTTTCTTTCTTCTACTTTGACTTACAAATTCATTGAATTATAGGATTTTTAAAGGTACCCTGTGGAATTATTTTCTCAAAGTTGCTGTCAGATAGCTCTGGAACAAAACTACTTTATGATAGGCAATAGGTGTGCTGTGTACAATTTAAGAGGAAAGTTGATAGCTTCTGGATTAAGTCTGTAGCCTTTGTATGTGCAGACACATCTTCCCATGGCTTTGTTACTGTGATCACTAGAACAGTCATGCAGATTGCATTCATCAGATAATACTGCCATGTAGCTTTGCACAATTTGGCATAGGCAACTTGGCACTGTGAGATCTGTGTTCACAAATGTTCAAGTGTAAGTTTTAGTTTTCTGTAGTGAATCGCAATATGTATGCATAGACCTTCTATAAATTACATGCTAGAACTTCTTAAACAATGCCTTTTCTGCTGAAAAACTTCAACTTTATTGGATACCATTCTTAAAAATGTCACTATAATATGAAAAATCCTAAAATGCTACAGAAGATATTCTTTTTGTATTATATATACTAAATTTATACTCTATCCTAAGGTGTAAATTTATAATGAAGCTATTAACATTATTTGTCCCCGTACAAAATACTTCGAGCATGATGGGTGAACACTGGATGTTTTAATTTTTGCTCATCATGTGCATGTTTGCAGCCACTGATTTATGTTGTCTGCCTCTAATGAAGACACAAGATTTAGAAACAAAGCCCTCTTAGAAATCATGATGTTGCTGGAGATATCTACCTTTTGCTTCAGAAATAAGGGTTAAAAGAAGTAACTACCGTTGGTAGACTACTCTGCCTAAAGTGACCACAAAAGAAATGTACCAAACATAATTGCTGGGAAAAGTAGGCTTTTTTCTCTATGAAAGAAAATCCAGCCATGTCTGAATACTATTTAATTATAGTGTCTGCCAGCGACTGTGACCAGTTTCTGTGAAATTGTGCTTAAGTGGTAAACAAAGGTTGTTTGTAATCTCAAACTGGTAAGAAATGGTTTGAAACGCAGTGTCTGAAAAGAGATATGCAATTTTTTTTAGTGAAGTAAGCAGTTTTTCTTTCCAAGTATATTGATGTTAGTGGGTTGAATTAGTATTGCACAGACATGAAGCATGAAAAGTAAGGCAATCTCTTCAGTTCTGGCTTTTCTGAAAACTCAAACTAAATAAAAATTGTGTTTGAAACATGACAATGAACACCTAAAATGCTAGGATGGCTGCTGTTGACTTGGCAGCTTGATCTTCTTGGGGGACATACTTGTGTTAATTCATCTGATCAGGTAATTGATAACAATAATAGAAGAAAGAGCTGCTGAAGAAGCTGTGGAGAGCTTGAAAATCCTGAATTGAGGTTTGCATTTTGGAGCAGTTTGCAGGGGGGAGATTCTGAATCTTTAGCATTCTACAAGAAAGGTATCTAGAAATGTATGTCTCTTAACTTCAACATAGTTTCTTGGGAAGGGATGGAAGAGTTTCTCTCTACTCCCCCTTGATGGCTTACGGCCAGAGGCCCACTGCCATAGGAAGAAGTGACTACTAGAGAAGCTTTCAGTCAGAATGGGATTTGTAGAATCTGGCTAGTATGACCAAATGTTGTGAGGATGCCATATATCCTCAGAGGTGACAGTTTTAATTGATGCTTAACTGTTGAGGCCAGCACCTTCCAGAATTATAAGTCATAGAAGCAATTGGTTGAAGTTAATTGTAGATTGACCAGGCTAGCATTTTTTATGGGCTTGCAAATTGCATTTTAAGATATCCTAGAGTACTTGCTTTTCTTGATGTGAACTGTTTGCATTGTAGCTTCACTGTGTTGTTCTGCTTACATACCTAAGTACGGGCTTCAGAACTTTGTTCTGCTCCTTTCCTGATAATGTTGGCAAAATTCAATGCTTGCGGAGCTAGGTTATGCTGTTTGAACTAATGCATCCTGTTTCTAAGCCTGGAATGGTGTCTCATAGTTGTTCTGCTTTAGCACCGTGTCCTATGCTTTTTCCATTTGTCCAGTTTGGTTCTGCATCTGCTGTTCTTTGCTTGAGAACTCCTGATGAATAGTAAAAACTTTGGTTCAGGAAAATGAGATTGTCTGTTGGTGAGTATGACAGAAACAATGAAAGGGGGTTAAAAAAAAAAGGGTGGTATAAGTGATTAACTAAATAAGTTTGTGTGCTGCTAATTATTCTTGTCAGACTGTGGGAAGACCTCCTTTTGCATTATTTTCCCTTCTTTGTTTTCCTAGAGAGTCACTCTTACTTAACCAGAAGCCCTTTTTATTGTCCTTGTAGGCTAGGTTTGCTTGCTCCTAATGTTTGGTGCCAGCAGGAAGTGGAGCCAGTGTTAGGGACAGTGGCTTTCCTTTTCTGTTACTGCACACATACGTTCTCCAAGGTTAATGGAATGTCTTATCGGGTCACTTTTGCCTTCCCAAGGATTTACTGTTATTACCTGCTGTTATTGTGGTGAATTAATGTGTTTAAGAGTTCCAGATCTGATGCCAAATGTGCCAAAATGGTCATTTGGTTTTGGTGTGGACAGATACAAAGCCCAGAATGTCCCATCTTGTAAATCAAGTCAGTACTTCAACTTGAGCCTTTGAAAACAAAAAGCTAATGAGTTAAGGCCTGCTGTGTCCCTGGAGCTTGTCATACAGCATCTCAGAATTGTGGTGGTGTATTTTTTTAAATGACTAAAGGTGATGTACAGGGATTAGAAGGAATTCAAAATGAAATGATGAAGTAATACCTAAACCAAGAAACAAATCTCTAAAGCTGAATGGTAAACCTACATCAGACTTCTGATTGAGCTAGTGACTCATAAGGACCCTAGAGCTATGACAGCATATCCACTTTTTTGTACTTTAAATTATAAATGAGAAGTAGTTTAGAACACGATCTGGACCTTATGTGCCCCCAAATAATTTGGGAACAAGAGGACACAGGTAAAATTGCCTTGGCTAATTTCAAGAAAGGTTTTGTCTGTGGAGCTTATTGCCACAAAATACTGTGGAGGCCAAGAAGTTAGAAGCACTTAAAGGAAAAAAAACCCAAACATGAGTATATGTATATTATGTATGCTTATGTAGGAAACTATATAGAATTATAATAGTATGTGGAAAAGTAAATGACTGTTGGCTTCTGGTTCTAGGGCTGCTTCTAGCTAATTCAGGGTAAGCAAGTACGTCTTTTTGAGACAGATTTGCTGTAGCTACCTCTTGCACCTTTTGCAGTGACTTCTGAAGTACTTGGTGCTGGCAACTGTTGAAGGTGGGGTACTGCTCCATACCTTCGTATTCCAAACTGGAAATAAACTGCAACTTAAAATATTTTTTTTTTTTTAAATTCACACTTTATTGAAAATAGAAGCACGAGGGCTAGAGAGGAAACTAATATAGTAAAATGGAAAAACAGACTTACAGAAGGCTGTATCCTTGACTGTTGTTTATAGAAATGTGAACGATTGCAATTGATTCTGTAACTGCTAAAAGCTATCTGGGATGCAATAATGTGTTACTGACTTCATGGAGGAGCAAAAGTTTCGAGGTGGTTGCATCTTTAAAGTAGGCAAAGGTGTAACAACCGCCATACGCTTTCAAAGCATAGGTCAGAAATTAAGGTGCCGTGTAAGCAGAAGCAAGATATTCCTGGTTTCATTAACAACAAAAACACTTATTCACAACTGTTATTTTTCAGGAAGCTGTTCTCGTGCTTGAAAAATGTGATGGTCAGCACAGCAATGGCTGAAAATAGCATTTTGGATGCTATAGCACTGGCATTAGAGCCCCATTGGCAAACATCCAGGAGGCATGTAAAAAAACTAATGCTTTAAATATTAAAGCTTTAAAAAGCAGCTTCTGATGTTTAAATTTTCTAACATTTCAAAACTATATGCCTATTTAACAAAATATTTGAGAGTGAGCTTAAAATCCTGTAAAGAGTCACTTGATAGAAACAATTCTTATTGGCAACACAAAATAAATAACTCTATTATAGGAGCGCACATAGGGTAGCTAGCTGTGAAGAATTACTGAAATTGTACAGAGGACAGTGGCACCGGTGAGGTAAGAAGAAACTTCAGCAGCGGGATTTTTCTGTTCTCCCTGCTTGTGTATGTTTCAAATCCTTGGCTGTATGTCATGATATGCTGTAGGTGTTTCTAGGCTAGTTCTTCTTTATAAATGTACAAATATGTTTAGTGGTTATGTGATGGAATTGAAGTATGTTTGTCCTTTTGCAGGATGCTGCAAGTACCAGGAGGAGGGATGGCCTTTAGCAGCCTCTTTCTCTGCTCCTCCCTGAGTCATCCTTGGTAGTTACATCTTGCCTCAAGGCCTTCTGTTTTGATAACCCCTCTTAGAGTGCCTGTGGATAACTCATTAGCTCTTGCTAATGAATAAATAGGCAAGTAGCAAGCATTTAAAATTACAAGGTTCTCAATTTTACTGCTGCCTCCAAAGGACTTGGAATAAAAGATGTAAAATGCTTCTTGTGCTTCCTCTTCCAATTCTGTCAGGTAAATGCTGTTACCAAAGTTACTCTGAACTGTCTTCACGGTAAAAGAAAAAAGCAAGCAGGACAGTTCAGCTTGATTCATGCCTGTGTGGTCGTATTTGCAACCAGGGCACTAATTGTTGTTTTACACCAGGACTCTGAGACGTGGCATAAATTTTTCAGAACACTCCCTCACCACAATGCTGCTTTTTCAAATGCTTTAAGTAAGTAACATTGAGGAGGAATTTGATTTTACGCTACTAACAAATTCTGGAGCACGTTTTTCAGGACTTCCAGATTTCTAGAGTTGTTGGTGTATCAGATGCTCTGCAGATCAACAGGCACGTCAGAGGTCACTAAACCCTAAAGGAGACAAGTAATCTACTTAGGTTTTTTTTTTTTTTTCTGACTTTATTTAGAAGTTCTAGTTTGTAAGATATTGAAAATAGCTTTCTTTTAATTGGGTTGTATTTCTGTCTTAATCCATCCAACAGCAGAATACATAAACAGAGTAGAATGTGTATTGTCTTGTCTGGTCTGTGGAAATGAACGTTTTCCTTAATGAGTTTGCACTTGCACAAGACCTGAATATGATCCCCGAAATAGTACTGTTGTGGGAAGGACCTAAGTCAAAACCTGGGTTAAGACAAGCCTCAGGAACTGTATCTGCCTGTTTCTCTCCTTATCATGTGGCTATTGGCTAAATATTAGTATTGTATTTGATCTACAGCACCTGTTCCAGGAATCCCACAGCAGAAGCTGGAGGAGCCTGCAGCCTTTTCAGGGGTTGTACTTGGTATTTGGAGAGGATGTTTGATTAGATTTTTAAAGCGAAGTGTCATGTGGATTATGCAAAATAATGCAATTATGTTGCAAGTTAGCAGTAAAATGAATAATAAATTTAGAAATGCAGGAGGCTTGTTGATCTTGTTTTAAATGTAAAAAGTTTGGCAAAATTTACTCTTTTTTTTCCAACTTAATCGCAGTTACTAAAGCCAGTTAGTTACTGTAACATTTTCTAGATGTCAGATACAAACTTTCTCAAATGTTTCCTGTTGGCTGCAACATCAAGTGGTACTGGAGGAAATTGCTGTGTTTATGACCATGTGTTTATTGCTCTTTTATGAAACAAGTTCATCTAGACTATCTTTCCATTGCCTTAATGAAGCATCTTGGATATGAGAGTAGAAAGTGCTGTATAACACTAACTAAAATAGTATTAGCCAGGTGTTCTACTTGCACTTTGACTACTGCTCAGGAAATGGATTTCTTCCTCGTGCTGGATAGTCTGATTGAAGTTTTCATCATTTTATATTCTAGGTGATATTGTAAAATGCTGTGTTTGTGGGAATACTAAGGTGATGAATTTAATATTCAGTTAGTTTTGAATATCTTAAACTTCTCAAGAAATGCATACAGAATTGTTGGAAGTGGAATAAAATACCCATGATGAAGTAACAACCGTAATTCTTGTTATGTTAGGGCTTACCACGTGCCACATCTTGCTCACATTTACTGGCAGAGGGACGAACATGAGCATCTTACATTCTTGGAAGATAAACTGTGTGCTAAAGATCGGGGAGGGGGATGCAATCACATGTATAAACTACTTACATTTTCTTAAGAGTAAACCTACACGTATCTGACCCGCTCTAACATAGCTTTGTTGATAGCTCTGTAAGATGTCCTGGGAGAAAGGGGTCTGAAGAAGTTGGTGACTTTATTGATCTGTGTTTTTTGGACTTGATCTATATTGTGAAAAGACAGCAATGTGTATATTGCTGAGCGATGCAGGACAGCAGGGCCTTTGAAAATCAGGAGCAGAAGCTTGACTGCAGGGGAAAACTATGCTCATGAAGGTAGTTATGTAGCCAAAATACAGAACAAAGAAGAGTGCTGATAATCAAGACTAAAAGGAGTATGTTCTTGTGGAAGAAATCTGGTGGAGAATGTTTGTAAACACACACTGATGGATGAGGAGGGGCAGGTAGGAAGATAAGGCCAACACCGTTGGCTGTAAATATATATTCTTCCTCCAGATATTACTCTGTAACAGTATGTGTCGTTTCAGCCCTTTATTTTAAGCTGTCGTGCTTACTCAGTATGTTTAGGTATATCTAATTAGACTGCTAGCTCCTTTTTCAGAAGCGTTTTCCACACTGTTGTTGACTAGTTCTTTTTTTCTGATCTCAACAAGTATTAAATCTTGTCTTTTCTGTGTTTATGGTACTGTGGAAACCTTTTTTTTTTTTTTTTTTAAGATATGCATGTCAGAACTCTATGTGTATGTGCTGCTTCCCGCATAAAACAGGATATGGCTGTGATGAACAGTTCAATGTTATGAGGGGGTTACACTGCTCTCAACTAGCCAAGTAATTCTGTAGGACACTGATTGCTGGCTGGCTTGGGTAAGTTTATAAATCTAATTAGTGTAATAACTTAGTGCTGGTAATTTTAATAGGTCCTTTTTGCAAAAACTTGTATTATGCACTCGGTTATGGTTTCAGCAGAAGCGTCTGAAGTATGCAATATTGGTTAATAGGCTGTGGGGATGGATAGAACATTATTTCTGCTGGATGAGGACTTAAGGTAAGGTGCTCCTGATAGCCTTCTTTTTAATGACTGAGAGCTAAGTAGTATAAGTGTTGACTCTGTTTTGCCTTTGAAAAGAATTGTTATTGCTCTTCTCATTTTGAAACAGTCATGCTTTTGTAATTAGGGGTTTGAGACTAATGGAAGAAAACTATGAAAGGGGTTGTTGAGTTTGTAGTATTGCTGAGTGTTTAGATACTTTGCTTTGGTTAATTTATGTGGCTTAAATACTTTTTTAAGCTGTATAACAAAATGGTACCAGAACTCTTTTAATTAAAAAAAAAAATAAATCATGGAAGTAGAGTGAAGATGAAGATAAAGCTCAAAAAGAATAAGGAAGCCAGAACAGCTCAGTGTATAATTCTTACTGTGTAAATTGCTTTGAAATCAGGGACTCCTGATGTCAGTGGCCTTTAAAAAAAAAAAAAAAAAAAGGGGGGGGGGGGGAAAGAGAAACGCATGTTATGTAGTTCTCTACTGGAAAACTTGTTACTCTTTTTAGTATGTGACTTTTTTAAAAATAAAAATTGCTGAAATACAGAAGCTTTAGGAGATACCAGGTGGAAAAGAATAGAAGTAGAATTTCAATGATCATATTTACTAATAAACATATTATTCATTTTAATGAGACTGAAATGCAAATATCTTTGCATTGTTTGAAATTTGTATGGAAAACATGAACTGTTCTAAGGACTGTGGAACCTGATTTGGATACTTGTGTAATGCTGTTTTTTCTATTTTGTTTTGGATGATCTGATCCCCCATGTTATTTAAGCTTTTCAGTTGCTGCACAAAAGAACCTTACATTGCATTCCAGTATCAAAACAAGCTGTTAAATTCTTTTGTTTGTACTAATAAACATCTAAAGGTTAATACAATCAGTTCAAATAATTAGCTGTGTAATAGAAAGCCTACTTAATTAAAAAAATCCCAACACCTGAGGTTTAATGCATGGAAGTCCCAGCTGTGAAGGGAGGTGGACAACAAATCTTTTCCTTAACTTTTTAATTGATACTTCATCATTCTTGCAGTCCTGCATAGATCTAGGAAAATGATTCTTAACATATTTAGCATTTATGATGGGATAGTTATTTCTGTGCTGTATCTAGGGCAGGATTAATTTCAAAGCCTTCGACAAATGGTTATTATTTCTAGATATTTGGAACCCATTCTTCCCTGGAGGAAAAATGGGTGATGTAGCCAAGGAAGAATTTTCTATTGGAATTTACTCATAGCCATCTAAAAATTCATTGAGATTTTGTACTGCAACTGCTTATTTATGGTTGTTTGTTTGTTTTTTTTTTTTGTCTGAATGGCTCTCCAAGGGAGCATTAGCAAGAAGAGGGAGGGAAATGTGAATTGCCATGGTTTGACACAGAGCTGTTTATATATTTGAACCTGTCATCTATCTGTTGTACCAGTGAACCCCAAAAATAGGAATCTGGATACCTTCCTCTTGAGGACTTTGATTTTTCACAGCTTTGGCTTTTGTTTGAGTAGCTTCTGAAACTTTTTATAGCCTTAAGGTTTTTAACAATGTAGCTTTATCTGAAAACATACATGTATGTGTTTTTATTGAAGCCAGTGGGATTCTTCCTGAGTCATGTTAGATCTCTTCTGCTGTGTTTGTAGTATAGTGTGTTCTTTATCATTAATGTGGCTATTAGTTTATAAAAACTAGAACAGATGTCATAGCTTTAAAAATTTCCAAATCTTTTATGTTTAAAACCTTATTTTATTATACATAATATAGAAATTAATATGAAATGCCCATGATAATTTCAAAGTCTTTGGCCTAGTTTAAATAAATCATTGTCTTTAAAGGGTCCCAAGTGACTGTAAGTGTTTACTTGACAACTAGAGAGGAGCAATTTAGTCTCCTTAATTCTGCTTATGGATTTGAGTTAATACAATCAACACTTAAAAATACCACCAAAACCAAACAAACAACCCCCTCCCCAACCAACCGAAAAAGCTGATGCTAATATTCATGTTTCAGGAGGGGTTACATTATTTGCTTTCTTGCTCTTTGGGTTTATTTATTAGTCTTGGCATGCAAGTGTCTAGTCATGCAACGTGTCCCAAAGCATCCTTATGAAAATCTCTTGGTGTCAATAAAAAATATTGTCCCTGAATATTACTTCCTATCTTTGCAGTTTTTGGAACTGGCTCTTTGAAGCTTCTGTTTCTGTTCACACTTTCTTTTTGCATGTCTTTTGGTGTTTCTTGGGTTAAGTCATCCAGATAGATAAAAGCAAATTCACACATTTTCTGTAGCTGTCTCTTGGCTCTTCAGTTTCAAAACAATAAATGAAAAATACAGTTATTGCACAGATTCAAGACTTTAACAGCTGGAGAAGAATTTACCATCTTCACTAAATGTTTTATCCTCTTGAAATTAAAACTTTTAAGATGCAAGTTTTT
Source organism: Ibidorhyncha struthersii (assembly GCA_013398815.1). Taxonomy (NCBI): domain Eukaryota; kingdom Metazoa; phylum Chordata; class Aves; order Charadriiformes; family Charadriidae; genus Ibidorhyncha; species Ibidorhyncha struthersii. The sequence continues at coordinate 110,706 of VZSZ01009242.1, forward strand.
TTATGTGATGCCCTAGTTTTTCTGTGTATAGATTTTTCGTTACGAATCAATAATAGACTGTTCCTGTCAGTGAAGGTGTGGCATATTGCCTGGAAGAGGTTCCTGACAAATAGAGAAAAGCTTCCCATAAATTGGGAAATATCAAATTGTGACACATGTGTAAACAAGAAAGTTTACCAATTTGATAATGAAGTGTCAGAATGATATGTTAAATATAGTTACTTAATGGCCGTGAGGCACATTGTGCTTCACTGAATGTGCAATAGTTCCTGTAAAGAAAAAGCCTGCTTTTCCAAAAATCAGTATACAGGTCCCTTACATGCAGCTTCTGTTTCCCGTAATGAAGTACAAATACCATTGCTACCCACCTTTTAAAAAAATAAGCAGGAAGAGGGGAAGGTGGTGTGTTAGTTGCTAGCCTTGCTTGCTTCCAAGTCTCAGAAGTTTGTACACTGGCACATATCGCAGCTTACTATTCCCTTTGTAGCTTGTTACTCCTTTCTGCTATCTGACTCTGCTTTGAGCAGTGGGGTTGAACTAGGTGGTTTCCAGAGATCCCTTCCAATCTCAGCTAGTCAGTGTTCCTGTGAGAACTTCAATTCACTTTTATAAATTGTTCTTTTAAATTACATTCCTTATGCAGCAAGGAAGCATGATTACTTGTTTGGTGATTCCATTTCTATTTTTTTTTTAAATAAATGAATATAAAAATTGGGACCTGTGGTGGTAAAACAGGAACTGAAGGCGGTGCTTCACTAAAACAGAGATAACATTCTTCCTCTCTCACAGAACTGAAACCAAAAACATAAATGTCTTAGGTTGATGTGTAGACTGCGTGCCTGACTTATACTAGTGCTCTTAAGCTTGGAGTTAATTCTTGTTTCTCTAGAACACCTTTAACTTATTCCTGACACACCTGCATTTTATTTAGATTTTTTTTTTTCTTAGAAACATTTTTCAAGAAACTTGATGTAGATACTGCTGTAACTTCCAGTGACTGGCTTGTTTCAAGCAGCTTGCTTCCTTCCTAGGGTCCTTTTAACTTTCTCCATTTGCTGTCTGTATCTTTGCTTTCTTCCCCGATGTGTTAGCTTGCTTTATCTGAAGGCTTCAGATGGGATGTTTTGAGGAGGGAAAAGAAAAGGAGGTGTGGTGAATCCACCATAGTATTTTATCCCTGTTAAGCCCACAGTTCTGGCACTGTTTATTGTCCGTATTTTGTTTATTTTAGTATGTTATATGATCATCAGTTTGATGTAAAAGTAGCAAGTTTTAGTAGGCTATAGAATTTGGTTTTATATCTAAAGTGTTACTATGGTGAATATTTATTTTTAACTAATTTAATTTACTATGCTGCACTTTGAAAGAGACAACATCTAGCTTTCTGTAAAGTAAAATTTCTAGAAGGACCATAAGGAAACTTACTGTTTCTTCTGCAATCTATAACTAATTTTCACCCGTTTCACCCTTTGTTGCCTTATAGCCATATCATGTCCCCTTTCCTGGCTCCTTCACTCTTGGAATCCACAATGCAATTAGCAAAGCTGCCTTGAGTTCAACCCTTTGGGATTGAGGGATTTTTAATTTTGTCATGCATATTTTTGGGGAGACCTCTAAGGAAAGAAAAAGTCTTGGTTTTGTTCTTGTGTTCTGAATTCCTTTTTGCTGGTGCTTGTAGAAGAGAACAAAAGCTTGAAGTAAAGAACTGTAAAGCTTGACAAAGTTTCACAGGAGAACCTGCTGACCTGCTGTTGTCTGTTTGCCAAGTCTTCCACTTTTCATGGTACGTTGTTACCCCATTGCTTTGGGCAGCAGCCTGCAAGCTTCTGGACTGCTGTCAACCTCTGCAGGCTCTGAAACTCCTTCCAGAGGAGACAGCAGCTAGGTAGGTGTAGATTGTCACACAGGTAAAGAGGCATATCCATTGGTCTTGTTTGGTGTATGCATCTTGGAAAGTCTCAAGGATCACTAGGTCTAACAAGGTACTTCAGACATATTGTTTCCAGATATTCTAGCATTGGAAAGTTTCTGTTCGTCACTTTCCTTTCTTCATTTTGTCTTCTGAACTAGTAGAGAATGTGGCATAAATGCATGATTTAGTGAAAATAACATGCTCAGACTTTTGTTATACTAGTAATTCAGAACTTGTTAGGGTTTTTTTTTGTGGTTTTACTTTGGCCAGTGAGCAGACCAGAGTGGGTGTATTGGAGCCAAGAAAATGGATTATGCTTTTGAATCCTTGTTCAGATTTATTCAAACTATTTTTTTTTCCTATTTGTTGAATTGCTAAATGGCTTTGATAGATAACTTGAGGCAAAACAAAGGTGGAGGAATTGGCAACTGCATGTCCCTCTTCAAACACCCTGTCTTGAGCCTTGAGCCAGATGAACTTCTGTGAAACTTTTAGAAAAAGCCAGGATGTTAAGTTTTAAAAGAAACAGAAGACCGCAGATATCTGTAAGTCTGTCTTCCCCTTGCCAGGTCCTGTATTTCAGTGTCTGATTATATCACCATGAGAACAGGAGTTTCACAGATTGTAAGCCTGATTTCCCATGATGTATTTTTAAGATGTATTAGTGTTATGGCTGAGAAATTGCCAATATTTCAAATGTCATCCTGAATGTACCTTAACGAAAATGAGAGCAAGTCTAAGGATAAAGTCAGTGTGAGAAACAAATCAGTGATTGTAGCTTGCTAACTGAGTTGAATTACCTGACAAATCAGACTCTAATTTTTTTCTGAGGTTCTAAACTATCTGAAAACTGTAGCAAGGTGCTTTTTTTTTAGGTACACAGCATAGGAACTGGGGAAAGCTCAGCAAAACTGTGTAAAGAACTCTGTTGCATTTCTGCTGCAGTCTTAGGTTGAGAACTCCCAAATTCTTCTTTCCAACTAGCCTTTTAGCTAAGCTTTTTCATGTTGAATTCTAAGACAGTATATGCTACCTTTCATAAGTGTTTCACAAATGTGGTTTTGCTTCTGTGGAAATGTTTTGAACTTTGGTTTGTGTTAGGTAAACCAAAAATAAGGTACTATATAGCAAAGGGCATCTGTTCCTCCCCAGCCCCAAAGGATTGGGAAGAAACAATTTTTTCCAGTGTAGTTCTCTTGTATTTTTGACTCGTCTGTTGCATTCCATTTTATTGCAGCTTCATGTTCTAATGAAACCACTTTGGTTTTAGTTGATTCTTTATTTCATGCTGTCTCTTGGATGGTATTTATTCTAGCACAGACTAGTCTCACTTCATATTTTTCTAAAACGCATTTGTATTGGTGGTCTCAAAGGAAGAATGCTCCTGAAACTGAGCCAAGGCTACTTCAAACTGGGCACTCAAAACCATTTGCAGTTGGAGAACACTTTCAAAACATTTGTCCGTGCTTTGACTGGTTAAAGGGGAAGGGATTTCTAAAATGTTGGGTACTTAGAACCTGGGAATTTAACATTCTTCTCCCCAGATACAGGCAATTAAAAGAAATGTGGGGAAGTACAATTAATATCTATTGCAAAATACTCTTGACATGGCCTAATTTCTTCTAAATGCTTGATTGCCAACTCTGGTAAGTGCTAACGTGTGCATTGATCCTCCAAAAAAAGTGCATTTCAAGTTAAAATTGAATTAAAATTTTGAGCTGTAAATTCAACTGATCAAGTTCTGAAATACAGCACAAATTAGAATGTGTATTGGTTATAAGTTTTGAAGACTGAAAGTTGTCTTTCTGAGAATCCCCTTACTTTGATTGTTTAAACCTTGATAATCTGATTTTTTCAAAATTTCCATTGTAAATTGTCATGCTTTTTATTTGTTTTAGTGTGTGTCTCTGTTAGAAAAGCTTTGGTTTCAGAGTTTAGTACCTGTTATGCCTTTTAACTTTTTTGCATAGTGATGCCGAACACTTTCATACCATCCTTCATACAGCGTGAAGTAGTAAAATGGAAGTAATAACAAAAAATGTTTCGCCAGCTTTGCATGTTATTTAGAAGGATAAATTTTGATATTAGCAGTGCTCTTGTCAAGCATATCAATCGCTGCTTTTAATAAATGTTCTCATGGGTAGATATTGTTGTACGATATTAGAATGGCTGTTAAATATTTGGCAAATAAGGTTGGTGTTGAACAAACTACATTTGAACAGTGTTTAAAACCCCCAAAAAATAAAGTCTTGCATCAGATCATGAAACAAGAGATGAATTGTACGTAAAAATAGCATGGCTGATGCAATAGCCAGGCTAAATGTTGAAGCCTTAGTATTATACCCGTAACATTGGCTCCAGTCCTGCCGGTGGCTTCATAAATGGAGAAAGTTAATGCTGCAAAAGTGTTCAAGTCAGTGGAGTTCACTCCGGTCAGTGGTTCTGCTACAGGGGGAGCCTAGGGTGTAGGAACCAACCTTAAAAGATTTGACACCCCCTCCCCTGTATTTTTGTTTATTATTTGAGAAACAAATAAAAAGTTCTTGAGTACAGGAGTTTTAAAAAAAAATAAAAGGGGGGGGCAGCTTTGTGTAGGGCTTCTAGGGAATTTCTATCAGAATTCTCCTTGACTGTTGCACTGCAGTTATCCTTTTCCTGTTGCCATGCTGCTGTTCCCTTTGCTCCCAATAATTTAAGTTTTTCTCCTATGTCTCCACTGCCTTCCCCACTGCAGTTTCCCTTTTGCTTTGTGTCTTTTGCCTTGCTGGCTGCCTGACAAAAAAACAGGCTGGGCTGCTGCTTTCTCAGCTTGGGATGTGCTACCTGGATAGCTGGTACTCATCCATCAGAACGAATAACGTTGGGGGTGCCTCTTGCCACCCCTCACCAAGAACTTGCGGAGGCAGACATAGGGCTGTGCTGATGTACTCCATTGCTTTCATGACGCTCTCCTATTCTTTGAGGTGTCAAACTGGATTTAAATTGAACAGTGGCTTCAAAAGTTGCTTTACGTGGAACACAGCAGAAATTCTTGGTTTGTCATGTTCTTTTGTGTTGTGTTTGTTTTTGTTGTTGTTTTGAAGACAAAATCAAAATTGAGATAGAACTATGTGTAGTGGGCACTCATCTTGCAAAGTCTGAGCAGTTTATCATTGCAAACTGTTTAAGTATAGTAATTAGAAATGTGCAAGTTTATGGAGTTTTAAACTGTGTGTGTCAACTAAGTAAATTTCTAGTTACTTTTAGTCATTTACTAAACAAAATGAGTAATTCTAATGAAATATGGAGATGAGTTTATTGTTATGATAGCTATGAGCCCTCTTTTCCTATAACTTCTAGGTTTTTTGTGTTTAATGTTAGCTGTGGTTCTGAAATGGATTGTTAAGCTTGTGTGAATTTGGCTTCCTCATAGTAACTCTGGTTCCTCCCATTGAATTGTGTACTTTATGACTTTATGTGGAGATGGATTACTGATGGCCTTGTCCATAGTGTCATGTTTTTACCTCAGATTAACTTTGTTTACACTATATATTCATGCTCCAAATGAACATGTAGTAGTAGTAGTAGTTTAAATTTGCCTTATGATAGATGGAAAACAGGGTAGTCAGGTGATACTGACTTTTCTGATTGCTAGCTGCTAAATATACTTCTATTTTTTTTACATTAATGTTTAGGACACTGGTCAGAATAACCATTTGATCTGATTTAAGTGATAAAGAAGGAAGAAATATGTGTTGCGTTAATACATGCTGGGAAATGGGTGGAGAAAAGTCATCAAGTGGTTGTCTGTAGTGAGAAGAATGTTAAGATTTACGTTTTGTCTCTTCACTTTCCTTTTAAAATGCTTACACTTTCAAAATAATGTCTTTTACCACTGTTTATTAAGTTGCAGTTAAAGTTTAATCATATGCTCACATATTTTTTTAGTCTATACTCCGTAGTATTTTGCTACGGTTAAAGAGCTCTAGATACTGTGGTGCTCAAAAATCTGTACAGTCCAGTTAATGATTCATTTCCTTAAAGCCCAAGGTTATCATGGTTAAATTATTGGCTCTTCGGGAGCGGTCTGCCAATGTATGTGCTGCTAACAGGTGTTCAAGCAATTCTGCTGGAGTTGGGGAGTATACCCTTCCCCATGTCCTGCTCCCCCCCGCAATGCTCTCTGCCCCCGCTTTGGAGATGGGAAGCATCTTCCATACAATTTTGTCGAATTCAGAATATATGTTTCATTGCATGTTTTTGTAATGGACTGGAGTAATTATTGATTATGGTAATAAGACTACCAATATTTTGTTAGTGCTTCTGGTTTTTCTGCTGCGCCCCTCTTCTCTGTCTATGTATTTTAAATGTACAAGAGAGAAAAATTGATGAATTAAAATGTTGAGTCATAATCAATAATTGATTCATTTTGATACATTGCTGGAAAAGTAAACATTTAGTACAGATTTGAATATGCCATATTTCTGAAACCCACATTCAATTCATGTGAAAAAAATTTTAATGCTGTATCGCAGTGTGCCATTTAGCGCTCACCCCAATACTTCCTATAGCTTCTCTCCAACAAAAGTTGTGCGGTTACCTGTGCAAGTACCAGTAGAATGCTTTTATTGGGTACCTCATGATTCTTCTGTCGTACAGGCTGCTTAAATATATATGCATGCTTTAGTTTGTAAAATAGAATGAAAGAACTTGACTGGTAAATGGCAATTCCCTGATGACTTGGAGAAAAGACATTAAAAGACTGCCAGGGCTAGGAATAGCAGGCTGTTACAGTAAGTCACATCTTGAAGTATGAAGTTGGCAGTTCTGTATGAAGAATTTTTCTGTTGGACTGAATTCTACAACAAAAATAGTTGTGAAATAAAAGAATAGAAGATTACCTGATGTCCACATGTAAAATTATATACATGAAGTAATCATATAATGCTTGTCCAGCAAAAAAAAAGGAGGGAAAAAACAGTTACATAACATTAAACTCTGGTCTAGTTTGCAAAAGGCTTATGGGGAGTTCAGTTATGCAGATATTAAACTATGAATTAGGAATAATTTAAAACTTGGGATAGCAGCTATTTGGAAGAGTAACTACACTTAAAATACAGACTCATTCTCAGTTGAATTCTGTGTAATGTAATGCTTTACAGCCTCTAGAGAATGAATTTTGAGCACATGCCAACAATGAAGGACTTTTACTTTATTAGGCATCTGTGTTGCAGTTTTTATGTTGGCTATGTCAAGCTTTGTCACATGCACTATTTTTTCCTTTTTATACATTTTAGTAAACTAGAAGATGGAGTTTGACTTAAATTAAGAGTGTGAAAGATAGTTTTCTAATATGAACTTCTTTGCATGTAGAACTAATAGCAGCATGGAGTGCTTGTGAGGGTGTTTTTTTTTTTTTACTTTTTTTGGTAACTAGAAAGCCATTAAGTGGAATATACAATAGTTCGCATATAATACAGCTAAAACCTGAGAACTCTAATTCAGATCTCTCTTGGTCCTGTTGCAAACTAATTTTAGAATCTTGCCTTAAAAAGAAAATGTGATGGAAGGAAAGGAGCCTTGTTGGTCTTTTATAGGAGAGCTTATCTTAGGAACTCGCAGGCAGAAGCATTTTATTAAATATAACAACTGTTTTGAGGAAACACTGGCCTTTACATTTTGACACAGAAATCAGAGATCAGGCAACTAATTTCGTGCTAAAAGACAGTCGTGTCAAGAGTATCTCTAGTGTATGTTGTTGTCAAACTTGCTTCAAAATAACTATGCACATTGTATGTATACAGAAGTGTTCAGTAATGATTCAAAAGGTGTGTTTTTTTTTATCAAGAGGGCTCATGGTGTCTTGCATGTTTGCCTGAGTGCATGCCTGAGCTCTTTTTTATCTGCCCTGGATTGTGTTTATTTTTGTCAATGAAGTCTTGACTCAAATGAAGGAAAGAGGGTCCTGTGAGATTCAGGGTATGGTTAAACACTCTCTGAGCCGGATCAGTCAGTGGGGTAAGTTTCTATTTTGGTATGGTTGTCTGATGTCTGTCTTTTTCCCTGTTCTGGATAATTTTGTGAAAGCAGTAAGGCTAGGCTATAGAAATGGATCTTTATGTGTTTTCATATGTATTTTTTTGTTACCTATGACTTGATACTGTTGTTTTTTCTTCTTGCACACAAGCTAAACCAAGTGCTAATATTTCAACAGATACAGAATGACAGTCAAACATTGCACACTGGTATGCCTGTGAAGAGGCACTGCCAAAGTTAATTGTGTCTAGTGCAAAAGCTGGGAGTTCTGGCTGATCAAAGCAGGTAGGTGTGAAGGTGCTTGCATGAAGAGAAGATACAGGGGCAACTCAATGCAAACAGTTTTACTACGCAGAGCCAAATGATACGTTTCAAACGGCCTTTACCTCAGCTGCTTTATGAACATTTTTTTTAATAAAACTTGTGGAGGTCTTATTCCAAGTCGTATTTGAGAGAATTACACATTTTTAATTTGATACTAAAATATGGGTGAATTTGAGGGACTAGTCCAATAAGGAAAGTTACGTCAGCAAATTTGCAGAAAACATTTAATTAGCTAATTGAAGACCACATGTTTTGTGCAGTGGTAGCAGTACAATATAATCTAAAATGCGTATTTCATGTACTGTTAACACCTCCTAGGTAAAAATAAAAAATGTGATGTAATAACTGCACGTGAGACTTTTTAAACTTGAATCTTGAACCTAAGAGTCAGTTTATATATTGCAGAGGTATCATGATGTGCTTGCACATCATTTGCAAGTCATGACTCTAAATTGGTTTCTGTCTCCACTGTCACCAGCTCGTGTTAGACAAAAGTAAGACTTAGTTACATCACATGCTGCTGGAGAACTAACACAGCTTACTATAGCGTTTGACATCAGTTTGTGTCTCAGCAGTAACAGTTACTAGAAAACTCAGTCCAGTTTTGGCTGTAGAGTTCTTATTGCTACCGAAAATAGATGAGGAAAGACTCAAGCCTTTTGGTCATATTGCATGCTAAATTTGTAAGCTCTAGAGTCAGGAAGTTCTTTTAACACGAAAGATGTAGAAATTAGTATTTGATATGGAAAGTAACATAAGTGCTCAATTCTGAAATGCATATTTTGAGTACTTTCCAAAGTAGAGCTGCTTAAAAAGTAACTTTTTTAAAAGCAACTCATTTGTTTAGCTTTTATTTTCCAGTGCATACATGTTGCCCTTTACTAACATTAATCTGTTATATATTTATGTTTGAGTAATTATTGCATGGAAGGGGTATTTTTGCTGTATTTGAGTTCTTCAGAGCCCCCAGAGGGAAGTCATGAAGGAGAAGATTAAGGGTTAAAACCTACAGAGAAAAGCCTTGAGCTATTCTCACCTGAAAATTCAGCTTTAACCTCACTCCACCCCCGCACCCCCCTCCCCTAAAAAAAACCACCCCAAACCCAAACAACCACAAAACCTAAAAACAAGACAACAAACAACCACTAAACCCCAAATACATCACGGGCATTCAATCTGGTGTGACTGTTGAGCAGTACTCCACTCCTCTTAATATTGTTTGTGTAGCATTTCAGCTTACAGGTTCTGCAGATAGAGTGACTGAAAGACCCTGGCCAGAGAAGTGTAGGCATTATGTGAAGATTGAGAACTCAGTAAGAAAAATGATGCTTAAAAAAAAAAAAAGAAGAAATTCATGTAAGCTGATTGCATGTCAATAGAATCAAATTAAATCAAGCAAGCCATGTATTAAGAGCTAAAAAGGAAAGTACAAAGATACTGTTAACATTAAGAAATTACAGATTTCGTGTAATTTCTTCAAATAAATTCAAGGTATACATAACTACTGTAATCTTTGGTGGAGGAGGAAAAAAGCGAACAACATGGCATCATATGATGTCTTAAAAACACTGATTTTTTTTTTAATTATTTTTTTTAATATTGGCTCATGAGCTTTGCCCAGAAGCATAGAGTTTCCCTAAGGCTGAATGAAGGTCTGTCTTTGACAGAAATGTGTATTAGTGCCAGTAAAGTCTGTTAATCTGATTTAAAATGTGGCTTAGTTAGGCCAAAAAAAAAAAAAAGGTTTGCTCTCAACTGTACTTGGCATACAAAGTTGACAAGCAATAAAAGCATGTTAATAAAGACATTTTTAAAAAAGTCTTGCAAAACAGTTTTAAAAATGAAAAAATAATTATAGCAAACACCCATTTCTCTAACAGATGCATCAATTTTATAAAATTAATCAGAATTATTTTTACAAGGTAGTATTTTCTATAATCAACCAATTACTGAGTTTTATACCTCTAGTGTTTTCTTGCTGTTATACGTGCGCCAAGAAGTACTGGCTGTGTTTCTTAGATGTGTGTTGCTGTGACAGCTATATACAACTTTAGAGTTCTCTGTCACACTGGGTTCAGAAAAGCGGTAGCTTTTTACCAGTCCTAAACTGGCAATAGGAAGGGTGTTTTAGGGATTGGTACCTACACCAGTCTCAAGTAGGTATTATCAGATGCCTTTTCTGATAATCTCTACAACTCTGTGGGCCTCTGTTTTTTAGTAGGCCTTCAAAGAAGTTGAGCACAAAACATATATGGAGAGAGGCTACATGCTTTTAAAACAAATTGTGAAATTAAGAAGGTCAAGATTCCTGCCATTCTATTTGTCTGCAAGTTTAGCTTTTAATGATGGGTTGCATGACATGTAATCTTTTAAAATCAACATAGCAATCAATTGTTTTGATGCCTTTTCTCCATCTTGGGACTTGATAACATTATCTGGTATAGCTGTTGTAATGCTTAATGACTTCTTCCCTTCTCTCCTGTCAATTCTCTGCCTCCCCTTCCTGCCCCCCAAAAAAAACCCAAAACCAGGAAGTTTTGGGAAACTAATATTTTTTTCATAGTGTCAGTAGCTTGGAAATTAAATAGCCTTACATCGCTCCTGTTGATAATTTAATGTGCATGTCATGTTGGTGCTAGTTTCCAGGAGAAAGATGCTTTGCTAAAATTTGTTGTTCTTGTAATGTTTATTTTGAATAACAGTTCAACGGGATGCTGGTGCATAGATCCTGCAGTGGGTTTGCAGCCTGCACGTATTTCTAGAGGTATGACTAATCGCAACAGGGCAACAACTACTTAACCTAGAACAAGTTTCATTTTAGGAATTGCAAATATTCCATATGGCTAGTTGCACTTTAGATCTAAAATAATTGCATGATGCTTTAAAATTTCAGTTTCAGGGTTGAGAAATAGTTGATCTAGCTGCAGGTAACTTGAAACTGATGTGGCAGTTTGTGTTTTGTTTCCATGTTTTTTCACTCAGACCTCACAGTTGTTGGAGCTTCAGTATTAGAAGTAAATACAAGTACTGTTGCTTATATTCTACACCATTTACCAAATACATAGATTCATTTTTTTGCTTATTTTGCAGATGATATTCAGTAGCATTTACTCACAATTTTTTAAACTTTTCTTTACTGGCTATTGAGCAGAACCACACTGATGCAGAAAAAATGGGGATCACTCTTCACTGACTCTTGAATTAGTGAGTAGCAGTGAAACCTGCGATGTAGAGAAGGAAGGTGGAAGAAAGCACTAAAGGGAGTTTTCCTCCCAGAATATCTATGAAAAGTCAGGTCACTATGAAAAGACATTGCAGAGATTCCTTCTTTTGCCCAAAGGAGATGAGAACATTGATTATAGGATTCCTTGCTGCCTTCTGTATGCTCACGAACAGAACTACCAGTGCCTTTCCTGACTTCATCTATGTCTGAAGATCATCAACATATGTTGTTCTTGTGTCATCACAGCCATAATTTCTTCCTGCTCCAACTAGAAGGATCCCATCACAGCCTGCACTTGAGGTAAATCAGCAAACTCTACGGTACAGTGACTGAGAAGAGCTGTTGTATACTCAGCTCCTTAAGCTGGTTTAACATCCCATCTCTTCTGATGATTGATGTGAGGCAACAAAAAAACCCCCGTCCCCCAAAATTCCCCTAAGAGGGATTCAGGTGCTTTGGAAGGTTTATTCTAGACGTCTTTTCCATTCTTTTAAATCGTTAGAAGAGCAAAGGAGTATTTATTAGTATTTCTCATGTCAAAATGCAGAAAGGTGTAGTTGTTTCAGTCTAAAATACATATCCGAATATAGGGATCAATCAGGCTAGTATTTTTCATAGCTAGAATGCAAAAATTACCAACCTCATTTCTTCTTCAGAGTTCAAGACAAGTCTGTTCACGGGAAGAAAGATGTATGAAAGGATAAAAATTAGAAGTAAAGAGTTGTCCCTTTCTTGGAAAAGGAGAGGTACTATGACCTTGATGAAAGGAATTTTAAAACATGTTATTCATAACAGCATGTTTCAGATTGATCTTCCAGAAACTGTTTTGTTTCTCAGCTGTTGCCATGAGGAAAACACTACTGGACAAAATCATCATAAATGCTTTTTTCCCTGCCCTTAAATTTTGCATCGGTTCTTTGTCTCTTCTACTGTAATGCTACATCAGTAGAATAAGACCAAGTAATCCGCTCTTCTACACCCCTGAAACTTAAATAGGTGATTTCCTACTGTGCAGTATATTCAAGGGGACCTGGAATCTTTTTCCAGTGAATAGGATCTTTCCCTGGCAAAAGAGGATTTCTCAAAGGCAGCTTTATCTTGTTATTTTAGAGGCCCTAGGCAGATTCCTGTTTGAAAGGAACCTGTAATAAGCTGGGTCAGGCTGCTTCCTTTTGGTTGATTTGCTCTGATACCTTCTGTTACTTTGAGCTGGAAAAGAATATTGACTTCGGAAGTGTCAGCAGTGTTTGTAGGCTTGAATGCATCACCTGAAATTAAGCCTATAATGCTGTATATGGCATTGTAGTTATGAACTGTAGGTAACAAGCATTAGCAACTTGAAAAGTTCCCAAGATTCAAGGTATTGCAAGTTATCTGATGCAAAAAAAACCCCTTCTAATAACAAGGGAATCTTAAGAAGAAATGTGCTTGCAATTATACCGTCCTTTTGTGATTGTTTCCTAGGGAAGTACAGAGCAGTAGAAATTTGCATTGAATGTCTTCTATTTATTATATTTTCTCTTCTTTTATTTTTATCTTGTATCCTCTACCTTACTGGAAAGATGTCATCCTGGAGACATCTGTTGGCCAAGTACATTTTTGTGTGTGTTGGTCAGTTATTCTTTCCAAACAGAAAGACCTTCTTTCACAAACACGCATATGAAAAGACTGAACCTGACTCTCTAACCTTTGAAAGCTGATCTGAAATAATTAAAAAGGCAATGTTTTGTCAGATTGAAAGGTATAGGAACACATCTTGGTCTCATGTTGTTGAAAAGTCATGAAATGCCACCAGAAGACAATCCTATTTTTGTATATGAAATAGTCTTGTTATTTAGAGCAAAACTTCTTACCTTAAACTGAGATACCATCACCATATTTGGTGTGCTCAGAGGAGCCAGAAGCAGAGTATCGTACTGCATGCCCAAGCAGTTTCTGTGGAAGAAGCTTGCTGATTTTTCTGTTTTAATTACTGTAGGAAATCAGGTTCTGTCCTTGATGGCTTTATCTGTCACCTCTTCTTTAAAAAAAAAAAAAAAAAACCCCAAAAAAAGCCAAAAAAACCCCCAGTTTCCCCTGTCTGCTACTTACAACAGCAAAAATTAAAGATGCCTTTTTAAAAATACATTATTGCTGTGGTTTTAATGACAAAAAACCTAGCTCTTCTTCCAGCTTCTCCTTGTATTAGTTGGAGCACAAAGAAGGAAAGTTTCTTTAAGGAGGGGAAAGCTTATAATTGAAGGACACATGAGATGCCTAACCATGTAAAGCTTTTTTGTCTAGATGTGTGCTCTAAAGGAGAGGATGAAGAAACACCACCAAAATTGCCTCAAAATGCATTAAGTTGAAATTGCATCAAACATAATGAGTAGCATACCTCCTTGGTTAACTACTGGATCGTGCTTTACCTGGTGTCTTGAGAGCACTGAAGAGCACTGCAGGTGAAATGGTAGTGCCTCATCCTAGGCACACAGCTCAACAGCTACCCTACGTGCAAGTACCAGACACTGTTGCTGTTGTGCAAAAGGTATTGCAATGGACAATAACCAGTAAATGCATAGACAGGCGGCTATGCATATAATTGTGCTTGAAGTCCAGTGACTTCTAGTTCTGTTTTGTTGCATGTTGGCTCCATGTTGCTGATAAAATTTCACAGGAGTCTGTCAGCTTTCATGATTTGTGAAAGAGAAAATTTCAGTGTTCTTAATGCATTATATTTTTATTGTTCAAGTAATGACAGTTAACTCCAAGGACATCTAGGTTTTCAGGCAAAAAGGGTGATTATTCTAGAAATCGAGAAACCTGATCCAGGAGCTTGGGTAGATTCTTAGTTTCCACAGCAATCATAAGGTGCCTAGGTTAAATCAGAGGTCATCACAAAAGCATAAAACTGCTGTCAGTGTTTGATCTGATTTTGCAAATAGAGCAGAAGACTTGAGATTGGAGTAAGGCCTTTACGGAGCAGTTGGGGGTAGGGTTAGGAAGTAATTGGTGAGGGAAACATTCAGGTAAGTATGACCATTTCATAAAGAGATTATGGGGAGACGGTTCACTGCATTGCAATGGATGCCATTTTTAAGTCACTTGAGAGAAAGTGAACAGAGGAGAAATTTGGATTTTTTTTTTCCAAGAAATGAGCACTTAAATGGTTTTGGTTGGTTTTTTTTTTTTTTTCCTCCACCTACATCTACTTGTAACAAACTGAGAGAACTTTCTGGACAAAACATCTTATGTTTGATCTCATCTATTGGTAGATGTCTTAAAAGTCTTGAAAGTTCACAGCTCAACACTTTGGGTTTTTTTTTGGCATCAGAGCATGAAAAAACTGCATGTCTAGTACTCATCTCTTGTCATCCTCCCCTATTGCAGTGACTATGTGTATGTCTCTGTGTGGCAGAAAATGAGGGAATGCAGATCATTATTCAAGAAGTTACCAACTAGCACTTTTCCTTCCCCTCCAGTCTTTCTGCCTCCCTATCCTGGAAGTATGGAGTCCCTGCCTCAGCCTACGGCTTCATTCTTTTTCCAGCTGCCCACAAAAGTAAAGAACCAGTGTGAGAGTGTGAAGAAAGAATGCGCTCAGAGGACTGAGTCTCAAGCAAAAGCTCCAGGTTGCAGACTCAGAAAGAAACTTCCTTTGGGGAAGGATCTGCTTCCAGGATTTGCTCGTCTCTTTTTCCTTGGGCAAACAGAGTTCTTGAAGCAAACAACAGGGTTGCAGGTAGGTAGGGCCCCTTTGAACTGCCATCCGCTCAGCTGTGAAGGATGGACTTTGTGCTGTTTCTCTATGCTTTTTTTGTTGATGTTGTCTTCCACTTCTTTAGGCTGAGAGAGGGAAAGAGTGTCGGCAGTTTAAAGAAAAAACGTGGGGGAGAGAGAGAGGAGAAAAAAATATCCCAGGCACTTGGAAAAGTATGTTTGTATGCCTCTGTGTAAGGTTCCTGTCCATGGGTCATATTTGTACTTCAGTTCTTTGAAGCACTAATGACATTCTTTGTCTGACCCTTTTCTAGACAGGAACTAAGTCAAGAGCGAAAACTGGTGGCTGGGGTCAATGTATGGCCAGTGATTGTATGTGGCCCATAGCCATGCAATTTTCATCTCCTCCCTGTCTCTTTACACCGATGCCAGGTTTGAATGCGCAATAAGGTGGAGGCCGCCAAATGGGTTTGAAATCTGACGATTCCCAGCACTGAAAAAGTTCCCCAGTTCAAAACATGTAAATATGTTCTTCCTTCAGAGGAGCCTATGGCTGCTGGGTTTGTTAAGTCCTGTTTCTTTGTCCATGTGAAGGAAATAAACTGGGATGCCCTGATATAGGGGTGTGCTACTAACCCACAAGATCTGCAGTCTCTCAGGCCCAGAGAAGGGGAATCAGTAGAATCAGCTCAGGTAAATTCTGCCTTCCTCACTTCACACTGCAGAGCAACAGCCTCTTCCTTGCAAACATCGGTAGCCCACAGTCAGACCTTTCTTTCTCCAGCTATGCCATTGCTGGCACAGGAAGTTTATTCTAAATTTCCTTTTGATTTTTAGTGAAAGGAATCACTTGAAAACTGGCAATGAAATTCTAAGGAGATTTTACCAGTTCCTCTTTCATGCTGAGTTGAAGTCATTTGGAACTATGTTACGTGCATTATTACTTTGGTGCATCTTGTGACTCTTCTCTCCCTCTTCATTCCCTCCAAATTGCTTCAGGACACCTTCTAACCTTTATACTGCATCACAAGCCTTCAGCAGAAGATCTTGAGAGCCATTTATGTTGCTGGAAGATGACTGGGTTTGGATCTTGGCCTTCCTTAAGCAGGATCTCCTGACAAAAATGGGATTGGGAAAGAAATGACTCCTTTTTCCATCACACAGAGCCACACTAGAAATGGAGGCGTAGGCAGAAAATTACTTCTAAATGCATCATTCTTTAGGAAATTTGTTTGACCTCCCATGGTCCTTTTGTTGCAATGTCATAAAGATGTCTTTTATAAAACCTAAACCTGGCATCTTCCTATCTGAAGATCAAGTCAATAAATCTAAGTTTAAGAGTTCACAGGTCTAACAACGTGATCGGATCTTGCTGTCTCCTGCGTAGGAGATGCCACGTGAATCTGTGAAACAGGGTTCTGCTGTGGTTCGGGCTGTTATACTTGTAAAGCCTTTTCTACTTATAGTCCATTTAAATGATTAGAAATAATATTAATAAAGCTTCTTGTGAAAATGGTATTTAATTAGGCTTCTACCTCTCCAAATTTGCTTAAAAATAAATCAGAGTCAGCAGTGTCACAATGGCAATACGGGAAGTTACTGCATCTTTTGAGGTTTCCTGTGGTTTTGTGTCGAGAAAAGGTATGTTGGAAGTGTTTGAGAGCTAGAAAGTGGAAAATCTTAGATTTTTCTTTAAGAGTGAAAAGTTATTTGTTCGAAAGCAGAAAGCTTTAATTGTTTACCCCCTAAGGGATTCTATAGTCAAACTTACTTAAATGTCTTGCGAGATCTCAAATAAAAACCTTATGTTTGGCAGTAGTGAACAGCACGGGCATGCCCATGTACTCTTGTTCTTTTTACTATACGAAATTAGTTTTGAAGAATAGGACTGACTTTCAATGTTCAGATTAGGAAAGGGGCAAGCTTTGTTCTGAAGCTAAGTGTGAGAAGGGGTGGCAGTAGGGTGAACCGGACCCTCTGGCAGTAGGTAAAGAGCAGTTTTGTTTTCCTGTTTTCTGCTTCAGGCAGTTAGAGTAAACTGGTCAGATGCTTGTGCTCAAATCCAATGAATTTCTTAAATCAGTTACCGCAAAACATTGTTTTTAAACTAATGCCTAGATCTTTCATTAAATTCACCAACACATTTAAATTGTTGAACATTGTTAATGTAGCCCTGAGGCTACTGCTTCATGGCAGTTGGGACTTCTTACTATGCTGGAATGCATTGCAGTCATAGTGCATTTTAAAAATAATTGTTCAGATGGTGCTGTTTAAGTGCATACTTACGTAGTGAACCATTTTCATTGGACTTCCTGAAATTTGGCTATCTGTTGGATGGCTTTTTAATATCCTTTTTTTTTTTTGCTGTGAATGTCAAACTTCTTTGTCTTGCTGCTTCTGTGGTTATTGAGTAAAATGCTAAATTTATAACCTGGTATTTTTAGAAAACTGATAGTCAGATGGATGTGTTCAACTATGCAACCACAGTAACACTTGTGAACTTTGAAATTTAAAGAGAAAACAGTTTAACTCTATTTAATGTATCAAATTCAATACTTTTTAATATGTGGAAATATGTATGTGATGACCTTAACATTGAGTAGTTGCTATAGGTACAGACATGAATTGTGTGCTGAACAGGAGCAATCTAGAAGTTATAAGCTGAAGATCTGTGAGTCTGAGAAATGAATACTAACATCTGTGGCTAGAGATCTGTGCTAGCAGTGTTTTTAGTTGAAAATACCTGTTTTTCTAACTTCTAGTCCATTTATGGTTTGATATCGTTTGTGCCTTTCTTAATAGGTATATTTGCCTAAGCCACAGTTTTTGGTCATTTTGTCCTGTAGTATAAGGTAAATTTAAGACCATCAAATACTTATGAACACTAAATACTTGTAGTAAAATAACAGGGGCACTGAGAACCATTTCTAATGTTATTGTCTCGGTTGCTAAAATGACTTTCCTCCCCCCTCGTCTCCATAGTCACAATTAGAAAGACAAAAAAAAAAAAAAAAATCCTGACCGCAAAACCAAGCTAAAAAACCTGTTGCTATTCTACAGTCAGTATTTTGATACTACTTGTCTATTAGCATTGTGTTAGCATATGACTATCGTGCTCTGAGTTTTGCAGCTGGAATCCTGGGTTCTTGATACATCTTTAGAGCAATAACTCTTGCTTTTGTGTTATTAAATAATAAAGATGTCTAAAACCATTTTCTTCTTGTTTATATTGTACTTAACATAATTCTATGAGTATTGAGTGACTCTTCTGACTCCAGAATGCCAGGAAGCATGGAAAAACACCGTACAATTTTAGAGGTTTTTAATCCCCGGTACTAACAGAATTTCACAAGAATTTCAACAGAAATTCACTTGTAGTGTTCCTGGTTTTCCTCTTTCTATTCTCTTTAAGATTCCGTGAGCATTTGAGCTACCTAACTCACTTTACGTAATTATTTACATCTTGACCAGATGCCAGCTCCTCCTAATTGTTTCATAGCCAGTCAATAAAACCCTGGCTGTTGACAGCTCTTATTTGCCTGTCCCAGAAGAGCTACCTTGTTTAACCTGAAAGATTTGCTTTCTTCTTTCCACCTTCTATCCACCCTCTGTGGCTTACGTTTCAACTCTTTCTCTCTTATGGGATGCTTTGAGAGTGAGGAATTGTTCTGTAAAGATCGGGAAATTTTGGGGAAAATCTTGCTAATGTTACTGCTTCAACCAGAGGTAAACCTGTCATTTGTGTGAGAGGTGCTTTGTCAGTTTAGAGTAGTTTTAAGGGGGGGAGCTGTATCAAAAAATGTGTTCTTTTTGTAAACCAGAAAATGCTGTTGATTTTATAAACAAGAAAATGAGAATAAAGAGCACAGGTTATGGGGTGTTTATATTCCCTTGCTTTATGGTGAGGGAAATGGGTAACAAAACATCAACAGTTTTCTGTGAACCTCTGGAAGCCAGACTGGTTCCGTCAGCAGTGGTGTCCTCTAAGTTAGATTTCACTTCACCAGGCCTGTTTGCAGGGCACTGGGATTTGAGGAGGTACCAGTGACAAAAAATCCTTTTTCAGCTCTTTTTTTTGATGAGGAAAGTAGATTGATACCTTGATTTGCCAGACCTCTGTTATTGATCCCTCAAAGAATGAATGTGATTTAGGGATTAGTTTAGAAAAGTGTTTTTAACTGAAAACTGGAAAAAGGCATTCTGTGAAAGCAACGGTAAAAAACGGTTGAACCCTTCCAGTTTTGTTTCTTGCATGGACTTATGAAGAGTTGGCGGCTGCACAGCTCCTAGGCCAGGTCCATAAGTTGATATCAGCAACATGAGGTGAGTTGATGGGTTGTTTCAGGAATTGTTGGGTTTTGCTGCTTAAGAAGCTGGGTTGTCTAAATAGCATGGAAGGCATTATGAATTAACTATTTGAAAAATTGATTTGAAGGTCATATTAAGTTTGTGTTTCTTTTACTGATCATAGTAATGCTTCCCTGATCACTTGCTAATTTGTTTTTTTGAAGAATATAAAATTACTGTTCTAATAAACTGTCCTATAATGTTTCATTTCCTTAATCCACTGTCACACGAATGGCTTTCCTTTTCTCTGTCCCTGCTAGAAACTGACGTTTCTTGCTTATTCTATGTACCAATCAAGTGGAGGTCAGGAAAATGTGTGGGGTTCAGGCTTCTGTGACAGGACAGTAAGTGAAGAAATCTGTCTTGCAAAAATGGGTATCACTTTTATGGGAACAAAAATCATTTTACTAATCCTGATGGACAGTTGTAAGAGATTGCACAGAGATGGCTTGGGGTGATTTTCTTCTTGGTAACAACTTCAACAGTTTCAACCTTACTGGTATCTGACCCCCTCTTGCCAAATTCAAATAAAGGTACCATCTGTAATGCTGAAGTAAGTAGCATTTGAACAAATAATGAAACTTTTATGATTATAAATATATTTAATGTGATCCTAATTGACTTTTGAAGATTCAAATGTGGTTGAGATAGATTTCCCCCAAACTTAGCTTTGTGCTGACTTGAACTGAGGTTTATTCATCAGGTGGAATTATCTCATTTAGAGCCCACATTAAAATCATGATAATATTAATGCAGAAAGATTGCCAGCAAATGTAAACTGCTATTTGGAAAAGGCATTCTTTAGAAATTAATACCACTGTATTCTTTAGAATTATTGGCATGGCATTATAGGGAAATTAACTGTCTCTGTTTTTAGCCTTTTTGGTGAAAAATGGAAAGACTTGTCAAACAACACTATAGGTTAAACAGTAGATCAGTGTAGTTTCATAGTTCTAATACTAGTAAAAATATGATGGAATTTGCTGCAGCTTATGCATTTTTTTTTTCAGGATGTTACCTTGATTAACACTGGTTTAACTGCCTAGGCAGTATGAGCTTGCAAACTCTTTGCTTCTTGTTAGTAGGAAACCTTTGTTAAAAACACAAGTTATAATACACTGTTCTGTACTCTTTGCATGGCGCTACAGAAAGAATGGAAAGGCTGTTTGGACCTGTCATTTTGCAGAAATTACTGACAACAGATTCTTACCAGTTTTTCCAAAGCTCGGTTGCCTATGGCTAGGGGAAGGCTTAAGTTATAAAATCAGGAAATCTTAGCTCCTTAAGGTAGAAGTTTAATTCTGTTCTTGTTTGTTACGTTGTCCCACAGCTGTATATCCTGGCATTTACCAGTGAGAGGAGAGTATTATGGAAGTTTAGGAAATACTGGTTAATGTGGAGCATAAGTGAAGTAGCATGCGAATGTGAAACATGAATCTCTGAGACATGGTGGAAATTACCTTAAAAACACGTAAGTCGTGACTTGGGAAAGCATCCTTATCTGGTCAGGCATTTCAGGGGAATTCAGCCTGCTGCTGGTGTGTGCTTATAACTTTTTGGAATACTAAAATTTGAAATACCTTTTAAAATGCCTTCCTCTGCAGTCCTCTGGTAAGACTATGTAATAGATGAGGAAAGCATGAAAAATTAATTTGCAAAAATCTTTTTTGAGTACGGGTATAAATGATGGAGAGATGAAATCAGCATGAAGCACATAAGAGTAAATGAAGAATAGCTGACTTCAGCACAGTTGCTGTGTACAGATGGGATGTTCCTGGGTGACTTTAGGACTGTGGAGAAATTGAGGCTGAGTCGGATACTGGAACAGCGCAGGAATTGGAATAACAAGCAGACAGCTAATGTAGAAACTCTCCAACTCTCCCTTAACAGGCAGTAGACTTGACAGAAAATCACTCGCAGCAGCTAACACCCCCCACCCCTCCCCAAGCCCCTGTAAGCAATGACACTAGTAAAGTCTGGGCTCCTATAGGTTTGTAACTTGTGTGGTTAGGTTCTCTGCTGTCTGATACAGTATAAGCACTGTTTTGAAGCTTTATTATGCCTTGGGCACTAGTTACATTTATCACCTAATGGTGTCTAAAACAGTTGAGTTAATGCTGTAGGGTTTTTTTAAGGGGAAAGTAGGGACAATTTAGAAGGGCTCCTGGACTTGTCCATTTATTTTTATGTAACTTTTTAAGAGCTTGTATATCTTTGGAAGCAGTTAACCCTCTGTTGGATCTGGTTGAAGTTAGAAATAGGTCAAAAAAAATTTGATAGGGAGATCAGAATGGGGACATTCACAGAAAGAACTTATATTAGTTCCTTTCCTAATAAATTAAGAGTAGTTGCAAAAATGAGAATGGGCTATAACAAACTTTTTAGCTTTTCCTGTGTTAATCTCTTCTTAGTTTTACCTCTATAATATCCTAGAATGCAACTAACACTTTTCATATGTTGCTTAACTGAGCTCTGAACTTTCTTAAACAGTATTTACAAAGCACACGATGAAATTATTTTCTCTGAGTATTTTAGGGAACAATAATGCCGCCTTCTGTTACATATTATGATGAGGAGTGTTCCAAGAAATGAATGATTTATGTATTAACATTTTTGTTCCCTTTATGCTGGTACTGGTGATACCTTTTAGTATCTGTTCCCTTGTGCTAAATTTTATTACATTTTTTTTTTTTAGCTATTCTTCACTATACTTGCATTGGTTTTGGAGTCTTTTCTCATCTATCCCTGTTGAAGGACTACATTAGTCAGGTCTCTGTAATACTTCCTTTTTAACTAGCTCAGAACTTTTTTTTTTTTTTTAATAAAACAGTTCTGCAAATGAGAAAGATGAGCAGTAATACCACGGTTGTTCACAGAATAAATGCTTAAGAAAAATCAAGGAAACTTTTGTCCCCATATCAGTCCTCACGTTGTTCTTCAAAAATACATGTTACTTGGAAGACTGTATCTCCATGGCTAGCAGTCAAACCAGTGCTTCCAGTGTGGCAGTACTTCAGCTGCAGGGCGTTTTGCTTGTCTCTCCAGGTAATCTTAACACCCAAATTCCTGCTTGTAGTTGAACTCAAGTTATTGTTTCAGGTTAATTTCCCGCCTCCTTCAAAGACTTTTAAAAATTGTAATCTCGGTGGCAATATAATAATGATACAAAGGGCTATGCTTCTTGCACATTCCTCATGACTGTAAGTTAAACATTTCTCTAAGGGATTGAACACTGTATATGAATGGATGAGATAAATCTAGGCTATTCACTTGCCTTTACACTTAGGCAGTGAATGGTTTATATTGTCACATTTTGTCACCATGAACTACCATCTGTTTTGTGTCCCTCTTGGAACGCCTACTGTTTCAAAATCTGGCTTGCTCTGTGATTCAGTGTACTTTATAAAGAAATCCTCCTTTCTGCCTTTACGTAAATACTGAAGTATATGCAAGATGTTATGACTTGACTAGCTGTTCATATTTGTTTCTTTGCGGAGTGCAGAATTTTTAGATTGGAGATATTTGAGAACCACATTGTGTAAGGCCTTGATTCAGGGAATAGTCTCACCAGTTTGATTGTCATGTGATATTCAGTTATTCTCAGGATACTCCTCCTTGAAAAACTTTTTCTGTGGACTGTACTAGAGTAAATCACGTTGCAACTGGCTTTTTGCAAGGCAGGTGTTCTTGTTGCCTAAAGGAGCTTTTTTCTGCTCTGGCTAAAAGCAAATACAATAAAACTGCCAAGACTCCCATATTTCTTTCCCCCTTCTTTGCCCCTGTGTTTCCTCTTTAATTTCTGGCACGATTAGGAGATTTTATTTACTTAGCAAACTCCCCCCACCCATCAGAGAATCCTTGCAGGTTAGGTAAACCTGGAAAATTCATTGCTTTCAATATGATCAATAACCTAATTTATGAAATACATTAATCTTGATACTTAAAAAAAAAAAAGCCTAGACCTGTATCAAAATACAGGAATCTACCTTTTAACCTAGAATTGTAGTGACTGTAACGTGCTATGAATGCTGTTTCCACCTATGCCCTCAAATCTAAACTTCAGTTTAGTCTATATAAAATAATTCAGGATGTCATTTTTTTCCCCTTCTCTCAATGCCAACAAGGCATCTTTGCTTGTTAAATGAGACCCATGGATGGTATTTCAGTACAATCATTAATGAATTTGGTTTATAAGGCAAGGGTTTTTATCTACACCCCAAGTGAACTTGAACTTCATTGTTTGCACCCAGAGTTGAAAATTGTTTCATCAAAATTCTGATTTAAGCATAGGCTGCCGCACAAGGATGTCATTAAGACAAAAATCCCACTGAGGTGGTTTGAGACCTATAGTATAAGTCCAGCATAATACATGATACAATATTTCTTTTTCTTTATAACAGGACGCAAAAATAATCATCTTGAAAGACTGGGGATTTTACCCTGTTTTCTTTCCCACAGCTTAAGGGTTTTTTTAAAAGGAATAATTTGTACTTGTGTGTGGTGTGAGGCTTCGCTAGAGAAGACCTGCTACTTTTTAATAAGACCTCTGTCCTTGTTGCCTACTTCCTGTCTTATTTAGCAGACTGACCTTATTGGTTTTGACTGCGTTTGTAGTAGTGTCTTCCTTGTGTAAAGGTAGTACAAAGATTTGGGGTTTTTTTTAGTTAAACATTTAAAAGTTTTGTTTTTTTTCTCTACTGCAATGGTTTTAGCTGTGAGATTGTTAGACTTTTGCTAAATTAAAGCCTTCTTACAGGTAAGGGAACTAAATATATAATTTTTAGTGTTTTACATCAAATGTTATGCTCCTATATATAGAAGAAATCAAAATACATCTTTCCAACCTGTGAGTATTATCTGTGTGTTGGTGTGCATATATATACACAAGTATGTGTCAGGTTACAAAGGGATCTATAGTTGAATAACAGTATATTTGGGGGGTTGAAGATGATACTGTATATTGCGTGACATTTATATTGAAGGGTGAAAGAAAAGTGGTAAATTTAAATTCTGATGTTTTAAACATATTTTTTAAGAGCTGCGTCATAGCAGTAGACGCTCATACTGACCTTCAAAATGAAAGCTAAAACCAAAATAAGCTCAAACTAAAGCAACTAATGTGATTCCCTGCAGAAAGCAGACTAAGATAAGAAGTTGTATGAGGATTCTAGGGGAAGCTATTCCTCTGGTTATAAGGAGGTTAAGTTAAGGATGCAGCTGACTGTTTTTAAAGTGAGGATATTCAGTGAGAGAGGGTATTGTTTTCTACCGCTTAAAACCATTAGTTTTGGTATCTCTTTAAGTGCTCAATAAGCTAAAAGCATGAATTTTTATTAACTCCAAACTCATGCAGCCTGTAAGAGCATGTTGGAGTATCAGGTATGTTTTTCTGTGCAGGTGAGATCACATGTCTGTATAAATAGATATGACTGTATATTTCTATGGATATAGTGTGTTGGTGCAGAATATCACTTTTGTAAACAGCTTTAGGGATTCAGAAATTTAATTTCTTCCTTTTGACTTTAAAGTCCATCAAACCTAGCATCTAATCATCAAATGGATAAGGGCTTTAAAATAACTTTTCCTCAGCCTTTCAAAACAGTGTTTCTATACTACATTCGTGATGTTCTGCACTAATGTATAATTGAATGGTTTTCTCCCCACGGGGAATGGTGATCTGTCACTGCAGTGATGGTGCTCCTCTGTCACTAGATCGGGCTGTAGGAAGCTTTTTTTTGCCATCTGTTACTCCTGTGTGCTGCTTTTTTGACTTGACCTGAATGCTCTTGCCCTGTAAGGGCTGTGAGGTTTAAATGCTGAGCGCAGACTGATTAACAAGGCATTAAGTCAGTTAATTCTTTCATTTTTAAATAAAGTATTAATGTGGTTTTGGTGGTCACTGATTTGCATTTTAACTAAAAGAGATGGCTGATGTAAGCAGTATGGATTTTTAAACCATTTGTGGTGTTTAGTGGTTTTAGTTCTCGATCTTAAATTGTGAAGTTTAAAGAACAAATTGCTGAATCTGCGTGGTAATTGTAGCTGTAGCAGTGACGAAGAATAGGTATGTTACTAACTTATTTAAAGATGTGCAAGCCTGGTTCAGAACAAGTATTTGTAAATGTTTGTGTTTTGTTTTTTTTTTTTTTAAAGGGATTTCCTTTTGTTCCAAAACAACACTAAATGTACTTACTGAGAGGTGGCTTTGCCACTTCTATGGCTTAGTACCTGAATGAGCTAGCTCAGTGAAATTTGGAATGAAGTGGGCTAGGGCTTGATGAAGGTGGAATCGTCCTCTAGAAATGGTAATGACATAACGTGACCCACAACTTAATTTTTCAGTACTTTCTAAACTTAAGGTATTGTGGACTTGGTTATTTCTCAGTTACAACCGTAGCAGTATGTAAGACCAAGACCAAAGGTCCCACTGGAGGGGAAAAAAAATACTGAAATCATTTTGCCGTAGAAGTGGATTCGGACACTGAAGTATCTCTCCTACTTTTGTGTTGTATTTACAAGAGTGTCAACTCAAGATTTCTATTTTAAGGAGATGCTTTTGAGTCCTGAGGCTATCTATAGAAAGATTTTTCATAAGAAGACCTTTCATTCATCTAAGGACTCAAGAGGATTCATTAATACCACTTTAATTTTCTGTTTGTGGGGAGGGCATAAGCAGAGGACCTGTTACTGCAGTGCAGCCTGCCTGAGAGGTGTCTACTGAATTTTCATAGATTTTTTTCATAGATATGTTGTGGTCCTTGTGGATAAACAGGTACTATCTAAGGCTGTTACCAACTCGTGCTGTCTTACCTTTTAGGAATCTTTGTCTCAATTTATGCTCTGTGAGCTGATGTGCCCTTGAAGGGCATATCAGTATTTCTGGTAGATATAGTTGCCTGTTGTATTTGTCTTGCAAATTATGGGGTACTTTCTGACCCTAAACATGTGCTTATTTGACATCACTGTTGCTTGGAAGGATGGCAGTGCATAGGGCAGTGCTTTTTCCCCAAATGCAGTGTTAAGCTGCTAGTGCTGTTAAGAGGGTCTGTTCTTACATCTCAACTGGAGGGCTCTCTTCCTCCTCTTTTCCTGGGGCGTATTAACAGCTTTCGGGTTATACTAAACCTATTTGTTACAGCATGTCAGAACAGGTGGTGTAGTTCGGGGCATGTGTAGGGAGAAGCGAGACGCAGGCTATTCCTGGGAACTCTTGATGATTGTGTAGGACTTGGTACAGTAAACACAAGTACTTCAGGTTTATCTTGGCACCCCCTCCAGCTGTGTTTCTTTTGTGTGAAAAGCCATTATTCATGTTCCTGGAGGCCAGAATAAGATAGAGAAGTTTATTGCTTGCAGATGGTGCTTCACATGCAGAAATAGGTGCTTTCTACTTGTACAGATACATGACGTAACATCTTGCACAGCTTGTGTTAGTCCAATTAAAAATTTACAACCAAATCTGAGGCTGGAGTTCTTGTTTTCTACCAATCCTTTTTCTAGAGCTTATTTTGGTGTTATGTAGACCAAATAAAAGTTCTTCGCAGATTAGTTGTTACAACAAAGGAACCACAATTTACTGCAGTAATTTACTGAAGTCTTGACTGCCTTTTAAAATAGGACTGAAAGTGTAAGTGAGAATAGGAAATGGTCTTTGCTGAGCCATAAAGACTTTCTGTTTTCCTTCTGTCATAAATATACTTTGAACCAAGTACTGCACTTGTGATTTTACATGGAAGGAGAATCAGCACAAAGAATAATTAAAATGTTGATGTAAGTATAACAGATACTTGGTGATGTTGGGTTAGTCATTTCCTCTGTAACCTGAGTAGTGAAACCATAGCAGTTTGACTAAGGATTTTTAAATTCGTGTAAACACTGAAATTGATGAAATTCTCTTAATTCTTTCTGTAATGTTGCCTTCTGAGAATTTTAGGCCATGTGTAGCTGTTACGTGTATCTAAAGATACCTTCTTGAAAGGCCCCTTTTCATGCCTTCATGTTACCACTGTGATATCCAAGTTCTAGCTTAATCCGGATGTGTCAGGACTTAGCATTAAATTTGGTCCAACTTGTTATTTTGGTAATGGAATTAAACCAGTACGAATCTGACACTATTGCATTCTAATACTAAAATTATCCCAGTGTATCAGCACGTGAATAGTTTTCCATTGACACTGAGCATGCGTGCTTTGTTTCCCTTTTCTTTTTTTTATTATACTGAAAAATAATGTGAATTTATGATATGATTTAAAAATGTGACTGTTGATCTGAGTAAGCATATATAATGTATTTTAAAGGATCTCTCTATCTTCCTCCTGTATTCCCCAACTCTCTCTGGGAAAATTCAGAGATGAAGTCTGCAGAATACCTTACATTTTAACGTGAAGATAGAGTTGCTGTGTAGTCCATTATTTACAGAGAGTTCAGGCCTGTATGATGCCAGGTACTGTCATGGTATAAATACTAAATGTGTATTGTTTCATAAAACTATTTAACCTGAAGAAACAATTATTTAAATTAAGTCTTCTATTGGGAACGTGTTTTTACTAATGCAGTGCGTGATAATTGGATGTTGTAGGGCTAGAGAGGTAGGAAGTTGTGTCCTTTGTCCTCAGCTCTGTCTACTTCTATTTCTTGCTGTTAGACAAATGCTTTAAAATTTTAAGAGTGTCTCCTTGGAAGTTGTCCCCCCCCCCCCTTTTAAAAGGGTAGCAATATTCTTCTGTTTTGGCTACCCACTTCCAGTTGGTGGGTATGACATCCTTCTTGCCACTTCTTCCTCCTTCTATCCCAGCTGTTGTAATGTGGACTTTACAAGCAAACTGAAGCTTCCTCTCTCATGTTCAAGGCAGAAAAGATATTCTCTGTCCTAGAAACTTCACAAACAGTGCTAACAGGCCAGTGTTTGTGCAAAAGCAGTTTAAATCCATTGTATATTCTCTTGTGTGATCTTTGTTGTATATCCTCTCATGCGTGATTCTTTGCACTCATGTCCATGTTGAGGTGTAGGCTGCTAACAGTGATGCCACAGCTTCCCTGATAATAGTACAGGTGAGAAATCAATGATGATGAGGGAAGGACCAAACCAAAAAGTAAGGCTATTTGTTGGCAATGTCTGGTATAGCCTAAACATATGGTTGTGTAGGCGGCTGTAGACTTTCTGAAGCTCTGTGCTTAGAAAACCTGCCTAACTAATATTTGGGTTAATCTCTAGCTAGTAGAGCATTCAATTCCAGACGCTTGGTAATCAGAATTTTTGTAGTCTCACCCACCACTCCAAATTCACATCACTCATCTGTCTATTTTAAACGTGTCTCTTGTGGAGTAGTTCTAAAATAACCCACTGTTCTGACCTGACAGTAACAGGAATATGTGAGCTCCTCCTGCTGCTGTTCAGCTGGTGTATGGTTGCTTACACCATACACCAGAGATTATGCTTCTGCATGGAAGAATGGGGCATTTTGAAGCACTGTGCTGACTCTTACTGTTTATTTGACCTTTCCGTAGCTGTAAGTGACAGGGTTTCACCTCATCATTGCAGTGCTGAGACCACGGCTTGTTTGTTAGGACAGATGTTCAGAGCCCCTCACCGAAATTCAGCTGTTAAAATGTTGCTCCCGGTCCAAGTCCTGCAAGAACCTGGTTTGCTTTCCCTTAGTGGGGTCGCCTAGCCACACGCCCTCTCTCAGCTTGTCTGACCAAGCTCATTGCTCTCTCAAAATATGAATTGTTCTATGATTCTTGCACAGGGGAGTGCACCATTTAACATCAGTGAAACTGGAGGAGGGGGCGTTAGAGTATAATTCAGTAATGGCAGCTGTTTTGCCATATTGTAAATTATGTCATTGGAAATGCTGAGGTTTTAATTCAAATAATAAACCTCTGCTTTTCAGAGAAAATGGAGATGAAGAGGAATCTGAAAGAGCTATCACACCATTTATTGGTAGAGAAGGGACAGAACTAGGGTTACTGGCAAAGGTAATATGTGGAAGACGAGGGAAGAGAGCAGCTTTTCAGTTGTAATGTAAGAAACACAGCCTTGGTTCCTCTTTGTCTGTTCCTTTTTCTTCTGTGCATGAACAGATTTGCATCTTTGCAGCTGCTGTAACAGCTAGTAAGGAGAGCTGAGTTCCCTCACTTTCTAGGCGTAAAATGGTACTTGGCAAATTCCAGATAATGTCTTTAGTTTTGCTTCCTCTACCTTGTAGAGCTGCTGTATAATTAAAACTTCAGCTTTTCTGTCATCTCCCATACAACCAAACCTCCCATACATTTCAATCTCTTTACAGTTCCAGTCTTTTAAATGCTAGTGGTGAATGAGGTTTTGTCACCTGATGATCTGGATAATTTATCAAAAGTAAAAAAAAAAAAAAAACCCAAACAAACAAAAAAACAAAACCAAAACCCCAAAAAACCCACCAAAACACAAACCACTCTATTCAGTGTTATTTATGTGTGTAATTCTGAATTGTGAACTAAAAGAGTTCAAAATCATTTGTTTGCTGATAGACAGTGCTATGCAAATACTGTATGGTAGATAGTCCGGTTGCTTAGCAATAACATTAACAGTCATGAGTGTTTATAAAGCAAATATAGTATGATATGGTCAACAAGGTATGTGGTGCTTTTTGTATTACTTAAGTGTCATGATAACTGTTGGAAAACGTTTATTAGGATTACACATGAGCAAGCACCTGATACTTAAGAGCAACAGCTTGAGTAAGTAAATCTGATAAATGATGTGCTTGTGGTTTTTTTTTTTTTTTTTTATCTAAACCCCCACAACTTAAAACAAGCAGTGCACACGATTTTCCAAACAGACTAGCTTTGAACTTTGAAATGTTATTTTCATGGCTTTGATAAATACTCTTGGAATGGCTTTGGATGTTCAGTCTGGAAATATAAAGGATGATAGGTTGTGTAATTAAAAACCTTGTCTCTGTGTGCACAGAGAAGCCCTAAGGCACAGTGGCAGGCAGGGGAACCCCCCAACTTCATCAGAGAAACAAGCCCCCTGACCTGGCTCCTGGCAGGGCTGTCACTGGAGATCATCAGCCCTGAGGACCTGGGTGATAGACACTTGATGAGTGAACAGAGAGGCTCTGTGGGGTCAGCTTGCAGACTGGGAAGGGGGTGTATACTGTGGGATGCAGGGAAGAACATTTTGGGATTGTACACAACTCATGGGATGCTTAGGGGAGGGACCAAGGTCTGGGAAAGGAGGGAGCAGGGTGGGTCTGGGGGAAAGAACAACCATGGGGAAAATAGAGGGGCAAAGGGATAAAATGTGGGGTCTGGTGAGACCCCTGTTCGTCTGTGTATCTGTGCATGAAGTAACCAGAGGCAGGAGGCTCTGGGGGCCAGCTGCTGGCTAAAGCGAGAGTCCAAGGCCAGATACTAGAGGGATCTGTAGGGAGTGTGTCGGTGTGTTTGCGAGGGAGCTCGTGTGCCACGTGCGGGCAGCTAGGGAGACCAAAGGTCTGGGGACAGCTGCTAGGGAGGCTGAGAACGAGCCCATGGCCAGTTACAGGGGTATCTGTATTCTCTGTGTCTGCATGCCCATACGTACATATTCTCTTAATGGACTTTCACCCTGATTAGAGAGGAGCAGGAGAAGGCTGCTGGTGCTGCTTGCATTTACCGAAATGTTGAGTTTGTGTTGACCTGTGTGGCCAGCCGTGTATGTATGTGCTGTGCACGTGTGTTTGTATGTTGTGCCTACAGGGAACGCGTGCACAGCCTCCCTGCTGGGCTGGACCCTGGGGCAGGGAGCTGGGGCTGCATCACCGGGGTTGGGCTAATGTATTTGGCAGCTACTAATAAAGGGATGTGGGTCTGAGAGGAGACACTGAGGCTCTTTGAAAAATCTCTCCTTATTAAAGCTCAAAATGAACATCTGAGATCATTTACTTCAGGATGTACTGACCCTAGTTTTCAAATGTACTGTGCTGATGAAAAGCGTAAGAAACTTAGTAGTATAATGGAATAACAGAAAATGATTTTAATGTAAAGATTTACAGATGCTGTGGCTTACAGAAAGTCCAAACTTCGAGATTACACCATTTATAACTAGTATTGACTATATATCATTTAGAAGATAAAATTTGGTTTAAAATAAAACTTTAAGTGGGCATACTGTGTTTGACAGCCTTGTTGCCCTGCTAGACTTCTAATAAGTGGATTTTCAGACTGTTAATGAAATCCTTTTGGGAGCATATTGTCATTTATTTATTTTTGTTACACTTCATTTTTAGAATACTTTGGCAAAATTCAGGGTCCTAAATCTGACCTTGAAGCTTTCTCCCTGAATGCGTCCTCTAAAGAAAAATCCAGACAAGCAGCATGTAATTAAGTGTCACCAGTTCCTGTGGTAGCCCTCAATTTTGATTTAGTGGGGCTTGCAAATCATATTAAACCTGTAATAAGTTTCTCCTAAATGACGTAAAAAAACTTAATCTGAACAAAAGCCACCATTCATAAAACTTCCTGGATGCTTAAACTGTTCTTTAGTAATATTGTCTAATTTTATGTAAGTTAACAGCTTTTAAAAAAATATTTTACCTTGAATTCCCTCAGTCACCTATTTGGCTGGAGGAAATAATCACCAAAAAAACCCAACAACCTAGGAAAAGTGGAAAGCTACTTGCAATAAGCATGTGAATAAATGTTTGATGCTGTTGTGCTCTGTGGAGCCTCAGATATTTTGCTGCAAGGCTGTTTCAAAATGTCACAGCCATTGTGTAAATAGGTTGCTATTGTATTCAGCCATATTTGTATACCCGGTACAAATATTCTTGTCACCTTTTTTTTAATTTTATTTTTAAAATATCATCAGGCCTCTGGAGAAGCTCGCATTAGACACTCGGCATCGTTCTAAGGTCTCATCTATTTTAAAGCAACTGATGTAGGGGAAAAATGGGGAATGGTTTGCTTCGTGTGTGCGTACTGCTAAAAAAACTGAATGGCTGTGCTATTTGAGGAACGGCATGCAGCCTACTAGCTGAAGACTGATGTAACACACTAGAAAAGAGAGTTAAAGGTCTCTGATATCTTAGTGTGCAACGTGGAATAAATAAGTCAATGCAATATATAAAAGCTGAGGGGGTTACTGAGTCTGGAAAGAACTGATTTCAGTTAAAATATGTAGGGTGGAAAGGTGTGTTTGCCTGCCTCGTGGAGATGGAAGGAAGGGTCCTCTGCTGAATTTAGGATAAACAAATTTAGATTGAGTTTTCGAAACTAGAAGAAAACTGCCTCATCTTTAATAAAAGAAAAAAACCCCATATATTAATTTCAGCAGAGGAGTCTTTTGGAAAGAATGTGTTACGCAAACCAGGTTTCCAAGGAGTCTGTAGACAAAACAGACTTTTAAGACTTGATATGCAAAATGACTTGCATTCTACTGCAATTACTGGTGTGTGTATGTATTATCAATAAACTAGTGCATAGGATTATATGAATCTTTGAAAAAAATCTTTTTGCGAGTGTTTAGAAAGATTGACAGTCAGCCTTGTGTGACACCAATGTGTCGGAAACAAGACTTTGTAGTTCAGATGACCTGTAAAGTTCTGGATCTGGCCTTTGAATATGGGTCAGACCTTTGAGAGCTGTGGGAAGGTCTTAGTTCTGGACAATAATGAACTGATGAAATAATTCTGCTACCTGCTTTTGTTTTTTCTTTGTTTGCTGAGGATCTTAGTG
Organism: Ibidorhyncha struthersii; assembly: GCA_013398815.1. Taxonomy (NCBI): domain Eukaryota; kingdom Metazoa; phylum Chordata; class Aves; order Charadriiformes; family Charadriidae; genus Ibidorhyncha; species Ibidorhyncha struthersii. Next base: position 143,927 of record VZSZ01009242.1, read on the forward strand.
GGCACGTGTCCTTTCAGTCTTCATACGTTCTTCCACTATGGATACACAGTGCTTTTCATTTTTGTGTTGTTTCCTGGCTTGCTTAGCAGGTGAATTGCTGAGATGACTCCAGCTCATCATTGGCATTTGAACACTGTGGCTCCATTATAGTATTAAATCTTTGATTCAGAAATCATTAGCTTCATCCTCTTTGACCACTAAGTACTGAAATAAATGTTTTCCATTTTATATGCTGTTAGCTTCTACAAGATACAACTTGACTGCTAAAGCATGTTAGTTTTTAATCATAATAAAAAAGAAGGGTAGGTCCCTTACCTGAATACTTAGATAAGGACGTTTTTGTCTATGTAGTGTCTGCTTACTGATTACTCACTTTAAAATGCAAAACACTGGAGTATGGGAACAATTGTCTGCAATGATTCTGGATTCAGTTTCATGATAATATTTTCCCTTTTACTTGTTAACATGCTTGCGTGCCTATTCCTGCCTTCACTGATCTTATAAAAGCCATCGGTTCTTTCCTATTCTTGCTTGCCAAAAAGTCTTAAGCTTAAATTAGTTGATGAAAATGTCTCTATTCTGCTGATGCTGAGTCAGAAGTGTTATTTAAAGATGATGAATTTAGTAATCATCAAACCATGTTTAAATCATCAAGAATGCTAATTATAGATAGGCTAACCTATATTTCTGAAATACTTAATGACTTGAAACCCAAATCCTTCTTGCTTAAGTTAATAAATACGTTGGTTTCAGTTGAAAATGGGTGACACTAATTCACAAAAGACAAAAGTAGTAATTGCCTAGATGAAAACATGAAACTAGTATCCTACGATATGGGGGAGAGAAGCTGAATTGAGATTCTCACTCTTTTCTATGCTCTTTAGGGTAAGAAAGGAATAAAAATCTTTGAGATTCTTAATGCTGTATGTATAATTCTTACTGTTTTGTGTTGATGATGCTTTCCTGTGTTTTGGTATATGTTGAGTATTTGTAGACCTGTGTTTCCAATACCTAACCTTTTTCTTAATTCTCATGTTTTCTGTTGGGATTTTTATTAGCTAATATTTGTGGATCATACTGTTGATTATGGCTAGTGTGTTTGAGTGTCTGAGGAAGAAAACGAGTCTTCCATTTAGCTTAACAATTTACTCTTAACAATTTACGCTTTATTTCTAGTAACTATTTATAGTGTTAGTATCCATCATTAGCTAGAGTAACTCTCCACTGGAAGCTAATTCTGAGTTGCAGCTATTTTAGAGAAGAATGAAAAGTCTTCAGTATCTTCTGTGTGCAGACCAGGAGGCAGTTATTGAGGTAAAGCTTGAGTCTGAAATTGTGATTGTTTAATTTTTGTCCATTACATGTGATCAGGAAACACCCAAATTGTTGTGTCTGCCCTTTGTTAATCTGGAAGTTCCATTTTTTTAATGATTGTGAAATGTAATGACAGTGTAATAGTCTTGCATACTGATGCGAAACAGTGCTATTCTACTGAAAATAGAACCCTCTTGTATTTTCAGACACCAAAATGCCATTGTATCTGGTTTTGCTTTTAAAATGAATGGAAACATGGTTACTTCCCAGTAAGAATCTATGAAAAAAGGAAAGAAGATGAAAGAATTTTAATGTCTGACTGTTTTAGGTGAAGAATCTGTCCCGTTGTACATGATCTGCTTTCAGAAGCTTATCACCAATTCTAGAGAAAAGTCGTGTTTAGTTGCAATCAGTTGAAAAATGATTCAGTACAGCCGTCTAATATGGAAGCATTTTAACTTAATGGACCCTTACATGTTATGCTAACTGGTGATAAATAAAATTAATGCAGAGCAGACAGGTACAATTACTCTTACTTAAGTTACTGTTAGTAGTGTTTATGAACGTTCTTGTGTCAAGTTTTAAATAGATGGAGTCTGATGGGCTCTACAGGTACATACAAGGCCTTAAGTATACTTTATTTTTGAAAGTGAAATGTAAAATTACGTGTTTCACTGTAAACAAAATGGATGTGTTTTACGGGCTGAGGGAATTGTTTTATTGCTACTGTGACTTTAAGTTATATTTCCAGTACCTAAAGGATTATGGTGGCTTCAGGAGAAACGGTATAGATGGCATGTGAGGTCAAATAATGCTAAATTTGCAAAACTAGTATTGCCCACAAATGCTATGGGAAATTCTATGCTATTAATGAAGGTAGAGTCAATATGCCACTCTTGCTGCTGAAAGGCAGACTTACTTAATCGCCATGGATGATGTTATATGTGTTGCTAGTCCTCTCCTTTCCCAGCTAACCTACCCCTCCAAGTTTAGTTTTAATGTGGATACATATAAAGGTAAGACTGTCTTAAGATGTTTCAAGCTTCCGAGAGCTTTGGGGAAGAAATGATTGTGAGTGATCACCCCTCTGAAAAGAATGGGTTTATCAGAGGTTTTCTTTAAATCCTTCCCAAGATTCAAGGATCAAATATACACCCATTTGCCGATACCAAGTGTGAGCCTTCTCTTTTAATGCTGGGAAAAAATAGGATTTTTATCTTGATGACGGGAAAAACCCAACTCCCAGCACCTATTATCTAGTTCTCTTCAGTGAGTTCCTCTTGTGTCAAATTACCCATGTGGGTGTTTTGTGTGGTGTTTTTTTTTTTTTTTTTTTTTTTCTGTGACCTGAATCTCTCAAAACTTTGTGACAGCAGGGGATTGTCACTTCATTAAACTTTTGTATGGCTTTGGAGCCGGGACAGTTAGTGTTTGAGAACAAATGAGTCTGAGCATCAGAAGAATGTTTTGTGCCTGTGTAGAGTCCCAGTTCATAACTGCCAAGTTTAGGCAACTGCTTATCTTTGGGCTATTCTTAACCTCAGCAAACATGTATTGCAAACATTTCTAGCATGTCTCTAACCTTGCTGTTAGGGCTTAGTCTGGATGACCACAACTAGCATTAAAAAAAGGGAAAATTTCATCATAACTTGATAGTGACAAAGTTACTGAAACAGTAGAAACATCAATCTTTAACTCCTAGAAGCTGTAGAAATACATTTGGTTAAGTGTGTGGTTACTATTGGCACTTGGTGCAGGCAAGAGTGCTTGGGATTCAGAAAAGTATCTGGCTCTTAATAGACTTAAATACTTTAAATTATAGTTGAGTAACAGACATTTTGAGAATAATGTTAAATGGGATGATATAAGGTTATTTGCATAGTCTTAGCGCTTCATGTAGTTTGCTTTCTTCTGTGTTTTTTTCTCTGAACTATATATGTCAACAATATTCATTTCTACATCTCTTAAATTAATTTCTACATTTCTTAATTTCAATGTTTCTGTTTTCCTTTTCTGCTTTATTTTGCTTTTGAGTTCCAGAAGTGACTGTAAAGACCAGTACCCACTGAGTTATTCATTAAATATATATCTCTGCACTTTAACAAACTATTACTGGTGGTTTAATTTGGGCAGCCTTCATCTAAACATTTGGACTGAAACAGTGTTTGAGTGATACATTATGAAGGAAATAATCCCAAGATACGCAGGTGTTGGGCTTTGTCAAAGTGGTCATTTGAGTGTTACAGAACAGCACCAGAGCGTATAAAACTCACGTAGATTCATAGGCAGGTTTTTAACATGAAGTTAAGACCAAAGTATTCTAATTTTGGCCTGCCTTTTCTTAATATTACCTACAGCTGTCTGTTAAACAGACTTGGTATTTTTAAAATGGATTCTACTTAGTCTTAAGTCTGCAGTCTTCAGAGCATTAATGTTTTGGATCACTCTTTTGGGGTTGTTTTTTAGATAGGATCTCTCTTGCCAGTTTGGATACAGCCTTCTTTCAATTCTGTCTGCACCCCAGATCATGACATCATACCTAATCCCACATGCAACCATGCCTAATACTGTCATACAAACATAATTGTTGTGACCAGTTTTTAAATACGTAATTGGATCCTATTAGCATGATCTGGTCATACAGTTTCACTGTCTTGAGTTCTTGAGGTTTCTGGGTGGTTCGGAGCTAGGACCTAGTCATATTTATATTTGCAAGGCGAGTGAGCAGGGTTCCATCTGGGGTGGTACTATAGAACCCGTTGCCTTCTGTGTGACTGATGTATTTGGTCCTCTCTTCACTTTGATATTCCCTGCCCCACCGCCCCGCAGTTCAAATTTAATTTGGGCACTTCTGAAAAGGTTTCATGTACCAAGTTTCTTGTTCTCTTCAGCTGCTGCCTTGTTTACCCTTGCCAGCGGAAGACTGAGGGAATGTGACTTTTCTCCATTAAAAACATCCAGCAGGGAGAAGAATTATTTACACTTTTTATTTTTCAGGCTAGTATGATCTCTTAGCTTAAACCGTTGCAAGAAAATGTGTATGGCATACTGAAGACTACTGCTATTGGAGCTGAAGTAATTTTTTAAATATGGCTTAATGTAAGGTATGTTCTGAGGAGCTGCCTGCTGTACTTTTGTAACTGTACTTTTGATAAGCCATACAGTTTCTCCTGGTTCTCATGTCCTAGAGCTGTAATATTTTGGGAACCGGTTGCTAGTTCTTCTGATGCTCTGTTCTTTTCCTTTCTGCTGTTTCAGAAAATAAGTCGTGCTGTTTTGGTTGGGGGTGGGGGATCACAAACACGTGGCCTTTGATCTGAGTTGCAAGGTCCATATGAAGTCCGCACCATTTTTGTTTACTGCTCTTCAGCATTTCTAAGACTGAGTCTTTCAGGTGGCACCTTGCAGCTTGTGGTCTGTCAGGGTAGTAGTGCTCACGAACTTTGAGCTGTTGTTCAGTTGCTTCAGAAGGCGACCTGATGTAATTTTGAAGTTAGCCCTCATTTGAGCAGGAGGTTGGTCTAGGTGAACTCCAAAGAACCCTTCCAGTCTAAATTTTTCTATTATTCGGTGGTTGGTAGCACCTACTAATTGTTTTCCAAGCCTTCCATTTTAGCTACTTTTCTTGATAGCTTTTTTCTTTTTATTGGACCTACGGTGTCATTACTTGCTCCCATACCTTGAAGGTATAAACTTCAGTTCTCTAACTTGTAGAACCTATAGCAAAAGACATTTGGTCAACTAAGAATACTTACCCTTCAGTATTCCTTTTTCTTTGTACCCTGGTCGAGGTCAATTTTCAGAGAGATTTCTCGTCATTTCATGTGAAGTAGACAGTGGAAAAAACTCAGCTACTTGAGAAAGTAACCAGGAAAACTAAGCCAATTCACTAAGATAATTGAATAAAATATTGCTTTGATAATTAAAAGTATAAATATGGTTTTGATCAGATAACTCGTGGAGTCTACGTGCAGTATTGAAACTACAGTAGTAGACAAAACTCTAGCTTGGCACAGTAACAAAAGATTCAGACTCGTGTCAAATCCTGTTATGACAGTTGATCCGTGACTAAATTTGGAAGGGTAGACTGCATAAATGTCTGATTTTAATTGAGTTCACAATCTTGCAGGCCCATCTTTTTCTGCAAAATACCGTGTTCCGGTGCATGTGTAGATAAGTCAGTGAAGGGGGAAGGTGAGGTGGAGCACAAAAAAAGTCAAGGCTTAATCCTTTTTTTGTGAGTACCACTGCTGTGTCTTTGGTAACTTGGATTTCTGAGCATATGGATCTTCAGATAGAAGTGAGTTGGAGTGATTGTTTGAGGTGATCCCAGATCTTTTTTGATGGTGTTGTCTTGTCTTACCAGCTTTCACGCTGCTGGCCGAAGTAAACTAACAATAGTTTCCATTAATGCTTGACCTGGCAATGTGTATGTTCTGCCTCTTCAGAGGGAAGGCCAACTTCACTAACAAAACCGTGCTGACATCACTTTTATACTAGTGATGCTTTTGGCAGTTGAAGAACAAGTCTTTGCCATGTTGGCTGATGCTCTGTTAAAACAAACAAACAGCAAAAACAAGGAAGAAAGAAAAACAAAAACCAATACCTTCAAGTGTTTGGTTGTTCATAAAAAGGAAAAACACTGAATTACATATTCAGCAGCACTGAAAGAGAAGTACTCTTTTTTTTTTTTTTTAAGCTTCCCATTTTTCGTTAAACAAAAGACAAAAAAACCCAAACCAAAAAAATTTTTTAAAAAATCATAAAATCTGATTTTTAAAAAGTGTATTCTAGTGGTAAAAAGTCCTCGAAATTAAGACTAAAATCTGTGTGTTCTGACATACCAACCTCACTTGTGTGCCTATGTCACACACATGCACTTGTGTGTATTTCCTTGGGCTAGGTTCAGCAAGGACTTGTTTTTTTCATCGTAGATTCCCTGGGAAAAGCGGCAGGATTGGAGTACACCATGTCTTGCTGCTTTAGTATTTACTCAGAGGTAACTGGTAGCAAGCAAAGTCAGATTGGGTTATGGGGGGAAGAGTGCAATGACCTTTTGGCATCTTCGATTAAAACAACGTTTTGGATTTTTGTTTTTCCGGTCATACGCCGCGAGGCTGGCACAAAGGATAAGGGTCATTTCTCAATAAAGCTGCAATGCCGTGGGCTTGTGTTTGCTGTGGGTAAGCTACTGACCTCCTAGCAATGGAAAGTAGTAAATTTAGGGGAGCTTTCAGGGAGACACTGGAGAGAATCTAGTAATCCAATTAATATAAGGATTACTTTAATCTTTGAGAAGTGGCAGTCGAGACAGTTGGGAAAGGAGAAGGATTTTTAAATGTATTGTTGGTTCAGTGTTTTGAAAGGAAGAAAAAAAGAGTCTCAATTTGTGGAGCCATGATGTGAAATGCCTTTTTAAAAAAAAAAATTGGTTTTCATCGTGTGGATGTTCTGGTGTGACACTGGTAACTTGCTACCCTTGTCTGTGGCAGCATTGCTGATCAGAGGACTGAGGGAAGGGAGGGCCTTGTTTTAGCTTGACTTGACTTGGCAAGCGATGTACTCCAGCCTATCTGCCATGGCATTTTGGAGGTTAACCCTCCCAAGAAAAACATGGTGTGTTCCGTGTCTGGTTCAGATCACTGTCTCTTTCTGCCCCCGTTCACAGGCAGGCTCCAGCAATCAAAGCCGCGCTGGCTTCCTGTACGTGAAGCACGGGGGAGATTTATCTGGGCTTCTCCTGCACGCACATGGCCTTAAATATTTACTCAGAGGGAAAACCAACACAGGTTTTTGGCCCTGAGCTCTTTTTAGACCTTAGGGTGTAGTGAGTGACTGGGATGGATGCCCTGGGGAAGGGACCTGCAGGCAGGGTTGGTGCTGCGTCCTGGAGGCACCCCCTTTCTCCGGGCAGTCCATGAGAGGAGACATGGATGGGAAATTGGCCCAGGGCAAAGATTTACTTGCTCAGGTTTTCTCTAGAACTCCTTCCTTGCTGTACAGAAAATCAGGGGAGGATATAAAAAAGAGGTGGGTGGTGTGTGGCCTGGGCTGGGGTGGAGGGATGCACAGCAGCTGGGGACAGATGTGCCCAGTAGGTCTGAGTTCCCCATCTCTGGGGTGTGCTCCCCATCATCCGAGAACCCACTGTTTTGCTGTGGGTCAGGTTTTGTGTGCAGCACCTCTGAGCGCTGTTGCTGGGCTCAGACGCTCTTAGGTTGTTATACACCCGGCCTTTGTCTAAAAAGAGATACTTGCACGCGCCCTTCCCTTTTAGCTGTTATCTTTGTAAATGCAGGCAAAACTGGCCTGTTGTGTATTAGTTTCCAGACTATTTTCAGGGAGATAAAACGATTTTCTGGAGGAACAAAGGAGAGCTTGAACTGCCATGTCCCATTTTATTTGGGTATCTCGTTGTTGCTATTATTCTTAGTTTTATAGCAAGTTTTCAGTGGCGCTGAGGGGGGTTCCGAGCCCGGAGGTCCTCGCGAAGAGGCTCTCCGCAGGCCGCCGTGGGTTGCCCGACGGCGGGTCGGGCTTGCCGGGGCCACCGGTCCCGTCCCGTCCCGTCGGGGAGGCGGCGGCGGGTGCGGCCGCCATGCGGCGCCCTGCGCGGCGGTCGGGCCCATAGCGCCCCCTGGCGNCTCCCCCTCCTCCCCGCCCGGTCCGGAGGAGTGAGGAGGCGCGGGTGGCAATGCCCTGCCGGTAACAAGCGGCGGCGGGGAGCGCGGCTTCCCCCGGCAGCGGCCGGCAGGTGTCGGCGTTGAGTTACCGCTGTCTCCCTCCGGCCTCGTCGGTGCGTTTCAATAACCGGTTTTCGGCAGCGAAGGCGCATTTTTTTGTCCTCGAGACTTTGTTTCTCTGAATTTCGTCGAGTTAACGCGAACGGGGTAAATAACCCCGTTTAGCAGAAGCGGTGCTTGTATGGGAGCAGCGTCCTCGGGAATCGTGAGGAGCTGTGTCAGTAACTTGAGGTTTTGCTCAGTGGAAGTTTACTCTCAGTGGAAGTCTGCTCACCAGGGCGCAGCTACACCGAATGCAGTCTCAGATGGAAAGGCCTTGCAAAGGGGAAGAACGTCAAGTCCTCGTTTCCTTGGGGAGGGGAAGGCAATGGAGTTCAGTGTTGACAGCGCAGAGTGAACAAAATGGGCAGAACATGAGGAATTTGCATGATTTGAGGTCTTGATCTCTCCCATGAGGTGTTAATGTTCTGAAGTATTGATTTGGGTTTTACTCCCAAGTAGCTTGTTTCACTAGAAGCAGCATTCAATCTGATGACCACTTGATAGCCAGTAAAAACCAGAATGGCTTTGGTCAAGACTAGCTTGTGTCTGCAGGTACTGGTAGTCAAACACAGCTGTATCCGTACCTGACTAAACCAACAGTCGTTTAGTGGGGAGTGGGCCAGGGAAAGGAACAGTGATGCTCCACTATCATTTACAAGGATGTAGACTGCGCTGGCATATGACATTCATGAAATGTCAGTAAGTTGCGGGGGGGTGTGTTACACTGACCTTATATATGGGATTTTGTGGGGGTTGATGGAAGTAGCTAATAGCATTAAGATTGCTTTTTTCCATCACCAAATCTGGCTAGTTTGCATTTATGTACAGCGGTGATTTCACCTTCTTATAGTTTGATTGTGCAGAGTCCTGGTTCGGGGTTTCCTACTTTAATTTGTTCAGCTTTTAACTTAGAAGTCTAGCTCTAAACATTTTCTGGGGAGAAGTCATCTTTAGGGGCTTGCCGGACCTCTGCAAGCCAGCTGTGTATCTCTGACTAGAGGAATGGCTGCCTCTCCGAGCCCACAGACCCCGACAGGAGGGAAGCATCAAAGGAAGGAAAGGCAGAAAAAGCTTCAAAGGTGCCAGGGCTGTGTTATGTTCAGCTGAGGCTGTGGTGTGAGTGTATTGGAGCAGAGTGCTCTCAGGTATGGTAATCTCAAGGGATCCTTAACTATTGTGGTTGAATAACTCCCAAGTTATATGATTATAGAATTATTAATCATAGAATCCCATGATGCTTGGGAGAAGACTGGTGAATGGTCTATACCTGTACTCACACTTTATTTTTCTTGTTCAAGTTCCCAGTTGTAAACAGGGAGGCTTTTCTGTCTTAATGTAACTGTAAAAGTTATTTCCACATATATACATATATATTCCACATGTATAACCCTGCTCTCCGGGGACAGGGTTGGTGTGGATAATGTTGAACCTTCCTGCAGTGAGACTGGGAACTTTCAGATTATACGAGCATTGTGCACTTCTGATTCCTATTTTTGTGTGCAGTGTGTTGTATGGGAAGTTTAAAAATATGCATGACCTCGTTGGTTTTTCTCAAACATTATGTACATGGCCAAAGGACAGGTTGTTTTTTTTTTTTTTTTTTTAAGGCTGCATTGCTATTTTAGGCGCCCATTTCTAGTGCTGATAACAGTGGCAGTTTCATCTTGCTACAAAATTAAGCTGATGAAAAAATAAATAAAACCAGAAAAAGCTGGTTTTGTGCATTTAAAGGAGTGCTTGTAGCAAAAATGGGCAATTTGTCTTTCATGCTTCTTGTATGAAGATGCGTGTGCCTTATAAGCAGCTGAGCTATTCTACAATAGGGGCCTTGAAGAAAAAAGCAGCCACCTAACTGGTGAATGAAGGGAGTCTCAAGCCAGCATGAGTAACCACTTGCTTTAAAAACCAAAATCTGCTATGTGAAATACTTTTTAATTCTAGTGAAAACTTTTTTATGCGTGAGCAGCAATTTAAAACTGAAAACCATCTAATTTTATCTTGATTCAGATTAGCAAGAAAGTAATTGAGACAAATGATAAAATAGAATTAAAACAGTAATGTTCCAGTTTCTTCTGGTACTTTTTGCGATGCAATTAAACAAAGGTTCAGGTCTTTAAAAATCATAATTCAGCTATTATTCTTGAGAGCAATGGGAGTTGCTAGATTTTGAGCATTCTTTTGGAGCTGTTTAACTAAATATAAAAGTCAGAATCTAAAATGGTTTTAGGGTTAGTCAGTGCTGTTTAGGATAGTATATAATGATTTTTTTATTGTGGGTTTTTCTTTCCCCTGTTCCTTTGGCTTTGTTAAAGGTGCCAGACTGATCTTTTTTTTGTGTGCTGTGGATCTCAGCTTTCTTTACAGTGTGGTATGCTAGAAGAAACAATTTTTCTCCATTCTCTGCAGAGACAGTTGTAGCGCAGATGAATTATGCATGCTTGATATCCATTGCCCTCACCCTCTATCCGTCTCCTTACACTACCCTCATACTTGGAACTTGATTGCCAACTGTGTCTTCTGAGGTGGGGGGAATGCCTGGAAGGGTTACTGTGTGCCAGTCTACTAAACCAAAGAGAAAAGTACCAGAAAGGACAGAGATACAGCGGAGGTGGGGAAAGAGAATTGGATGGGTTTAGAAGCCAAGAGAATGAAACACAAGAACAGAAAAGGTGCTGCTAAGCTCCTTCACTGTAAGGGGCTCAGCTTGAGTAACCTTGTGAAGTCAGAGTGCCGAAAGGCATTTAACTACAAGAATTCTCTTAGTCGACTGAATTGATTTTTTTTTTTTGGGGGGTGTGGTTTATTTGTTTGTTTGTTTTATGAGCTTTCCTTTTAGAGTTTGGCTTATGCTGGCCACTGCTGGAAAAACTGCTTTATGAGAGGGGAAGGTATTTATAAAGGCTAACCTTAGTACAGGAGGTTCGTTGTGTTGGGCTGCTTCTGTGATTAGTGGAGAGAAAGGCAGGGACAGTGGGCTTTGGGCTGGGTACTATCTTCTAGACACCTGACCCTGCCTATGCTGAAGTGAGCTTTGGGAAACACCTCTTGATATCAAATATGTGAATTACTTTCAGTAACCTTGCAAGCAGACTTTTTTCTTTATAACCACGTGCTTATCTTGAAGGGTTCCTTTGAATGGACCAGACAGTGTCATGGGTGACAAATCCATGGCTTAACCATATTTTTTTGAATAAAATAATTGGATAATGCTATATCTGTGTCAATACCTCTTTGACCCTATGCACAAATGATTCAGTCACTTCTCAAGTAACCTTAAAGTAACAGGCTTAAAGTTAATTGTACTTGCTGTTGTGTATCTCTTAACATGTTAGCTTTGATTATAATTTAGTTTTGTTTCTCTTTTCTGCTGTCCTTTCTGCCTGCCTGCTTATCTTCTTTGGAATGTGGTTCTTCAACTGTTCTGATAAACTTCTGACACAGGTAAATATCACTCTGTTTGTATCTGTATTTACTGAGCATGCCCTCTACTTGGCAGTGTGCAATAGATCTTGAATCAAAAGTGCCACACAGTTAGCTGTGGACTGGGAAAGGGAAACCCTACTGCTGTGGTGGGTGTCACTAGAAAAGATGATTAGCCAGGAAAATGGCCTGAATATTTTCTTCCTTATCTGCTTTTCTTATTCCTTCCTCCAGTTCAAAAACAACAACAACAACAAAACATCCATATGGATAGTAACAAAAAAAAAATATTCATGTTTGCTTTTTGGTGGTAGCACTTCCTGTCTGGTGTTTCCTGGAGAACCTTATGCTGACACGGTAGTTGGCATGTGTGCCTGTGTAAGGAAGGGGAAAGCATCCTAGAATGAAAAATGTTTATATATTCTCACTCTTCCCCCTCTGCCTGTCACTCATTTCTGCCCTCGCTTTTATATTGTTGAAATGGTGTAGCAGGTAATAATTTTTGGTTTTCCATCAGATCCAGTGCAAAGGAGAAGGCAAAAACATGGGGGCAGGACGAAGTAGGAGAACCTTTCATGGCTGTTAGTTGGAGCTCATTGTGAAATACAGTGGTGGAATATGTGTAATGGAGTGAGAGGAAAAGAATGTTATTTAACTTGTCTTGTTACCTACCTTCGTGCTTTTTATTAAAACATGGAAAGTTCAGCCTTTGTCAATGGAAAGCCTGTAGCCATGAATGCCTCAGCAAATCACTTACATCTTTGGACTTGGATCAGTATGTATGTACCAATAAAGATCACAGCAAATGTTTAATGAGATATTGAACTGTTCACTGAAGGAGAAAGTAATAAACTTTGATATTTTTTTTTCAGGCACCGTGGAAACAAGAACTCTTAGTTCTTATAACTTGATAAATTGATATTCAGAAGCAAGGAGTACAGAGGCTTTGTGGAATACACTTAGAACCCATCAGCCTTACCGCTTCTGGTGCATTTTTCAGTGAACAGTATGAAGTGTTAGCCGTTATTAACTACAGCTGAAATGCAGATAGGTCAATAAACTAGCTTTGTGTCTCTCTGTCCTCCCCACTCAAAACGCCCGCTCGCTCTCTTCCTCCCTGTGCTCTGGAGTGAAAATAGCACTGTATTGTTCAGAGCTCACACAGAGTGCCGCTCTCTTAAGAAGTCCTCATGCTTGCGGTGACCAAATCAGTTGTGATTGTGGAAAGGCGGGTGTAGGCTGGCTTTTTGCTTTTAATGGCTGCGCTGTTTAACCCACTTCTACTGAAAAGACAGCTGCCGTAGTGGTTAAACCAAGGGCTGCTGGTGCTATACTAAACTGTGGCACTCCTGGCAGGAGAATTTGCACAGTGGAGAAGCTTTTGTGCATGGCTACGAAATGCAGGACAGCACAGTTCAGGGCTGTATGGACTGTTTTGCAATGAGCTACCCTAGCATTGCCACCTTAGCCCTTCCCAGTGGGGTAAGCTGAGCCATGTAAAGATCTCTGCTAACATAACTGTTCTAGTTCTGGTACCTTAGGTTAAAGTATTTCTCTAGTACATTGTATTTAGAGCATGAACTAAAGCGGGAGTCATCACAGGCTGGATGTTTTTCCTCACGTACACAGAGAAGCAAGATTGAGAGTCTGAAACTTCTGATTATTTTTTTTTTTCCCCTCCCTTTTTTGCTCTTTTCCAAAAGCTGTCATCATAAGACAGTGATGTCATGGCATTGGGTTATGAATCGAAGTGCTGGTCTGCCAAGGGAAATTGCAGGGCTTTGGCAGCTGCTCGCTGTAGATTTAGTTTCTTAATCCTTCCCTTCCTATATTTCTCTTTTTCCAGAGAAATCTGGCATTTCCAGAAATGCTCTGTTATTCAGATGATGTATTAAATGTACCAAAAAAATAACATCTGCTATTACCTTTCTTTTGTGTATTTTTAGCCCATAATTCCTTTATCCTCTTCACTCCCTCATGCGGTTCCTGACCCTTCTCTCTCCAATGCCTTGCTCTCCTTGCTCTTTTCTCTGCCTATTCTTTCTCCCTGTTCCTTCCCTGCTTCCAGTTGCCTTTTTATTTGTATTATTTTCTTCTCATTGTTGCATCTTTAGTTCACTGACCTGTTTTTCTAGTTTCCAAATCTGTAGTTAGATGGTTTTCCTAGGATTCTGTTCTTTAATATTTAATTTCACATTAAATACATTTCTCAGTCTCATTAATAATAGCGTATATAAAAATAATCTCTCTTCCTCTGTGAGATGCAGTAATACTCTTCCAAACCTCTATTTTGGTCTCTCAAATAACCTCCATAGCTTTTACTTACCTGATGAGAGCAATTAATTTCAAGATGATGACTGATAATTACTGATTATGGAAGTGAAGTCTCACTTTCTGGTTTAAAAGAGGGGCATTTCAGCACATCTGCGATGCTGGCGCATTCTGTGCTTTTTACTGATAAGGGAAGAAATGAAAATATAGCCGGGAGGTCTCTGAAGAAAATGCTCTGTCAGAAGCAGCTAATTTCAGAATTGCTTGCTGCTGTTAATAGCCAGATAAGAAAATTGAAGGTTGTGACTTGGTCTTTTCTGAAATAAATATTGCCAAACACATTCAATTTAGAATACCAAAATAGATACAGGGTAGGAACTGTGCAAGAGTTAAATGTTCGCAGTAAAAATAACCAAGTATAGGATTAGTGCTGTCTTCCAATGCCTGCTAAAGGAACTGACACTTAATGTTAGGGTATTGTTGACGCTTGAACTAATGTGGCTTAATTGTTCATGGTGGACCACTGTTGGGATTCATTACAGGGGAAAAAAAACACCTTGTAGTATCAGTGGCTCAAAATGGTAAAGTGTTTAGTTTGCTATCTGCAGTGTTATTTTGTTGCTGCTGTTTTCTTTTAGGCATTTGTATATGTTCACAGTAATCAGTGTCTTTGAGTAGGTTGCACAGCACCATGAAAGTTATTTTGTATGGGAACAGATTATGCACAGAATACTTGTCTGACCCTGAAGTTTCAGTTTCAGTGGCAAGTTACGCCCTTCTTCCTTCTGTGTGCGCAGTGCCTGTGTTGTGCTGCTCATGAGAATTCCTGCTGTAGTACCTCCTGTCCTGGTGGTCCAGGAGCTGAATGAATGCTTGGGCCTGGTGGAGTGGCCTTCTCATTGGTAGCAAGGGGTTCCTGGAGGGCTTTATTCTGGTTTAAACATCAAAGACTCACTTTTTAGCTAGATCTTGCCTCGCAGAGTGTCTGGCCTGATTGAAAAAAAGAGTCGGGATGGTGAAGCGTTGCTCCCTCCGCAGGAAAATGTTGGGCATGGCGGAGAAACCCAGTCTGTCTTGGTCTCCGCAGCTTGCTTTAGAGCATTGAAGGTCATGTTACAAATGCTGTGTTCACAATGCCATAAGGGGCTGGTTACTCCTGTATGAATTAGTGCTTGTGTAGTGTCTCAAAGGTGATGCTGCATCGTTCTGCTTGCCTCCTTTTTGAAACAGGTTGACTTCTTAAAAATAAGACGCTAGCCTCACAGATCCCAAAGCTTTTTGGGCCTGAACTGCTGCTTGACTGCAGGCTGCTCTCTGGAATCTGAAAGAAAGGAAAAATTTGCGGGAAGAGAGCTGTAGAGTTAAAAATTCTTCCTATCTTGATAATGGTTAGAGCTACATCAGTGTAAATCTTTGACTTACTCATCTAGTATGGATGTCACCAAATGCCCAAGGAATGTCAGCTGTAACTTAGTCTTATAAAGTTCCTGTGTTACTGAAGAGTTTCTGGTATCCAGGAATAGCTGTAACTGGTCCCTGTTAGCCCACACCTAGTGATGAGTCTCAGTTTGGAGGTTTGGGCAGGATGCAGATTTGTTTTGGAATTGTTCTGTGAAGGTTTTGGATGGCCCTTCTCAATAGGAAGGCTTGTGAGTCCCTCTTTGTGCTGCAGTTTTCTGTTGAAATTAATTTACCGTTAACCATGAGGCTCCATTTTGTGAATTCTGTGATTGGCAACTTCATAGTACTCTCAAGATTTCTCTTGCATGCATAGGTTAAAAAAGAACCCCAACACAACCAAACATACGTATAGGGGGGAGGGTTCCTTCCCCTGCAGTCTAGCTGAATGTCCATAAATCCTTCATTATTAATTTTGTATTCAGCTGATGTAACATGCAAAATAAATTGACAATCCCTTGCAGCAAAAAATGCTGAGCTGCTGTTATTGTGCTATGTCAGTCCATGTTAATCAGGCTTCTCGTTAATCAGAGACTCTGCTGGTTTCAATTGCACAGGTGCTACACTAAAAGAAAGGAGTGCTCGCTTTAGACTAGGATACAGCAGCATAACCAGGGTAAAGACATGCCTTAACTGTAGAAGTAGAAGAGATACAAAGCTTGTCTTGTGTAGGCTTCATCTGATTTTAGTGAACTCCACAATACAAAAACCAGTAACCAGTACACATTCGAATGGGCAAACATAATCAGTACCAATGATCTCAATTACTGCTTCCCCTCCAAGATATTTTACTCAGGTTTTTTTTTTTGAGTATGCTTGAATATGCTTTGAGGACACTTGTTCTTCTGTATGATTAAATGCTAAAAGTTCAGTGACTTCCAGTTAATGGAATGTAAAGCTTTCACTTGCAAAAGGCTCATTGTGGTTCTTGGAGAAGACTTAACTGCCTGTAGCTGCTCCATCATGCTTATGGTGGCTTCCAAGTGTTCCTAACATGTTCTTAAGTCGAGTCTGCTCTAGAGATTCAAATTCATATCTCTAGCAGCCAGCGTGGTTGATGCTTCATATTTGGTAGTTTGAAAACTGTTTCTTCGCTAGGTAATTACAGAATTAAACAACCAGTCTTACAATGTCTCAGAACTACACGATGTGAGTAATTTCTTTAGAAGAAGACAACTGGACCAGTTCTTGGCAGAAAATTCTCTTGAGTTATTAAACACTAAGTTATTCCTTCTTATGAAGGAGCTCCTCAGGTTGCTGATTGCTGACAGGTTGAGGATGCTATAGGAAAGTTGCATTTATCTGCCTGCTTTTTTGGGTTCTCCCCCAGACCTCTGCCTCTGGCCATGCCTAGAGGTGGCTCCCAGGCCATCATGCACATGGTATTTCAGACCCAGTAAGATTTTTCCTGTACACGTTTCTTGACCTTTCACATAGGGAGGATTTGCTGTTTGGCTGTATATGTAGTGGTACCAAGATGAAAATAAAAATTAAGTGTAAAACAACAGGCTAATTCTGTGCAATTGTAATGCTTATCTTTGTGTAACTGAAAGCCTTACCTTTGTATCACTTGGTGATGACTTTGAAGGATGTGTAAGAATACTCCTCAGATGCTTAATTAGGATGTTAATAGCTAAAGACACTTTTTTTTTTTGAGTTGCTTAATGATGGAGTGAAATAAAGCCATCTTCTCTAACGGCACTTCATTACATCTGTTCAAAATATGAGGGTAGCAAAGGTACAGCAGTGGTTTCTGCTGCTAGCATTTGGGAATGAGATACTTCCCAGCTTGGCATCTACGCATTTGTCTTTCACTTCAGTGCTTTGGTTTTCATTATGGTGCAGATGTCTTTGTATAGCTTTTTGTGCTTTTTGCCTTTTCTTGTTGTCAGTTTTATTTCCTTTGATAATCCAGTATGCCTTGCTTCACTGATGAGTTCTAGTGAATCTTTTCTGAAGTCAGATTTGAGTTTTGTGTGCTGCTGCCGCTGACTAGCAGCCTTGCAAAGCACTTTGTGCCAAAGTACTCTATAAAATTTGATTTTAAATGGGTGTGGTGGTGGAAACAAAGCATGTAAAAAAAAAAAAAAAAAAAAAAAAAAAAAAANTGAAAATGGTATCTGGGGTATCTCCCATAACAATAAACACTGAAACTTCATATAAAGGTTGATTTCTTCTTTTTGAAGATGTAAAGTAGTAGTCTTGGACACTGTGCTGTAATTACAAAACAAACTTTGGAGATCCTGAGTACTAGTGGCTTAAGCAATCTCAGATCACTATTTTAGTAATTTTTTTTAACCCTTAAGTATCTTAAGGATTGCATGTTTAACTTTCAAGCTCTTCTAGAAGCTTCAATGTTTGTCTGGTGTATTTTCTGCTTTGTCAAGAACTCATATGCACATCAGGATTTAAAATGTATTCTTAGTTTGTTGCATCGCGTCAAAATTGACGTTGTTACCATAGGACTTTTCATGTCTGTAGTGGCTTGTGCTCTATTTTCTGCTTTTTGCTATGGTAAAGTCTGGATTATTCAAGCTGTCTTTGAAGTCCTCTATAGTACGTGGAAAATGAACCTGCTAAATGTTTACTCCATGAAGGTATGGCAGCTCAGTGATGTGTGACACGCTCAGGAATTCGTGCTCAAGTGTTGTACTTCATTCAGACTGACATAAACAGTAAATTCCCTTGGCTGAATGCCAGATTCATTCACTTACCAGGTTAAATCTAAACTTGGGCTGTTGTATTTATTTATTTATTTATTTATTTTTAAAGCAAAACTGTCAAGGAGTACCACAAGTTAAATATCTTGAAATATGCTCCCTCCTCCCCTTTGGGCGTAAGAGCTATGGGTGGGGTGGGGGGGAACCTAGGTACCCTGATGCTGTCACGCATGAAATCTCGTTGTTTTTTGTTTCATTAAATGCTAAAACTTACCCGTATCTGACATCCTAGTGTACCCACAGTGATAATTCATCTGTGCGCAATCTGTCACTTTATATAACAGCCAGAATGGTTCAGGACAAAGGAAGGAAAGCATAGCTTGGTGCTGAATTCTTGAATGTGACAGGAGAAGAAAGAAGATCCTTGTACTTCAGGCATTTTTCTGTTGCAGCTAGAGGCTATTTTTTCAAAGCAGTAAAAATGTTCCATCTCTTAGTTAATCCAGTTGACTCTACAATTTTTTTTTTGTGGTTTCTGTTACCTGTACGTTGTTGACCTACACATAACTGAGCAGTACTTCTAATTACTTGACTGCATTGAAACCAGAATTGGCAAATTTATGGGAATGCTTATGAGAAAAATCAAGTGGTTATTGGAATACCTGCCTCTGCAGTGGTTATGTTTTAACATTTAATTCTATTTCAGTCTGGTAACTGACAAAGCAAATCCTTTGCTGTTTTTCATGAAGGTGATAAATGAAACTGATAAGACTCCTCTGGGGCACAAAAACCCCAAATAAAAAGGTGATGAGTTGGAATTATGTCCTTTTAGATCAGTGGCACAGAAACAATTTTACTTGGCATAACTGGAGAATTAGCATCAAATGAAGCCTGTGAGTGTTGCCTTACTGTAAAATCATCACCAGAATTGGGGCTGAAGCATGAGGAAGGGCGACTGGTGTTACCAGAGATGGAGCTACCTATGACTTCTCTTTGTGGGCCCAGCAGCATGCTTGCTTCTCTGCAGAATGAAGCAGATGACTATATTCAGTAGTCCTGCATCATCCATGCATATATAGATATATATTTGCCTTTCATTTTCAAACTGACTCTGACAACTTCTTTTAATAAGCAGAGCAAATAACAAGGATTTTAGCGTAAGCTCATGAGGAGGATGCAAGAAAGATAACTTTTGACAGCATCTTTGTGTGTGGGCATGAGTTGATAGTACATAGTTATTTATCTTTCATAAATTATATTCAGTGCTTAGATTTGTGTCTCTCAAGAAATTGATTCCCCCCCATGTAATCTAACATTTAATGATCCTTCTGGCTATAAAGCAAACCCAGATTTGAGTCAGAGCAGCATTGGAGCTGAGCAATGTATTGGTCAGACATGCACAACTTACTGGACCTTGTTTTTTTAATTGTCTTGATACAGCTCCTAGCATGATGGAGCTCCTGTTCAGAGGGCGTCTTGGAATAGGAAAGGAGAAAGTAAAGACTGTCCACAGGAAAGGTTACCATCACTGCTTTCATCCCTTTCCCACTCCAACATACTTCAATGTGTATTCATTATTTTAGTCATCCTGGAAAGCAACCTGTGACCAAACCATGCACAACAATTATGGAGAAAAAATTGTCTTCCTAGCTGATGTCAACCGTGCAGCTTTGCAGAGGTGAATACAGGCAACAGAGATGGCAAGAGGGGTGTTAAAGAGGGTTAGGAGAAGGGCAGCTTAAAATACAAAGCCATCAGCTTCGTGCTTCAGCTCTTCAAAATAAGCAAAACTCCTTGCTATAAGTAATATTTCATCTTGAATATTGAAGTTATTCAATAATACTAGGTCAAACTTTCTCATCTTAATAGTTGCTGATTGCTTTGTTCCTAGCTGACTGTTCCTTAAAAGCCCGTTGAAAGTCTACTTCCTTCTACAAATCATCCTCCCCCGTCCCCGTCCCCTTCTTTTTATATGCAGTTGTACCATGTTAGTCTCCACTTGATGCTTTCAAGAGTAGCTTTGCTTTCAGAGTAAGTGTCCCTCTCATAGGGCTGTTATACCTGTCTGCTGCTTCTCCAAGGACCAAGATCCTGTAGCACAACTGCTCTGCCATCTGAGTAGTCCCACCTCTGTGGCTTTTCTGTGAGAGTGTGAGGAGGACCCTCAAATGAGTCATGACTGTTACCCATTTCCATGCTGTACTGAAGGAGGTGGACTTGATGTCATGACAGAAACATTTATTTGTAAAGGGTAATTTGTCTGCTTCAGTCTCCCTGGTGTGCTTTAAGATGAATGGGATGGTCTGTCCTCATAAGTCAGGTGTACCAGGCTCTGGAAAGACCATTTAGAAATATTCTGCAGTGCTTGACAGTTAGTAACTCTGTTACCCAGTTTAAATTACCCAAATTCCCTCCCTTTTGGCTCTGGGAATGGGGAACATCCCACAGCACCCCTCACCCCCAGAAAAAAAATAACTGTGTTATCTCTTGTCGTTTGTTTCGTTTCTACCTTCTAATCAAAGTACTCCCTTTTTGCCATGGTAAACTTGTTGGTTCTAATAAGTAGGATTGGTTTTACCTCTCCCTCCCCTAAGCCAGACTTATTATCATGTAATACCTGCTGCTCTTGCTGTCAGTCACCTCTTCAGTGCCTTGGCAAGGTACAGCAGAAATGCAGCTGAACAGTAGATGGCCATGCTCTGAGCCAACTTGTTTGGCCCTTACGTTTTGTTTCTTTCCTGTATAATCTTACAATGCAAATCTACTTGAGGAAACACATCTGACATCACTTTAGCAGTCAGTGGTAAGCCCAAGTAACATTTGCTAGGTTTGATTTCTGGTTTTGTCTCTGCATTTTTGTGGTCGTGGTCAGACTTAAACGGAAAAGTGTAATATCAGAGCCCATGCTCTCTTGTGTGGTGGGTCTTCCTGCACACATGCTGCGAGTAGACATGATGAGGGGTTACCACCTGCTCCCCAGCTCATGTGTAGACTGGGAAGGTGAATCTTGCTCAGTTCCCTACAATGTACTGTGAGCAGTCAACTTTTGTTCGCACTGAAAAGCGTTCACCACGATAGAGGAAGGTATATGTTTACACTGAGGCAATGTTGGATAATGGTACCTATGCAAGTAGGCTCGCAGTTACCTGATGTAGATGTACTACAATGTACCCAAACTTCCTTATGGTGGTATGTGTTTCTTATGAGGAAGAATATGCAATATTTGATTGAATTTTGGATTGATACATGGTGAGTTCTTATCTTTACTTGGTCTGCAGAGGACTTTAACCAGGTGCGTGTCTGTAACTCATCATTGGTTCATGTTATAGTAGCAGTCAGGGATAGGATTTGCCTGTGTAAAAATTTTTTTTTTTTTTAGCTGAGTACTGTCTCAGTTCTCTGTCTCAGTGTTCTCTGCCTAATTACAGTTGCCATTAAGCACTAGAATTTCGATTTGATAAACAGTGCAACTCAGCTGCCTTTCTCTAGGCAGAATTAGCTACCTGTAGCGATTAACATGTGCTTTACAAAGAGTGGGAGCAGGCTGAATCAGCGTGAGAGCTGGCGAATTTGGCACTGCTGAAAGAAGATGCATTTGCTTGAGATTTGAAAACCTAATCGTGAAGATTTTAATCTCTCTTGATGCTTTATGTAACAGAACACCATGTGATCTCAGGATCTGTGGCGTCGTCACCATTCACCCTTCTTGTTTTTGTTGATCATGACCAACCACTATTAAACTCTGCAAACTTTGAATAGAAGCGAGTGGGTAATCTTTAACGGGTCAGGCTTTGTGATTCTTGAAAGTGCTGTGGAGTTCAGGACCCGTGGTTAATAGTGGAATGCTAATGCTAATCTTACGGCTGCCAAGGACCGAGAGGTATTTCTTCCCACCCTCCATCTGGGGAAAACTCATCGGCAGGTACTAAATAGATACATCAATGAAAGTGACACTTCTTCAGAAACAAGGCTCTGACCACATAACCATGAAAGTGTTATTCTTGGAACTGGAACAGCATCTAAAGAGGTATTTAAAGTTTTTAATTTTTAGATGCTTGGTTTACTTGTCTTCCTTTTTTTTTAATGGTTTCTTAAACTCTTTTGTTTGAGCAAGTATTTAAAAATGCTTTTCCTAAACCAAAGTGCTTGGTGCTTGTTAAAACTATTTCAAATTATTTCAGGCTAGGAGTGTCATACTGGTTGAGAGTACTTTACTTATTCACTGAAAATTTACATCTCTTGAAATACCTTTACAGCAATATTTAAAATAATCCATATTATAAAATGTCTGCCATTACAGTACTATTCTTTCTTCTTTTCAAAAGTTTTTCCAATTATCCAAAATCTTAAATGACATAATGCTAAACCAAAAATGAGAATTTTAACATGATTTGAAACTTAATATGAAACACGTTCGTATCCGTTCAAATATTTTTTCATACATAACATATGCTATCTTCTGTCCTGTCAATGGTTAAAGAAAAGTTTAGTTAATCGGTCTTGTTAAATGTTTGGAGAGACATTGAAATTCAGCTTAGTCTTCTGCAAGTTACATCTATTAACTTCCTTTTCCATATAAACAGTGAAGTATGAAATGCATGGTTTTGATCTGTTTCCTCCCTAGTGTTTAAAAGAAATACCAAGTAACTTGGTGAATGGGAAGAATTATTTTACTGAGTTAAAAATACATGACAGTGGGGGGAAAAATGCCCTGACTCTTCATGTTGCAGAGTTGTTGTTCTGTGTATAGAAGGCAAATATCCTTCTGTGGGAGGGAGCACAGCGTGTGTTATTCATAACTTCTGATCTCTGAACTGGTGCTTTTGTTATGCCACACCCTTAAAATCCCCAAACCTTGCTGTTCTCATGTAAATTCTGACAAATACCAATTAATACATTTCACTTTATATTCTTGTCATGTTATTTTTGTGGTATTGCCTGTGGAGAATAGCTTTTCTCTGTGAATGGTGCCTCTTTAAAGAATATAAATTTATACATTGGAAAACTTTTTTTAAAAACAATTTTTTAATTTCTTCAGCAATTGACAGTTTCTGAAAACATGCTTGAACTTGCAAATGAATGTTAAAAATTATACTACATTCATTCATCTGAACGCCTAAGGAACCAGGGTAATGGAAATCTTTTATAATAGCAATTGAAATATGATGACAACAGGTATGTTATGCTTGAGCAGTGTGTGTGTACAGCAATGACCTATGGCATTATACATTACCGAACAAGAAAAGTAGGACTGAGAAGATCGTTTCCTACCACGAACCAATCTATTCCACAAAATGTATAATGAAAAAAGTGTGATGGTGTAGAC
Source organism: Ibidorhyncha struthersii (assembly GCA_013398815.1). Lineage (NCBI taxonomy): Eukaryota > Metazoa > Chordata > Aves > Charadriiformes > Charadriidae > Ibidorhyncha > Ibidorhyncha struthersii. The sequence continues at coordinate 167,161 of VZSZ01009242.1, forward strand.
ATGTGATTTTTCCTTAACCTTTCTGCATTAAGAGGTTTTGTTATAACTGATTTTTGCTGATACACACAGCAACATGATGTAGCACCTCCAGTCATAAACCAAAATCTGCATCTGTTAACATTATATGGAAAACTTGGATGATTTCTCCTGTGTTCTTATTCAGCAAGCTATTTCCTGTTTACTTCTCATTTGCTTTTGTTTCCGCTAGTTTCTCTTGCAGAGACGCTGGTTTTGCTCTAGTTGTTTTTCTGTGAATTAAGGCTGGCTGACTGTCACGTCACCATAAATTGCAAATGAAGGAGAAACTTCAACCTCTCTTGCAGCTGTTCTTGGCTAATGTTGCAGATGGTTATGTTTTCTTTCCAAAATTGACCCTACTGGATGTGTGGGCCAAATCCAAAGAAGCATTTGGCTTTCTCCGGGTTCGATGCAGAATCTCTCTTGAGAGAGAATGCGGTTGCATGTGGCTTTCTGGGGGAAAGAGGAGCAATTCTCAGGTCAGGCATCTCATTTAGAACTTTCAGGATACTGACGTAGTTGGAGGATCTCTTTCCCACTTGCAGTCCTTGGCCAAGGGCAGTTCACAGCATACTGAGAAGGGCTTTGATTCTTAATAAAATTAAATACGTTATACTTCTTAAGTTTGGCTGCCAGAATGAAGTCCAAAATCTAGAGTTTAAGCTCTGGAGCTCTGCCAAGGTGCTTTGGAAAAGTGATTCCTAATGTCTATATGCTACTGGGGAGCTGTGTAGCACTAGGCAGTGTGGCAATGGCATAGAAATGGGTGTGCAGGAGCTCCTACTTCTCTTGTAAGTTGCAGACCATATACAGGTGTCTGTGTCCGCTTGACATTGGTGTATATTGGCACCTCTCCATATTTGTACTGAACGGTGTTGTGGCATCCTCCGTATTTCTTTTTGAAATCAGAAGACGTGAGTGGGTGTGTGTGAGGGGGGAGGCAGAAATAAAAAGTGAGAAGATGCTTCAGCCTCTGTTTATGGCATCAGCTGGAAGGAGGGAGTGCTGGGTGTAACTGCTAACCCTTGGGATGAGTAAGGTGGGCTGTAGTTGGTTAAAATACATGAATGATACTGAAGGCAGGGACAAAAACTTCTGTCTTGTGCTATTATGTTTAGGTCATCCCTATCTGAATCTGAGTAACTTCAGTTTGTTTAAAGGATATGTTCATGAAGAGCATCCTGTCTCTATCTGGTGATATTAAGGGACGGAAACCCCACTGTATTTATAAGGTAGTCCTTCTTACTGTTTTTAAAAGGCATGCTTTAATTCATCATTAGGCAAATATTAAATTAGATGTACTCTAATATGAAAAAATAAAACAAAAATCTGACAGCCCCTGAAACCAAGTATTTTCTCTATTTAAAGCTAATTTTTCACTCAAGTTAAATCGTGTCTCAGTCCTTCCAAGGATTTCAAGGATCCTTTCAAGTATCTTGACATCTTTTAGTCAGTATAAGTAAATTCCCCCAGTCTCTGAATCGGTTCAATGATTCTTTTCTACCTGTTTCAGTTTATCAACGGCTTTTTTTAAAATGCTGAGTTCTTCTGAAATGGGGCTGAAAAACAGGTTTGGGCAAACTAATTCAAGGCAGGAGCCTATCAGTTGTACCAGCACTACCCTGTGACTCAAACATTCACTTACAAATATTTTTGTTTATAGCTGTCATGATTGCTTGTACTTGAACTGCTGATTGATGCTACGATCTACCTGCCTGGGGCCTCTAAGCAATTAGTAGTGGCCGGGAAGAGTCAGAGAGGAATTCCCCCATGCAGTACCTTGTGTGGGAGCCGGCAATGCATCCCCAGATGGGAGGCTGCCTAGGGTTGTTTCTCTGAGAGGTGACTTGTCCTCTGTGCTTGGTGGGATGCTGCAGCAATGGTTCCACGGTTCTACCGGTGAAGCTGGAAGAGGGGGGCTTTAAATCCTGTCTCGCAGAATGGACTTTTCTCTCCTCCCTGTAACTTAAGAGCAGTGTGGCAGCTCACCGTGTTGATGCTACAGAAGAGCGGCCACTGGGCATCTGGGCTAACACCCTGCGTGAGAATGAGGAAACGCACCTGGGAGCTGTTCTGGACTCCCATGCGTTACTAAGTGGGTTACTCATCTCAGACTTCTGATAGTGGAGTTGGTCGGGGTTTTGTTTTGTTTTGAGGGTTTTTTTTAAGCCACAAAGGTTCAAGGTGTCATCTTAATGACAGTAGTTTCTGGAGGATGAGGTAATTGTTTTCAAGAAGTGTTAGGTGCCTGACACAGCATATACAAGAGCTCAGACTTTGTTGTGTACAAAAGACTCTTGGAACATCTAATGAAACATATTTTAGGTGGATATCCACCAGAAAACAGCCATCAGCAGTATTAGGGAGTGGACAGGACTACTTTGTAAACAGGATGCCACTCAAATTTAGCCAACTCTGCATAAATACGATTACCCAGATATTGAATAGGTTTGAAATAATATGCTGTAATCTTTCCTTTGCAAGTTGTGTATTAAAAGATTAAGAGTATATCTTCTGCTGTTTGCAGAATGTTTGGCTCAAGGGTGGCTAAATGTCAGTGGTGTCTTCCCCGTGTGGTCACCATGAATCTGACAGTCTCGAGGTACTTGCCGTTCATAAGCTAGAAGATGCAGTCCTGTGGAAAATGAGGGCTTTCTGCTGTCTGGGGTTCCTTTAGTGGAGTGGTAGGATACTGAGGAAGGCCAAATCCCACTTGAAGGAAACCAGGACTTCAGGATATACAGGCTTTCTGTAGGTGATGTGGACCTATGCCAGCCGTTTGCTGTCTCTGGCTTAGAAGGTGCTCCAGGGACATGTTCGAAATATGCTGAGCCGGCACATCTGTTCTGACTGTTCTCTTTGGTTTGCAGTGTGGCAGGATTACAGGAACTAAGTGTTGTGCTAAAGTGGGTAATACGTCTCTAAAGCCATAAGGCACAGTCAGGTCAGATTAAAATATCTATGTATCTGTCTTCAGGTAATTTTAAAGTCACTTTAAGCACACCTCATTCCATAGTCTTACGTGCTTCCCCAGGTATCTTGCGTTCTATTTCAAATCAGTATTGCTTTACAATTTCTTCCTTCAGCAAGGAGAGCGTAAATATTTTTTGCATGGAGATACTCTGTTGGGATTTCTGCGATTGTGAGTCAGCAGGATTTGTGTCTCTTAAGTCACTGAAGCTATGCCTGGATTAAGAAGCCTGGGAGTACTTTCCCACTCCAGGGTCTAGTATTACCTGTTTTTCAACACTGTACTGAGTTGCAGCATGGGCATACATCAGATTCCTCTCATAGATTCCTCTCATATCCTCGTTTCCATAGGAAGGGGGAGTGGAAAAAAAAAAAAAAAAAAAAAAAAAACTAAAATGTAGCTGAAATACTGCANAAAAAAAAAAAAAGCACAGGCTGGGCAGGAAATCGTCCAGCAAATGCTCAATTTGGTGGCTGATAAAGGGAAGCGAGACTTTAGGATACGCTGCACTGTGCCATAAATCTGGTAAATCAGGTCACACTCTTGAGTGTATCTGGAAATTCCCCCCAGGCTTCCTGAATGGCTGGAGGTACATGGGGTTTGATTTCTATAAATGAAAGTTTCCGTTCAGGTATAAAAATACATTTAAATGCATTAGAGTGAATTCATTCTGTTAAAGTGCACTTCTTGGATGGAACAGCAGGTCTTGAATTTCCTCTACATTTTTTTAGGAAGTCACCAAAAGATGGTAAGCTGTGGGTTGAGGCACAACTGAATAGAGTGTTTTGACCACTCAGAAATTAGGAAATAGGTTATTACAGATTTGTGTAATATACACGCATTAGAGCCAGGGGAGTTAATCTGAAAGTCACTCACCAATTCATTCATTGATACTGCTAATACCTTTGAAGGCATTTGCCAGTGATTGCAGAGACTGAAAGTGTAGGAGTGTAAATGGACAACTGGATAGGGGGCTGTTGTCTTAGAGGATTTGCTGAGGAAGAAAAGTGGTATTGAACTCTCACCTTATTGTCTGTATTCTACTACATGTGTAACCGAGTTGCTGTGTTGGGGGCTTATCATTATTTAACAGAATGGCCTTAAAAATAGTTCTGCACAACAGGGTGGTAATGAGTGATCTGCCACGTTAAAAGCTGAGCAGTTGGCAGACCTTCACCCTCGTTCACGGCACATTGAATTCCTCCTCCTGGGTGCTCTGTTCCCACACTGCGGGTCTTACCTTATGTTTTGTTTCAGTAATTTTCTCCTTCAGTCATAGAATCATATAATGGTTTGGGTTGGAAGGGACCTTAAAGATCATCTAGTTCCAACCCCGCTGCTGTGGGCAGGGACACCTCCCACTAGACCAGGTTGCTCAAAGCCCCATCCAACCTGGCCTTGAACACTTCCAGGGATGGGGCCTCCATGACTTCTCTGGGCAACCTGTGCCAGTGCCTCATCACGTTGACAGTAAAGAATTTTTTCCTAATACCTAATCTAAATCTCCCCTCTTTCAGTTTAAAACCTTTACCCCTTGTCCTATCGCTACGCTCCCTGATAAAGAGTGCCTCTCCACCTTTCCTGTAGACCCCCTTTAAGTAGTCCGTCAATCATCATTGACTATTTTTTAACAATTTGCACAGAAGGTGGAGTAGGGAACTACATTCCAAATTTCCTGAAGACCAGAGGACAACACTGGTTAATTGCAGGGGGTTTGGCTTTGTTCCTAGCAACTTTGAGTTGGTGTCTACTGTGATATACTTTTGTAGGAAATACAGGCTTAATTTCAGGTCTTGAATGGAAAAGTGGCCATCAAAGGGAAAACTATATTCAGTGAGCAGCTGTTATGCCATATAAATAATTTCTTAATAAGCATAACTAAATTATTAGCTGATCCAAGATTTTCAATATAGTTTTAAGGAGAACAATTAGAAAAAAGGGGAGGATGTGGGAAGAGAGGAAGAAAGGGATGAAGTGGGTAAAAAAAACAAAGTGAGGAGGCTTTACGGGCGGGGGGGGTGCTGGAGACAAGTGAAATTAGCAACAGTTGGTAGGACATAGTATTCCCATTGCATGTGACTTGTGACTTTTCTGCAGCCTTAGGGAAATAGAAGATACTAAGATTTTTAAAAAGAATATAAAATGACCCTTCTCAGTTACAGGCTAAATTGGCTGGGTTTTAATTTGATGACTGAATCCCATTGTGTGCTATCAAGGTGGGGGGGTGGGTGTCAGCCACCCCCAGGGCTGTTGGTGCCCTGGGTCAGAGATGCTGTTTAATATAGAGAACTTCAGCTTTCCAAATGCTCGTAGTGTCACTGTGCCAAGCAGCTTCCTATATTTGCTGTGTTTCTTTTGTTATGTTAGGTGTAACTTGAAGTGCTCCGGTGACTCTTACCTCCCCTCTTCATTTAATTTTGGAGTACATGGTAGAAAAATCTGTTGTTGTACAGTTAGAACAAGTGGGATTAAATGCTAGTGTAAGTGGGGTTTATTTTGAGGTGTTCTCCTTGGCTTTGAGAAAAGTATTGCACGTGAAAGCTACGCATAAAACCACAGATTGAACAATCATTTTATGAGTTAAATCAAAAATTATTTAAACCAAATTTCACATAAAAGAAAAATGAATTTCAGCTCTGTGCTTTGGGTAGTAAAACTTCAAGATTGTAATGTTTTACCACTTTTCTACATATGCTGCTTTATGGCACTAAATGTTTTTTCTCCCCTTACATCCTGGGGACAGTGACAGCATGCAGAGTGACGTTGTGCGCAGCTTTCTGGAGGAAAGAAAATCAATTCCTGGCTCAGATGTCTCACTTAAAACTTTGAGGATGCTAACACGGTTGGTGGATCTTTTCCTGCTTGCAGTCCTTGGTCGAGGGCAGTTTATGGGATACTGAGGAGGGCTTTCACTTTTAATGAAGTTAAATATTTTGCATTTACTCACTTTAAGCTTGGATATGAAATTAGGCAAGCCTGTGAGTCCCAAACTAGATGTTACTGCAAACCTGTAACTATTTAAATTTAGGTGGTGTCGCATCTGGATGCGGTTTCAGGTTTTGAGTTATGATAGACCTTGCTTGACTCTGTGAGGAGACTTTGAAACTCAAGGGAATGTACACAGAACAGGGTCCTTCATCCCAACCACATTGCTAGGTGATCGTCTATGGATGATCTCAGGAAAGAGGATGCCACATGTCCCTCTACAAGCATCAAAATTTCTTTAAGATGGCTCATATTTCCTTGCAGAGTTCTCTGCCCAGTAAAGAGTGGATTATCTCTGTGTTTGTCTATAACCAGGCACTTGATACAGACTGTATATTTTATTTTGTCAGCATTAAAATTGGTAGAATCATTATAATTCTCATTAAAAACAACTGGGCTTGACTTAGCAATTAGTTGCCTGTAAAAGAGAAAGAGGATATCCTCAGAGGAGCCAGTGAGAACCGCTCCTTGTTTGTCTTTTGATCTTACATGGTTATCTTCTTGCTTTTAAATGCAGCCTTCTGTCTCCTGCGCCAAGTGCACAGCATGATACTTCTGTGTATGCATCGCGATTAGAGATACTGTCAGGTTATTTCCAGAACCACAGTAGGGTGTATGTATTCTTTCCGCTGAATATTTATTTAGTTATGCTTGCACATCTGGCAAAAAAAAAAAAATTTACAAACATAGTACTTCACGTCACTAGCATCTTGCATAGCTTTCCCTTTTATCTGTTTTTCATGGAGCCTAAAACCCAATTCCTAGGGAACCAAGTTATAGATGCAAATAACTTTACTATGGGGGAAGAAAAGCACACATTTAGGAAAACTGATAGAGTAATATCTGGTATCAAGAGGTTCTTTGATTTAGCAGAGGTATGTAAATTGAATTCTGCAGAATTCAAACTAGAAATAAAATACATGTTCGCCTTTGGAGCTGAGCAGTGAGTTCTCAATGGCTTGGTTTCTTTAAATCAAGATCCTGGCTACAGGTTGGGGGCTGGAAAAGGAAGTTGGCTGAGATTCTGTGATCTCAGACTATCTGAATGTGATTTTTTTTTTTTTTTGGGGGGGGTGTAGTCTGTGAAAAAAATAATTATGACTTACTGTAGGGGAAAAAATGAATTGGGCAGCCTCTCCAGCCTATCTTGTACCTTTACTGAGATGAAGAAAAAAATCATGGCCTATTGAAATTAATAATTGTTTAGTTCTTGATGTCAACTGCAGCCAGTTTCCTCTTTAGGTTATTAGCTTGGAGCAGTTCTGCTTAATTTTGATACTGGGTGGGTGGGTTTGCTGTCAATACACAAAATAGCTTTGGATTTATGAATTTTAAGGCAGAACAGTACATTGCCATTTATTGACTGTTTATAGATGCCAAGTGAAACAAAGTCAGATGTCATGTAGAAGCTAATTACTGTAGTCTTTTCTTGAGTAATTAACAGGTATTTTCTCTTAACCTTTTCAGTACTTTTATTTTGTAGTTGAAAATTGTTGTTCTGAGGACAGGATCCGAGCCTGTCCATAGTATAAGATGAAAGAGTGCTGTGACAGAAATTGCTGTTTTCTAATACGATTTCTAGTGTGGTCTCTTTGCAACATAGTCAAAAGACGAGATTTATTTCAACTTCAGGAGATGCATGTCTACTGCTTTTATTGTTGGCATCTAAAGGGAGCATACACTGACAAGGTACTTGAAAGAGACATTTTTTAAGTAAAGAATTTTTTAACAGGCACGCAAAAATATGCCAAACCAGACTTGCATAGAGACAAAACTGTTCTCTGCTGCAGCTTTGCCTCGTTATGTGCTGAAGATGAAAAGCACTTTTTTCAAGTGCTTAGCGTGATTAAATTGAGACAAGAGGAAATTATTTAGTGGGAGAAACAGTGTTTAAGAACTGAAACATTACAAAAGGTGAAGCGTGCTAAAAAGTCTTTTGCGAGCGTATATATTTCAACTTGAGCAGTTAATTTATTTGAGCATCAAAGATGCTGGTGAGCTCCTTATTTAGCAGCATATTGTGTTCTGCCCTCTCGTTTCTCAGTAACCTGTCTTGAGTCTTTTTCTATTATTTCATGCAGTTTGTGAACACCCGGGGTGCTCCCTAGACATACAGGCTTCCAAAGCCTGTGATCCTCCCTATGAGGGAACTCATGACAAATGTCCCTCTTCGCGTATCCGGCGCTACCAGGGACACAAATTGGGCCACCCCAGTGCAGAGCCAGAGTGGCTTTAGGGAAATGAGGAATTCTGCAACCTTTCTCGCCTCTGCTCCCAGGAATGTAAAATTGTAAGCTTTTGGAGGAGTCTAATCTCATGAAGTATCTGTTAAAGAGGTGTTAAAAGAGATGGTGAGAAGGTTTTGAGTAACACAGTAGTCATCTTGACTCCCTTCTAGGGCTGTAAGGGAGAGTGAGTGAATCAAAACAACGTAATCTGAGTGAAGTGCACCTTGAATGTCATGGTGGAGGAGGCAGGAGGGGAGACAAAGCAATGAACAAACAAGGAGAAAGAGAGTTTGGAGGATTATTTTCCTTAGAACTTCCATAGATTGTTTTATTTCATAGATGCTATATATTTTTTAAAAAAGCAATAGCAACCCCCCAACCTGTAAATATGGAGTTCAGCCTCTGTCCTTGTGAGGCAGACGACAGGGTGTTGAGGTGAGAACATTGGAGATTAGTGATGTTCCCCCCCATCCCAGTTTTGGGGATGAAAGTAGTACATCATGGTGTTTTTCCTAGACAATCTGAGAGCTCAGAGCTTTCTCAGCCATAAAGGGACACTTATGGTTTGGTTTTTTTATAGGGTGGGCAAAGCAGAGCATGCATATTAATGTGCAGCCCTACTTACGCAGCTGACAGCTTTCTGTTGAATCACAACTCGGTTTCTAGGCATCTAAAAATAAACGAAGGAATTTGCTAAAAGCCCACTGAAGTTAATGGAAGATGGTTAATGAGTTTAGTGGGAACTGGATTTAGAACGGTGTTTGTATCTCTTCTTCATGAAGATATATTAATATAGATTAGAGAAGGGAATGTTATTTATTGTTAATTTAATCTGAGAATTGTATCATTTTTCTGTCATAAGTGGAGTGATGGCATTTAATAATTATCACTCATTATGGCAGCACCAACAGCTGTCCTGGAACACATCCATGACTTTATTTTTATATGGGCCCATGAAAATACATACAAATGTCTGCTGCCTGTCCTGCAACAGCAAAGCAGGCGTTTCAAAGCTATGTCTGTTCAGGCATGTGAGTTTGCTGTCTTAAGCGAGTTATTTTATAAGGACCTAATTAGCAGAGATAGGACTTCTCCCTTTTTACACCTAATCTGCCCTTTTTCTGATTAGGAGCTTCAGGGGACAGAGATTTCCCCCAAGCTTGTGTCCAGCTGCAGTTTCGTTAGTTCTAGCGTCCCTAGTAACTGCTGTGACGAGGAGTTATTTGAGACATTACTGATTTTCAAGCCCAACCCTTCATAAAACATTAATCTAGATCAAGTCTAGGACAGGAGCTGATACAGATTCCGGCACAGATGATGTGCTTTTGGAGTTGTTCATTAAATGGCTCTCTTGATCACTGAACACGATGAGTACCATTGTGCGTAGTGAGTAACCTCTGCAAAGAAAGCAGTTAGTTGAAGTGTACGCGCAATGTATGGCTGCTGGTGTTTGTCCATCAGGAGGTGGGAAGCTGGAGCCTGATGCAAGTTTTAATGTGTTGCTTCTCATTTACTCACTATTAAATTTGCAAGTCAATATGGGCAAGGGTTTGTTCTGTCATTTGGTTTGGTTGTTTTTTTTTTGTTTTTGTTTTTTTTTTTTTTTTTAAAAAAAACCTTCCTTTAATTTTCAACCTGTTAGGCATTATTCTGTACCTGAAGAGTGAGGTGAGAGCTGTGCCCTTGGCGGGATGTGCACTGTATGTGGTACCTGAATAAGCGGCAATGAGGAACTTGTATTCTTAAATGTGACCTCTCTCGTGAATAGGATTAGTTTGTACGACTCTGCTGGCATTATTGAATGAAAGAATAGTAGGCTAGGACAACATAAATAAACTAAGAAGGATGATGCAGATACGCAAATGCTAAATTTAGCTTTAAGATGATTATTCCGTGCCTCCTGGCTTTCCTGCTTCTCTGGGAGCAGCACCTGTGACATGTGTGTGTGACTTAGAGAAGTTTGCTATAGAGAACTGAGGAGGCTTTTGACTTGAATTTTGTGCCTTTAAGTCAGGTAGTGCCTGATGAAAGCGCAGGTCTAGAAAACGGTGGTTTTAGAGGTCGGCTGTTTCTTGTGGCAGCATTTTGCAGTAGTTAAATTCAGCCTTGGGTCTCCTTCTAAACCGTTACTGGTAGAGAGGATCGCTTGGACTGGCTGTGGCTGCAGTGACCATGTTCCATGACATGCGGGAGTGTAACGTTTATTGAGAAATATACCACAGTTAGGTGGGAGAAGATCCCTCCACCCCAAATTATTAATGCATGTGCTGCAATTTTTAAGACCGTATGGTACAATCTAAAAATGAGTGAACAGGCATTTTTCCCTGTTAGGGTAGAAGACCATCGGCTGGCTTGCTAGGAAACCTGCATGTTTGTGCTGTGTGCCATTTTATTTTTTTTTTTTTCCTGCAGATGACCTGATAGCTGAATATTATTTTTAATAAATGGTTTTATGGGCTACTCAGGCCTGTGTGAGGGACAGAGAGGGATCGTTGCCGCGTTAGCAGACCTGTAGGACTCTGGAGCGGCTTTATCTGCAGCGTGCGTCAGGGTGCGCATCCTGCCCTTACCGCCTTCCACAGGCGCACCGGGCAGAGCCGTCGGGTGCGGGTTTCATTCTCCGGGGCTAAAAAATTTGCCGCACCGGGGGTGGGGGTCTGTGCGTCTGAGCCCGCATGTCGCCACGGGCCGGTGAATCCGGCCCCGG
>VZSZ01009244.1:9796-44428 GCA_013398815.1 Ibidorhyncha struthersii
TCCAAAAAGTCCAAATACATCATAGTAGTAAATCCTTTTAAAAGATAAGATTATGTCTGAAATCAGTGTATGTTATGCTGCAGAGGTTTTCAGCAGCCTATGCAAAAAGTTCTGGCTGGTGTAGTGGCATGACAGCTCCAGGCTCAGCTGCCAGCTACAACCTCCTAGCTCATGAACGGACACGCTCGGTGTCGATCACCGAAGATGAATGCCTTCGGGGTAACATGTATCCAAATACTGCTGTAGTGCTGTTGACTATTCTATAGACCAACAACGGTATCACTTCTAGCACAAGAAGGCCATTTTGCTCTTCCAGCCAAACATCAAGGAATACAACTGCAAGACAGAAGGGGGCAGACACTACATAGTAGAGAGCAATCCAAAGCATTATGGTATGTAATGAAGAATATGCCCTTTACTGCATACATATTGAACCACTGAATTGCACAAAATTACCCTCAAATATCTACAAGAAGTAGTAGCATTAGATTTGGATGAATACCTTCATAAGAACATATATAATTTATACTATAGCTGAAAAAATAACTCTGCTATAAAATATATATATATTCATTGTACATATATAATTCAGCTTTCTAAGTGTAAATATTGCAACAAGAAGCTTTATCACTGGTTGCTGCTCTAATAACGTACCAAACGCCAGCTTGAAAATTAAACGTTCACAAGAATACAATAAAAATGAAAACTCCACTACCAAAATAATAATAATAATAAAAACCTGTGTTAAATAAATGAATCAAAGAAGTATCCCTGCTGCCTTTGTCCAGTTCTTTTTTTCCCATGTGGTATCTTATTTGTCATATGGAGGCTGCAAAAATACCCTTTTAGAGAATAAATTAGAAAAATGAAGCATAAACAATAAAGCGTGCTCAGCAGTCGTGTTTTCCAGTGCTCTGTAGGGTAGCTGCAGGAATTTTCCATGCTGTGAGTGTTAATGAGACCCTCCATAGGCACCATTAATACATAAAAGCAATCACCTATAACTCACCTTTTCGAATCTGTACTTCTTGAATTTAGTAACTGGAAGCAAAATAGGAAGCATCATGCAAATACCATCCTCATTTAATGATATGCAACCATTAGCCAAAAAAGGGGTTGACAACAGAAAAGTTACCGCAATACATAAATGCTTCAATAATCAAGCACAGAGTCCAGAAGCACTTGGAGAACATGTACAGTTCTGAAGAGTACAAAACTGTCCCTAAACATATGGTTTTCCTGATGGAAGAAAACATACTTCTAGGAATTACTAATTAGCTAAAACTGGCTGGATTCAAGATACTTAGGTACTTAGAACAGAACGGTATCTGACCAAACTCTATAATGACAGTAATCTGGCACTAAGTAAACTCATACAAATTTTAAAGAGTTTAATTACAAGTTGTGGTTTACTTTTATTTAAATGAAAGGGAGAAAAAAATCAAATTTTCCACATGGATGCCATGGAAGTTCTGGCTAACAGTTGCCAACATGAGGCCGTTGTCACTAACCAGTACCGCACAGGAGCAAGTTTCTAAACCAGGCGCTGGACTTTAGCCAAAGACAGGTCCACCAACCTGTGAAGGACCTCAGGCTTTTGGTAGGAACTCCCTCATCTCTATTCCATTTTTGAACTGCCAACCCTCTGGGCAAAGACATGTGTGGGGTCCATCAGTCCCTAATACTTGACTAATTTTAAGGTGAAAGAATATTAATTCTTTCTGCCAAAAACGCACAGCTTAGGATATTACATGCTACACTGAGTGACAGAAACATGAAACAATAACATCCCTGATAGATATCTCGCCCTCTGGTCTGGGTTCAAAGTGATTTCTCTGTTCCAGTCACTGGCTGGTTTCTACATAATTTTAGCAGATACTCAGAAATGAGATGCATTTTTTTAAACAAGACCACAAAATGGACACTGACTTGTGGTAAAAGCTCACTTTAGGTCACCCTTTCTCAGCTGCATTTCTGCTTCTGATGATGTAAATTAACCCTTGGGTTTCCCACACTTCTCATCACCAATAACTGATTCAGGTAGGACATCCTGTATCAACGCAGTCCTTTTTGGTACAGTACTATCCGTTGTCAGGTAAAGATACTTTTTTGAATAGTACTGCCTGCTAGATGAGCCCAAGCATGTAAGCCTAAGCTGAAAATACCAAATACGTATCAAAGATATCCCTCAAAGGCAGCTTTGCTAGAGGTTAGTTCTGGCCCTTCCCTACCTTTTTCCTGGCTTTGATGCCCATTAGGCCTATCACTGAGTAATTTCAGCACGCTAAGTTATCAAAGGCACTTTTATTTTTGTGGCCAGGTTAGCTTCCTGATGCCTCAGTGTGCTGCAGGAGCTCAGTCAGCATCTGATCTGAACTGAAGCATTTGAAAGAGAGCAGTAAGTGAACAGGGCGAAGGAAGACGGCAGGCAGCGGTTAAAGGGGCTTGGTTGCTACCACACTTATTTACACAATGAAATGCACTTCCTGAGTGCATTTCACTTCCATAAAAGTGAAAAATCAACATGGTCGTACATGAGATTTTCATCCTTAAATAAAATATGACTTCAGAAATATTCATTATGCAAACACATAACTGAAAATAAGAAATGTACCTCAATACTAGCTTTTCATAGAAGCAAGACAATGGACAAACTTGAGAGCAGATAATTTATGTCAAATAAATTACCATTAATGGGATTTGCTAGAACAGGGGGCACCACGACAGCAGCCATTTTCATCTAAGACTAAAATTTCTTTTGCTTCCAGTTTTAGACTGGAGTATCACCAGCAAGGAGTGACATACTGATATTTGGTAGTTTCAGAGTGGTTCGTAGAACTGAAATACCATTTCCTCTCATCTGGATTCCATCAAATAACTTACAAAAAAGTAAATTCCATCACTGTTCATGTTCCCAAACAGCGGTAGCTGAACTGCAGTTTTCAACAGCAGAAGGCTGTATACAGTATCCCAGTGGCATGTTAAACCACTGTGTCAATTACCGTTGTAATCTACATCATCTACATCTCCTTCACTTTCTTTTTTTTCTCTCTCTCCCTCTCTCTCTATTATTAACGAAAAAGAGAAATACTGCTAGTGCCTGCCAGATGGGAAATTAGCTCAACATTAAGGACAAATAAAATTGCACTAACACTCACTAAAAAGAGCATAGCTATTTTCTGAGTCGTTCTTACTGCTTTTCTACTATACTGCATAGACATTTGACTAAACCAATAAATAAGCAAAGTTCAAAACGGCCTGATCCAGAGCACAGCAAAGTCAAGGGAAAATGTCTCAACAAATTTAAATTTAGACACACCTGCCACAAACTCCCATTTCAAAGCAACTTTGAATTACTGTCAACATCAGTGACACAACTGTTATTACCATGAGAAGCTCATTACCACAGGATGTTTTACGGACCAAAAGTCTGAAGAGGTATAAAAAGGGTCACCAGAATTAATGGAAAGTGGATATTAAATTAGATCAGAGGTATTAAACAACACAATACAAATGCAAGGTGTGGCTCACAGACTCCCTGAGATCCTATCTGTCGGAAGGCAGATTCACCAAGTGAAGAAACACATGATTCTTCTTCCATGTGTTATAGTTTGGGCAGATTTATGGGAGTTTGTTTTGGTTTTAAATACTGTTTATGTTTTTATTTTGTCAAGAACATTCCTTGTTTCTTAAAACCTACTTACCACAGGGAAAAAATAAAAGTAACTGAGACTGACAAAAATAAACATGTGAACCCCATAAAATGCAACATTTGTGATCCTTTTTTAGTTATGTTGGGTTTTCATTGATTGTTAGTGATATGGCACAAATAAATGGGGCATTCTGCTAGTAGTAGGGTTTTTTTCCCCTGTAACAGATTCAGTAAATAATGTTCCACATATTGTGACACCAAAAGCGCTGGTGCTCTTCATCTGTTCTAACGTTGTTTCAAAGAATTATACTCAAACATCAAAAGCTGTTTTTCTCGACCCAAATTTTGCACAGATATAAACTGCTATGGTAGATTAAGCTCAACATGTCAAGTTATATACATGAATCATTAGGTTTTATTTAGTGGACTTTTCTAAATATCAGCTTTCAGTGAGGTCTGTGCTGATATTTTATTTTTTTTTTCTCCTGTAATTACCCACTGAATTTATTTGAACTGATTTATTGCTAATTGGTCAAAATGAAGAATGACACTAGAATCAGCAACTTTATGCTAAATTGTACATCCATTTAACGCCTACGAATGCTGACCATGGAACTATATTTTTTGTGTTCCAAGAAACTGTATTGGGATGTGTTTCTCAGGACTTCAGTTTTAAAAGGTCCATTGATAGCAATATATGTTTAATCTCCCTCTATTCACAGGTACATAATATAAAGTTTATAGGTCAGAGATTACTTTTCACTTAAATTATGGCTTTTGTGATGAGTGTGACCTACTATATTGTGCGGTTTTAATTGCCTATTTTGTCTATTTAAGTAGACTCAGTCAGATAAAACCATCTGGAGCCAGAAGATTGTGCGTTCATAGTGACCAACTGAGCAGCAAGGGACATAAGGTCCCAAAGGCAGCAAGGGATGGCAGAGCAGGGAGTGCCAAGGGGAGCAGGGCACATGCAACCAGGCATCAGAGAAGGAAAATTAGTAAGAATCAGAGGTGACGAATTTTCTTCATCCCAGAAACCCATGTAGTAGTTGAAACCAAGCATGGGATGAATGAAGCACGTACTTGCAAGGACTCACTGTACATGGAAAGAGTAACATTGAAACCCTGTTTATTCTGTTTTGCCTAACCTAGTCATGCGGGGTTTTTTCCTCTCTATTTAAAAATAATTATCCAGTATAAACTGGTTTTATGTGTTTAAAAATCTTTTGGTGTTTTTCAGGAGCTCTCTACAAAGAGAGAGGTCAAGGCAGATTCTCTTCAAAGCTCTGGCCTTCTCAGGGAACCAAGAGAGAGCTTGTTAGAATTCTGCTACCAAATCTCATTGCATTAACATTTCAATATTATATTTTTATACATTTTGTAGATTTAAAATTTATACTTTTTCACAATTTACAGAGGGGTGCTTTATCTAGAGATTTAGAAAACTTATGAAGATGATTTTATAAATCTATAAAATCTACAGACAAATCTTCATGAGGTAAATGAGAAAAGACTCTTTTCATTTAATACCTAACACTTATGCCAGCTATACTTACCAGGCAGAATGAATTTAAGTTTATATCGAATTTTCTCTTTGTGCAGAATTTGCCCATTAGGGATTATGTCTATATCTGACTTAATGGATCAATGCTGAATGACAAGAAAATAAAAAATATATTCATCCAATTTTCTATTATATTCAAATGAGATATTATTAAAAACTTATGATTATGATTACTATTTCTAGACAAGATATCACTCAGATATGAACTAACATGAATGCCTCCTGAAAGCTGAACAGAGGGGCAACAATAGTCTACACATACCACTCAAAAATACATAGGCAAACATACAGCCATTAAAAATGACAAACATATATAGGGTGAGCTATATCTGGTATTCATTGAATAACTAGAACAAAGTATGAGTGCAGGTCAACTTTGTGGCTCTAGAGGAAGAGTTTAGATACTCAAGGAATCTTCAAAGTGAATCTGAATCTACAAGGGCATCATGTGGGAAAATAGGTTAAGAACAGGCAGTATTACTATTTTTAGGTGCAAAGAAAATCTAAGAATATGCGTACATGTGAATCCCACCAGAGAGAGAGCAATGTCAAAAAAATAAAATAAAGAGAATGAACACACAGATAGAATAAATGCTTTTGCCAATACGTGAAATGACTGAGAATTACAATGATCAAAAAGCTCTAAAAAAAATACTCTCATAAAAGAAAAAACTATCCCACAAGTCAGAAGAACAAATAGTCTAATAGTTTTTTTTCCGTAATTTGCATTCATGATAGAAAGTGCTAAAAGGGAATAATTTACCTATCACACTGGGGTTTTGTGAACAGTGCTTAATGTTCATGAAGTGCTCCAAAGCCAAAGCAGCTGCTCAGACACTCATACTGTTATTAAAATATTTCTAACAGACTGAAATAACAAAATGGTTTTGAATGCTCTCAAGTCAGATCACCAGGCCTCCTAGTTTTGGAGTCAGTCTCGGAGTCCAATCATGTATTTATTTGGAGATTTTAGTACTAGTTAATGTACAATCTACTCATCCTGATCTGTCTTCATCCCTCTTTTCCTTGTATTTCCCTAAAAGTTCTTTAAATCTGCTGATTTAGGGCCAAGTTCTAACAGAGTAAGTTACCACAAAATTGCATCATTTTTTCTATCTGTCCACCAGCCTCCTCTCCAATTTGTAACAAAATAAAATCTGATTTATCAATCTTTAGCTTAAGAAAGTAAGGATAGTCCACTTAAACCAATATCCTGTCTGACAACAGCCAAAAATGGATGTTTAGGGAAAAGCATAACAACAGAGTAGCTGTGTATTCAAACTATTTGTCTGGCTTTGAGCAATTTTCAGTCCAGCGAATTCTGAGCCAAAAGCGATCTCTTTATATCTTGGATTTTCTTCATGAAGTAAAAATCAACTCTGATAGGATTGCATTGCCTATCTCCGCAGATCCACACCTTTCAAAATTTTCTTTTGATTCATTGAACAATTTTCACCTAATTCGGCAGAGAAGTTTTTGCAACTGTAAGGAAAATCAACAGTGGGGGAAAGGAGACACTTAAATTAATGACTCTCATGGGAAAAGACTATAGAGTGACTCTAATCATTCTCTGTTCCCCATGGCTTGCGCTGTGGTCAGAGGAGCCATGGCATAGTTCTGCCCCTTCCACCACCCTAGGTAGGAATTCACAACACAGTGCTGGGTATTATACAACGTGTTAGATGGAAACTAGAAGTACTATGGGGTGACCAAGCAGCGGCAACCTGGGGAAGACATGGGGTTACTGTTGTGGTAGACAGCAGAGGAAAGAACCAAGCGTACCGCAGTGGGACGGACAGTGTGGGGGAAATGAGGAGGATGCTGAGACGTCTAGAAGGATATTTCATAACTTTGCAGGAAACCTGGCTTCTAGCTCTGTGTGACACCTGAGCACAACAAAGACAAAGGTCTTCCAATCAGTCCAATTGGTGGGAAAACTAGAATACATCAGCGTTGAAAGGAGAAGGGAAAGAAATCAAAATAAAATGTGGTAGTGGCATAATGGAAAAGGCAAGCAGTCTGTACAGTAAGACAGCTCTAGAAATACATTTCCATACTATTCGAACGAAAAGCTTGCAAATTCAGGTGGATGGAAAGGTATTTAAAAGCCAAATCCTTCATGGCTTTCTGTCTGTTGCAAGGTTTTAGTGCTACTTTGTGACAATTTCTAGAATAACAACAAAAATGAAAATACCAACTAAAATAATCCTTCCTCACATTTTGTTGTTCAACGGTTACCTGTACAAATGGCTTCCCCAGCATAAAACATAACCTTAGATAGACAGCACAGATGACAATAAAAGCTAAATCATCTCTCAGGATCAACTTCCAAATAGCTATCAGAATTTATTAGGGGAAAAAAAAAAAATCCATCGAAACGACATTTTTAACATTTCATAACTTGTTTTCATTCAAACAGGAATGAATAAAAATTCTCACAGAAAAGAAATTCCAAAAATATTTCAGTTAGAAATCTAAAAACTTAAACATTTTTAATTATTCTGATAAAGAAATAAAATTAGCCCAGAATAAGATAGGCTTAGCAAATTGATTCTAATCAGAAATTGCAATTTTTCAATATAAATTACATTTTTCATCTTTTTAAACCTTCTCTTAGGTTTTAGAAAATAACCTCATATCTGTATGCCATGAGGGCTACATAGGGAGTTCCAAGAGCTTCCAGATACTCTATGCCAATAGTTGTTTTTTTATTAATAAACAGTTCTTTCATTGCATAGAGATGTTAACACTTTTCATTAAAGAGCACAGTACAAACATTTACATTTGTACAAGTACGTAGAGAAATTTGTGCTTTTTACACATATGCTGCACTTGTCAAGCTTCCGTACTGCAGATGTTTGCAAATATGCCAGTCATCTCCTGAACCACCGCTTATCACAGGTAAACAAAGTGTTTGGGCAGAGGAAGAGCCTTGGACTGCCAAGATGAGAGAGAACTCAATCTTGTTGCCTAACTGGCTCCCCTGCCTGCTCCTGAAAACTCTGTGTGGCTCCTACATATTGCCAGACCATGCTGGAACATATTTATTGCCAGTACTACAGAGAACCTGGTAAGCACAAGGTTGAAGAAGAGGCAAGAAATGTTGTACACTATAAAAGGTAGAATTTGGATAGAAACTCCTTGATGGGCATTGCCTGTCAAAGGCATGAAAGGTTGGCAGCTGAAGTAAGAGAGAGCACAGACCCTCTGCCTTGACACGTAAAAAGCTATGCATGTCGCAGTGTTTTTTCTAGAGCATTCAGAAAAAAACAGGCTAAGAAACAGACAATCAATTACTGAAAAAGCAGCTTGGAGGAAAGGATATTCATCCTGTCTCTCAAGACATTGAGAATCATATTTTGCTATCGTTATCATCGGAAGTTTTGTCCCTTACACGTGGACAGAATTCCTGATATCGTGCAATACTTGCTGGCTTTTTAAACTCCATTAATACCTAAATTACTCCTCCTTATATTATTTTTCACAGCAGTAGATACTACACATAGCCCTGTCACTATTTTTATTGTAGTAAGTGATAGCTATTTTGTTTTTAACTTCTAATAAACTGTATTTTAACACATTTAAAATGTCATACTCAATTTACTAAAGGAAATTAGTTGCAGTCACAAAGCTGTGTGTTCCAATATGAAGTGACTCAAATTTGGAATATCAGCTAATGAAAATATCAGAGAATTTCACATACACTAAATATAATCACTGATTTCATGTTGAAGCAGCTAATGATCCACATTAGGAAATTAAATCTAAGAGAAGGCTTTAGTCACAAATTTTTTGAGGTTCAGTAGATACAGCTGATAAATTTTAGATATCTTCCTTTTCTCTTTAATGAACCATGAGTATTTATGTACTGAAATGATCTAAATATGCATTTTCTTTTATCTGAAAGAGGCTATTTTCCTAGCCAGTACTTGTTAAAACAAATCAGTATTAAATATTTGTCATATGTTAGAATATTTTTAAACTTACCTGGGTAAATAATTCAAAGTTTTACTCTTTACACTTACTATGATGTACATATCAAAGGTGCTTTCATTACAACTGTCTGAGCTTATTTACTGTAATTTTAAGTGACACAGACAGGAGGAAGCGAAATCCCATTATTACCTATGGAATCTCTGATGCATTTTGGAACCCTGTCTGTATTTCATCTGACAGCTGCTACTGCTCATCTTGTACAAACTGGGTTGACAGAAAACCAACTGATTCTGTAGACTGATTTCATGACATCAAGTTTCTATAAATGTTAAAAGACACGGCAGATAGTTTCTAAGATCTTCTGACGACAGAAAATGAGCTCTATACTAGTTAATGATAATAGACTCAATTTACTGGATTATTGATCAAATTTTCTTCACCTTTGGTCACATGAAAATGCACCTTTACATTATTTAATCAGTTTTAAATGATAGTTCGCTTGTTTATATCATGTTGAATTTTAAAAAAGCAATTTTATTCAAAAAAAGTACGTAGAACATATCCAGTTATTTGCTAAATTTCATAAAGAACAGCAAAGCAGTTCAGTATAGGCTAGTTACTAGTCAAAGCTTCCAGCTTCTTTGTAAGTGCTGCCCATTTGTAACCCAGTTTTCTTTGGATTTTTGTTCCTATAGTTCTCTTTATAGATAATAAGAGTCTTTAAAAGAATGTGGTTCTTATAAGCTTTATAGTCATAAATACCATAAGCAAAGGTCCTGATGCATCACAACTGGTGGTGCTGTTCTACTCACTGGAAAAATGGACCCTTTCTGCTTTTCATGTTACAGGGGTGAACAAGCAGATCAAAAAGAATTTTGTTTTTTCTTAAATACCTTTTTTTCTTTGGTCTTTTTATACAAACCAAAATATTTTAAAATGTGCAGCTTTTAATGACATTACTTGAATTCGTTAAAGGGAAGGCTTCTGAGTACTTAAGCTGTAGATGTCCAATAACTGACACGGAAAAGAACTTTTACTATGATTGGCTGATACATACTTTTGTTCTTAACTTTCTGTGTTGTTGTCTTTCAAACCAAGAAAAAACTTTGTCCTCTGGACCTCATTCTTCTTCCTTTCATGCCAATAAAGGGCTGTTTGCACACAGTGGTTGACTCTCTTTCATTATCTGTTCCATCTAAATCCATCTCCTCCTCCCCATCGCTATGCTCTGGTTTCTTTCTTTCCTTGTCTGTCATTGTAACTTCATTATAGCTCAGTCAGGGTATGTGGATACTCAAAGGGTTAAAAATATTCAATGGATTAGTTCAACTAGTCATATTAATGACTAGAGACACCAGTGCTGTACTTACCAATTATTCTGATGATATAATGCACTTAATTAAACATGGAAAAAAAAATACTGGTGTGGATTTGATAAATACAAAGTTTTTTCACACTTGCAACCAGTTTCACCTGGTTGACCTGATGTTTATCTGTTATATAGATATAAAAAAGGTTTCAGGACAAAATATATTTCAAAACTACAATTTTTATTAATATTAAGATCCCTTATGTTAAACTTGAACTAGCCTTGGTGGTAATTTTTGAAAGACTGGTACATTATAAACAAGAAAATATCTATCATGGATTATGAAGCAACATGGATATCAAGTATGAACTGCTCTATATGTGATGCAGAGCCTTAGTAAACAAAGTGCTAATATACTATTTCCAAAAAGCTAGTCCTTTCTCATTCATTAATCAAGAGACAAAAATAATTCCATGCCAATACAAACAGAAGCAGGATGATGTTATAAAAAGAAGGTGCTCATGTTAAACTAGGAATCGTGATCTTATGACATAAAACCCCATCCATTAGGATTCGCATTAAAACCATCGATCTAATTTCAGGAGACGTCACTTAGACATAAAACCCATGGCAAGACATAGAATGTCACTGGTTTATCCTCTAAGTAATCCGGCTCCATCATGAAACTGGATAGTAGTTTTAATAAAATAGGACTCATAAGTTTTTATTACTTTTATAATGAATGCTTTTCAGTTTTATTGGCTCTTGGAAGGAGTAATTTAGCTTCTCTATTTAAACATGACTTTTTATCCTTCACAACCTGCAGGTTTCAATGTTATGTTTCTAACATTATAAATATAAATGCAGATACTGAGATTTTAATAAAGGTACGAAGTTCTTTTCATAGATATATACAATATACGATTTTGAAAATCACAGGAAAATGAAGAAAAGATTTAATCACTTTTCTAGGCTGATACAGCTAACAGCATTTTTGAAAACATAAGAATATAAGCTTTACGGAGTCGTTATCAGTGATCACATTGAGTTAGGTAACGTATACTGTTATACATCAATTTTGAAGCTTCTCTTGCTCTTCAAATTTTCCTGGGAAAAGCATTCTAATACATTTCCCACATATTAATATCACGGCCCTTATTGACACCAGTGAGAGTTTTACCATCATTTTCTTAGATCACAAAATGGAAAGACGGGACATCAGCATTTTTCTATAAAGTGAACAGGGAGACTGATACTGATTTCAAGGGGAAGAAAGAAATTAATTTCTGTTCTGTTCTTTTTTTTCTTTCACCATGGTTTAAATAGTGAAGCATCAGAAATTTAAAAATACTGCTCCTGAAGTGCTGTCTAAATTTTTTTCTAGAGTTTTGGAATAGACAGGAAAGACGTGCTTTGATATTATAAAAGTGTGTTTTGTTCTTTTCTGATTTTGTTTGCTACAAAGGAAATGAGAAAAGAACAATATGTTTGTACAGTCTGTTTTTAAAATTGTGAGAAATCTTTAATAAGTAGTGAAATTCTGGCATCACCAGACATATCCTAGTAAACAATTGACTGAAGTACATTGGCAACCTGAAATTCTGCTAATTAATTTATAGAAGGCAAAGCTGTCAAAGCTGTCAGGTATAGTCTTCTGCTATAAAAACCATGAAAATTTATTTTTCCCTTGCTCTTCCCTGTATATCTGAGTGACATGATGTCAGTAAAGTGTTTATAATATGCTGATGAAATGTTTACAAACGGCTTCAGCTTCAGCTTTAAAATACTAAACAAAACAAAAAAAATCTTTTTTCATTTTGTTGTAACTAAAGGGGACATGACACAAAGAAACAGCAATTTTCATCAACTGCATGCGTCCCGCTATTTTGGCAATAGACCGGCTAGTTAAAAACAGAAATTAGAGCAGAATTCACAGCTACACAAGTTGTAACAGGAGTTGGCAATGGAAGCTGATGCATCGATGCCTGCCACCTCTAAAATAACGGTGAGCTGCTGCATGTGCAACTTCCGTACAACACATCAGAACACTCTGGCACTCACGTATGACGTGAGAGTAGAGGGTCATTTATAAAGTACTCATTAGCTGGTTATGGAATTTCTAAGATTAGAGAGTGAAAAAGTACCTAGGAAAGAGAATTATTAAAAGCAAAATTTAGTTTCACCCTGTTGGACTTCATGAGGAAATCCCAAATTTCACACTTACTTTTTTTTTTTTTTTTTAAATTGTAGCTGGCTGTAACTAAAATTTGGAGGTTGCTAATATGTTATCATTACTCAAATAATTAAGCTTGGGAGCAATAGATTTTTTTAAATTAGCTATCTCAAAGTAACTACTATTATAATCATCTAATTATCCTTTGAGGCAGCTTTATGCATAAATGCTTTAAACATTCATTGCCTTACTACTGGGGGCTATGCCTCAGTTTATATAATCTACAAGAAAATAAAATTAGTGTTATGCACTGAAGAACACGCGTGAACAGAAAATGTCAGAATGCCGAATGCTGCAATTTCATGTTTTTCTTTAAGACTTTCTAAGACTTAAAAGAAACCAACTTTTGCACTTAAATATTTTTTTTAATTATCTTTGTCTTTCTGTTTTATTTATGTCATTTACACTGTCAACACCTGCTTCGTCCCCATAAACCTGGAATATAGCTCAAATGATTGAGCCATACAACTGTTAATGGGTAGCCTGTCAGATTTTCATATACATCTGTCTTATATTTAATAAACTAGTCTTTCAGCAAACTACTTCTGAAAAAGCCTCAGATATTTTTAAGAACTGTTGGTGTGTCTCCTCAGAAAAATGAATGTTGGACTGCAGCATGGGAAAGCACAACCTAGCTAGAGGGGGTATCAAGAGTGAAAATGCAGCAGCACAGCATAGCAGCAAGCCTGCTGCGGACTTGGTAACACATCGGGGATGCTGGCCAATAACAAAGCATGTGCCAGCATGTTTTTGTGAGTACTGCTACTTTCAGCAGATCCAGGAAAAGCTGAAAGGAATCTGTTCACCGGTGTGGCAATCAGACCTTTGTGTTGCTATATACGTGCCCTAAGTGGGCAAATTTTACTTAGTCTCATTTCACTTGATGAAGGCTTAACGTCTTAGGTATGCAACATGCTAATATGTAATGGGTACCTGTCTCAAATTAATAACACAAACAAATTAACCCAAGTAAGCATTTTAATACTGAGTTTGTATTTTTAAAGACTACATCCAATTATATGTTTATGCACCTATAATTTGACATAGCATAATCATTTTTCTATATTAAATATAATGTGCTCTCTCTTTGGATTTCTTTCATCCATTTTAAAAACTCCTGGAATTGAGATACCAGTAGATGTTAGAATCATTTAAATATTATTTTTTAAGATTAATCATTAGATCCACTACCACTATTTTTTATTAAAATGTCATCTAAATATGAGCATTAGCTTTGGTTTAAAAAACACTTTCTTCCTTACTGGTCAGTAAAACAAGGCAAATCTTCCTAAATAACTGATATATTAGGATGTATATTTTCTCGCTCAGATCACCCTCACTATATGAGATTTCAACTTTGCTCACAAACTATTTGTATTTTTTTTCTCATTTCTTTACCCTTCTCCTGCTAATGAGTATTCCTTCTCCACTCCTAGAATATTGAGAGAATTCATTCAGCCTTCTGAAATCCACATTCTTTTGCAACCAACTTGCCTCAGCTGCATTTTCTATAGCTACCACTCTTGGGTCTTAATGCTAACGGGATGTTTTTAGAACAATACAGGGTACCTGATACACCTCACAACTCCATTACATGCTGGTAATCAAAACCAGGCAACTACTTTTTCTTACTGGCTGTTCTATCTATTAGAAGGCCCTTACCAGGAAAAGACTGGTCCTAAAGACACATTTTGAAATCTCAGCACTATCAGGTTTGGAAGACCATAGGCAAAAACTAGTATCTATTAATGTCTTATCTGCTATCCTCCTGAAATTTAACTCTGAGGACAGAAAAATTATCCTAGTTTTATTAGTTGACATTTAAAAGCTCCAGAAATAAGAGAGACAGAATTGTGATTTGTGAACAAACACCTTATAATACATCTGATATAAAAAACCCCACATTAAAATATGTCTTTTCTATAAATGCCTTTTCTGCCTAATACAATTTTATTCATTACATATATTCTACATAAAGGAAGGTGAACACTTCACTGTAATCAAAGACCAACCCAAATTAAAAAAAGGCCTATCAGAAAAAAAATTACTCAGAAGAGAGATCATTCAACTTCAGAATGCTTAATTTAAAAATCTGATGCCCAATCACTTCAAAAAGGAATTTGAAAGTACATACGGGGTCCACCAAGTAATGCAGTTTCTGGTTTGTTATTTTTATAGAGAAAAATATATTTTTACTTAATAGAGATCAATCTTCTGCCGTTATTATTTATATCAAGTCTTTATAATATTGATAAACAAGTGTACAGAAATCGCATTTGAGAGACAACTAAAGCAAGTCAAAACTACAAAAGACACTTATTAAATGTGACTCTTGCATGATAATTATGTAATTTCTGTACTGAGTTACAGCAATAAGATGGCCAAACATGCAGAGCATTTCAAAGTATTAGATCGATTAAAACATTTCCTCACCAATTTACCATAACACCAGAGAAACTGATCTGTATCTATTCCATGACCGTACATGTCTTCTCTTGATTCAATTTGACAATGTCTTAAAAAAAAGCAGTTTGGATGTAACAAGAACATGTTGACATGTTCTATCTCTGGATTTTCAAATAGAATAACAAAATAAAATCAATAATAAACTGCATTTTGTTCAAGAGCCCAGGTTGCAGGCAATATTGCTAGGAAAAAAAACCCCAAGAGAAATAATTCATACCAAATTAAATTTAATTCTAAAAGATTTGTAAAGCCAAAATAATGATCAAATTCATATACCAGCACCTGCAGCTGATTTTTTTTTTTTTTTACTTTAACTATATTCAGGTGATATTTACTTCAAATGTGTAAGCAACTCAAGTATTCTTAAAGGTTTTGACTCCATAGTTTCATCTCTTAATAAAATAAATGTCCAAAAGCAAACATTTGTCAATGTTCTGTCACTTCTCTATTTTAATAAAGAAATTTTAAAAATCCAATACGCTGTCTTATGTTTTAATTACCCGGCAGAGACAGAAAAGCTTATATGCACATCCATTTACATTCAATCCATATAACTGTCAAAGTACTTCATGAAAATAAATGTATTCCTCATGAGAAAAATGCAGATATGTTGAGGCTGTGTCTGTAAGGCTTATACGCTTTACTGTATTTCCTAAATTCTGAGAAACAATAGAGGGGTGATTCTTCCATTAAACATGTATAGATAGCAGAACTTGAAAAGCAACTCCCTTGTGAAAACAAAATAGAAATGTTTTTCTTACAACATCTTACAAAGAGATAGTGTTTTGTAAAATCGAACTCAGCTAAAATTCCAATATACATCTCAACCCACGAATTAGGACATATATCTAATTAAATAACTTCATTTGGGAGTTAAAATCTGCTACACACAAATGCCTGAGAACTGTCAAGACTGGCTGGCCAAGGTGCATAGAACAGGAAACAAAAGTCTTTTTTTGGTTGTACGAGATCTGGATGCAAGATTTCATTTGATCTTCTAGGCAGCTGTTGTATAATAGAGAGACAGAATGTATATTGAAGATTAGGATTTTTTTAAAAAATTCTTACTTTTAGATAAGTATTTAAAGTATATACAAATATGAGAAATAATTTCCTGATTTTTTTAAATTAATTGTACGATGTCCACGCGATACATCCTTAAGAGATTATTTTGTTGCTAAAGGTCAAATATAGGTAACTGAAACAGCTGGAGAGAACAGAAATGCTATAATTTATCAAGCCTGGACTGAAGAGCTTCTTGTGATTGAAAGCTAGCTCTTTTTATACCTAAGTGTAGCTTTCTTCTTGATTAATTGAACTGACAGTATATCAGAGGGGGTTTAAAACCACCTGCCTTAGATATCTATTCCAGGATGGGACTAACTGCCCTTTGGGTGAGTCCTTCTTCTTCATAAAGTAAACCTGGGTGATTTTCTTAGACTACACTGGTCACAAACACATATTCAACTGGGTAAGGAATACATATGTCAGAACACTATTTTTGTTAAAATGCAAAAACAAACGTCAAGGCCCCAAACGGACCCACCGGCTCTGCTACCTCTTTCCCCCTCATGTGAGTTTGGTGGCCCAGAAGCATGTCCACGGACATAGCCAGCTCTGATGGAGCGCAGCTGTGTCACCGGAGCTGTGGGAAGCCTTGCGGGGTCCCCCCTTGTCTGCTCTTGCCAGGCGCTGGCTGCAGCTTAGCCTTGGTGCGACTACCAACTTGCCCAGCTCCATGGGGCTCTCTTTGGACTGCGGAGGTGGCCTCCTTTGATCTTTAGTCAACACATTAGTATTTGCTTTTAATGGGATTCCTCACATGCTTACATTTATTCATATATTAAGAATTATACTGGATACGCACTCTGACCAAATTCAAGCAAGGTTTGAGGTTGTAGCATAACCTACAAATCATTAAAATGCAAAACAAATGGTTGATTTGGGTTTTTTAGTATTTTTATCAATTTTCCTCCTTTAATAACTCTCAGTGTTAAGAATTTCATACAAACCTGCCATTGTACTTCAGCGATTTGTTCCATTTTCATTAAATCCATATGAATCATCCAATTACCCCACTCCCTACTATTAGTCAATGTAGTCCCAAATAATTGACAGCTTTTTTCCAGGCTGCATGTGCTTCTGGAAGCCTTGCTTTCATGAAGTGGAGATTGTGTTTATCTGCCTCACTGATATTATCTACAAACTGTGGGCTATTTGTGTCACCAGCACACCATAGGTTAACAATGACAACCACCACTAACATTCTCCTGATGGATTGTCCTGATGGATCATTTGGGACCTCCTTGAGAGAGCCAAGGGCAAGCTGACAGATAAAAATCAGCAGCAATTGATTTCCAGCAGAATCTTGAAAATCGGAGACATACATCTCACTTGTCTCTTCAGATACACAGACTACATTTCTCCTGGTATGCACTGCAAAAGAAAATACCCACGACGGACTGGTGGATTCGCTCAATACTTAAAGAAGCACGAACTACTGTATTTTGTCTTTGAAAAAAATAGCATGTTGTGTTAGCAGCTGTTTCAACCCACTAGTAGGTACCCAAACTACTTTATCTGAAGGTGGTAACATATTAAAGGTTTGACATTTGTAAACCAAGTATTTCAGGTTACTTGGGGATTATTCACACCAACTTTATATGCTTCACTTGCATACGTATCCCAGGCTTCCTATACAGCCATTGAAGCACAGTTGCTTCTGTTTTAAGCACTACAATCGCATTTATTATTAAGTCAAATGTATTCAACCCTTACATGGGTGTTGAGGGAGATGTTGAGGGAGAACAGGACGAACTTTAAAAGTGAACACAACGGCCAAATGCCTTGAAGACTGTAAAGTTACAGCAGAAGATGGCAAACTTGCAGCAGTATCTCCTCACCCAGTGACAAGTAGCATGGCGAGACAGAAGACTTCATAAAGGAGTACTCAGCAAAAATTAATTTTTAGAAACTGAAATGCTAGACAATGTTCCCAATAAGATGTTGCCTTGTACTACATTGTACCACGCGCTTCCTTGGCATAATTTAGACATTAAAAATCAGACTCTTAATTCTTTCAAAAACAGAAAGACTGCAGGCAAAGAGATGTTAAGCCCTGCCTATGCACTTGTATTTTTTTCTAAGTAATCCAGAGCGTTTTACAGCTTATTTCATAGTAACTGTAGGAGTCTAACAAGCAATTATTTTTCTATGGCATTAAAACAGCTTCTCTAGTAACTGTTGAGGCTGTTAAAAATACTAGTAACACCCACTCGGCAGAGAAGACTCAACCTACTTGTAAAGCCTAGAAAGGAGTTCACTCCTGTTCTTCAAAACTAGAAGTTCTAATAACACAGAGAAGACAGAAGTTTCTTGCATTTTTTTTCTGTCCTGCAATGTACACTCTAAATTCGTGTTATGTTTCCCAACATGTAAAAAGGAAACTAAGTTATTAAAAAGGAAAAGTGTCTATGAAAACTCAAGACAAAAATCTGGAACTGGAACTCTTAAAGACATTTCTATATAGAAGTTATATTCTTCCAAAATACTAATACATAAAGAGAAAAAAATTCTTCAAGATGTAGACAGTTTGTTATCTTTGTATTCAAGTATGCATTACTTCTGCAATAGCTGTTCCAGTATGTGACATCATTCTCTTATTTCAGGCTAAATCCTAAAGTTTATAAAAATAAAATAATAAAAATAAATTTAGAAATCCATGTGAGTACAGGCACAACATAAAATGTATTTTCTTCTGTTGTTTTCTGTTTAATAATGACATTATTAATGTCATCAAAATAAATGAATTCCAACTAATTGTGCTTGACATTCACATGGTATAATACTTTCTGTTAGAAACAGAAAGCACATGTAAGCTGTAAGAGCTCTAGACGAAAAAAAGTAAGCCAAACTGGTCCCCCATGGAGGGCAGAAATAAGCACTAGCTGAAGTTACACAAGATGAGGAGCCGTATGTGGAGGCTCAGGCAGAAAGCTGAATAGAGAGGTTCCTAACAAACATATTGCTGGTGCAATCTTTAAGCTTTATAATGATGGAATCCAGGAGATTAGTTTATGTGTGTATATATACATATACACAGTACCATGGGATTTGATGGAGATAAGAATTAGTCAACATTAAGAGGCCTCATAGATCAATTTCTACTGTGCTTGTAGCAGTCTAACCATTACAACCCTGCATAAAGTTTCATAGTAACTAAGGGAATTAAGCAAAAGGCTCTTAATAACATTCAGCACATTTGAATAATGTAACCAGGTTAGGTGCCTAATTCAGAAATAGGCATAAAAGGCTTTAAACAGAACATGTGAGAGCATAAGCTTTAATTCAAAGATATACCCAAAGTTAAATCCCTATACAAATACATATTTTCAGAAACTCTTGCTTGCCATGCCCAGTAAAATATGTCATGACTGCAGTGACAGCTCCGTTTTATATACCAAGGTAGCCTCCAAAAGGCTGAACGGCTGAAGCATTTTCAGTGCTGATGTTGAGATTAGCTAATGAACAACAGTTTGTGTATTGAGAAGTTTGGTTACCAGGGCAGTGAGAAGCCTTCAAAATGGTGATATCTCAGTGGGAACTGCCCAGAACTGACTCCTTTTGTAACTGGGTTTAGGAAATTAGATGGATGATGAGGTTTCCATAACTGTGGCCCCACTGCAGATATTAAACAATTTCAAAAATCTGAGTTTAAATTTGTACTGTAGAAAAGAATGCAGATCACTACGTAAAGAACATTGTTTATACAACATAAACATGCCTAAAATATAATGTAATACACTACATTACAGTTCAAGAATGTATTTATGTCAATAAATAAATATGTGAATGCTATTAATGTCAACATAAGCCTATTCACTAACACATATTCAGTGTGAGATATCAACAAAATTATTGCAACTTTTTCCTGGCTTCTTAACTCAGCTGCACTGAGAAGAAAAATCCTACCATTAAAATAGCATTATTGCTTAAAGGATCACAGGTCTACGCTTCATATTCTCATAAAATTATTAGAATATTAAATCTCCATAATAAAATATATCTACACAATATGAAGCTTTCATCTATCAAGTCACTATTTATTTCAACACCCTGTAGGAGCCTAGGAAAAAATAGAAAAACTAAAATGATGGTAAAAATCACAGAGGATTTAGAAAGATGTTTAAACTTACCTAATATAAAATAGCCAGAGAACTATACAGCAGAAAGTCAGGGTGGCCAGCCAACATGCAAGTTACACTCCGTGGTACAAGCGAAATTGAATTCTAAAGAAATCACTCTAAAAATCTTCATAATTAAATTTTGCATTTGTTTGTTTTGCTTCATATTTGAACTCTACATCTTATGTTGTAATAAACCTAAACTTCCATCAGTACGATGGCTAGAAAACATCAAAAGAAAAGCTCAAACAGAAATAAATCTCCTTGTAACATGTTGCTCCTTTTGGGGTAGTTGGTCATTAACCTTTTAAAGATCTTCGTGTTCAAGGAGTTTACAGCAAAAAGTGAAACTGATACTACTTTTTATGCAGAAAAGGATTAAAATATTATTGAATATACAGTTTACACAGACATTCTCTAAAGCACAGAAGGAGACATAGGTATGAATTGCATTCTAGAATAGTGGCAGGAAAAGATCAGCAGATACAAAATACATAGAAACACAAAAACAATGACATTAGAAAGAAAAGCCTGGTCCTTAACAGGCCAATCTTTACATTACATTAGTTTCAAGTAACACAGGTAAAGAAATGCAGGCCGAGTAATCTTTGTCTACTAGGGAGGAAGAAATGTTGTTAGAAATAAAGCATAATTGCCAAAGCTGCTTGTTCTGCTCAAGAGGGTTGAGAACTTTCAGCAAATTCCTGCAAGACATCCAGGCAATTGAAGGGAAAAATATCACATTCTCACCGTGATGGCATGATGAGTACCAACACAAGAATTTTCAGAGTTTTGCTGTGAATAAATTAAATAACATATCTTATGGTTTGACTCCTAAGGCAATCTTCTTTTCTCACCCATTAATAGGTGAAACTGAAAGAAGTGATTCCAGTTCATAATTTTTTTCTGAAAATAAGGTATTGTTCTATTTCCAGGTACTTTCCAAGAGAGACATATGATAACAGAGAGCAATAATCACACCAGAGCCACGTATCACAGTAGGACAAATAAGTATGGCCACTGTTCTTTTTTTAACCTCATGGAATCTGAATAAAATACAATAACATGAACATATCTGAAAAAGACAGTAAGCTTTTCACATCAATTGACTCAAAGGCCTATTAAAATTAAGTCGTTCTTAGTCAGCTGTCCCTATCCAGCCTAAGAAATTGAAGCAAAATACTAGTTGTCTATAGAGCTTCATATCGACATTAAGGGAGAAAGGAAAACCAAAACTCAGAACTTGCTAACCTCAAGCCCTACTCCTCCAGAGTATTCTGCCTATCTCATTGTACCACACAGAAGAGTTGAAGACCTTTACTGTATATTAAAATACATTTAAAAATTATGTGCCCGAGAGAAGTCCGATAACTAAATATCATGGATATTTAGCATCTGATATTCAGTAGAAAGTAAGTAATCGTCATTACCTTCAGTGAGCACTGTAAGAATTATAGGCTGCATGAAGAAAATAGGAGTACGTAATGTTCAGAACAAATTTCTGGTTTCTTTTTTATATACAGAATGATTATTCATAACCACATATAACAATTTTGCAAGGTACTAATACTAATAAAATTAAAATAATGTCCGCAATGAATAATTGAAAAAGGAAAAAAAAACTTTTTGTACCATGTGAATAATATAGCAATCCCTTTTAAAAAGTTCACAGGGGATTTTTTAAAACCATCCTGCTTTTTTAACAGTAATAGATTTTTCTTTATGTAACGTATTTAACTAATTAATAATAAGTACTATGGAGCACTTTACAAGCCTATGAAAAATCCACTACACAATTCCTCTGAAATCCTCTACCTTGGATTCTATACTTTCTATTTAACATCACACTGTGAGCAAAACAGAGGGCTGCTTGCCAATTACACGAAAGCACCCTGACTGGTACACATCATTACATTAAGTCCACTTTTCAGGAAGGAGTAATTCCATCATTTCATATTTTGTAGAGCTCTGGATGAATTCAAACATGTAATAAGAACAGCTTTACAAGGCATTCTTCCTTCAATTAGGAAGAAAGAAACTTTATTTACAACATTTCTTACACTACCACTGAAGAAATAGAACTGTGTGTGAACTTGAATTAGATAAAGCAGAAATTCCCATCTGCTTCCTCTCGTGCTTCAAACTAGAAGACACAAGCTTTAGTAAGGTAGCCATAAAAACGAAAAAGTTATTGACACTCTGCTACAAAAAATATTTATTTCTTCTGATAGGATGATGATGATAAAGCAGAGCTTGGTTCTCAACCCCTGTTCTTCTTACTTTGCAGTGACTGTGAATACTTTCCTCCACTCACACAGCTTATAAAGCTATCTACTGATGACTCAAAAACCTACCTGTCTCACCAACTTACCTCCTATGCCTGGCTAATATCTCTTCTTGGGCATGCCACTGTCACTTTAAACAGATGATTTTCCCATCTTCACTTTCAAACTTTTTCTGCCCCTTTTTCCATCACTATTACAACTATAATTCTCTTAATCTTTCAAAAGACTACGGGCTATACCTTTTTCCTTGTTCTTTCTTCTCTATCTCCTCATCAGTTATCCTAAGTATCTCTCTAGTACGTATCATTTTATTTCCATACACGTTTCAGCAAGCACTGCCATTCAGCAACTCATCACTTCTCTTTTATTAATAGGGTCTTGTTCTGGCCCTGAGCTATTCTCTCACCAATCCTTTCTGCCTCAGTGACAGTCTTTGTGCAGCAGCATTGTTGTTATACCACATGGCTTTGACTCTGTCTGGTGAGTCCTTCTCTACTGCCATTTCAAAATTTAAATATATATCACTGTCCTCATGTTTTTGAAAGCACCATGCTTAAGCCTACATGCTGTGCCCAATTCCTCCCCACACGATCCACCACAGATTGGCCACGTATACTTCAAATCCCTTTTGTTAAGCTCCTCCCATCAAAGGCTGCTGCTTCTTTGCCTTCAAGTTGCTCTTCTGTTAATATCTACCTTCAGCCTACATACAAAACAGCCAGCTGACTCATTCTGACAAGTATAGGCACTTATATCCAACTTTACTTACTTACACCTATGTGCAACCTGACACAGCTGGTGAGGCGGTTTATATCAGAAACGCAACCTGAGCTATACAAAGTGCAACATGGCAGAAGAAGGAAAAATGATGATATACACTGCTTTTTAGCTCATTTACAGTAGATACTGTCTGTAGTGATGAGAGTATTTGTCCGCTCTTGCACCCACGTTCATATATGATCCCTGACAGAATTTCACTACTTCTGAACTACTGAAATACTATATTATATATTATGTGCAGCGGATATGTAATGTCTGGCTAATGTGGGAAAAGTACCATTTCATCCGATTAGCTGCCACTCTGCCTGTTACATCTGGTACTCACCCTCAGCCTATCAATTGGATTTGTATTAACGGCTGTCTCGGTTATTTTTTCCTAAATGCTATTCTGCAGTGAAGAGACAATATTGTCAATTAAAAGCCCACACTTGCATCTCTTCAACAACACATCACACACCTGATCAAATTTGAGTCAGAGAGAAACTGTCTCATTAATTTTCTAAATGAGCCCCCATATACACTCTATGCATCAAAGATTAGCTCATTCATCAATAAAAGGTTGTGCTATTCTGTTATTTCAGCATTTTACATAAGAATTAGACAGTATACTATTCTTCACTGTCCTAAACATTGTTTTTTTTTCAGGTGAGAAATAGATCAAATGCAAAGACACTCAGAATATGAAAATGCCACCTATCAAACATGCACAATCCCCCATTTATATGTAAAGATTTAAAGCTTGCTACATCGTGGGAATCATTCAGTTCAATTTTTACCATTGGGACGGTTATGTAATCCCATCTAAATGAAGTATAATTCAGACTGCTCAGCACGATTGGCCATGTGCAGAACTGGCTAGATCAGAACTATCATACTTTTGCAGATGTTGCTCAACCCATTACATGACCTGCAGAAGGTAGCTTGGGAAAAGGCAGAGATTACATTATCACACTGCCAGCACCCCAGCCATCTCAGCCACAGAGCTAAGCAGTTTCAGTTTGCTTTTGAGAAAGAAAATGAAAAGGGCACACTGAAATGGAGAGCAAACTTCTATAACAAAGCAGAAGAAATAACTGTAAAATTTATAAATGAAAATGTAAAGGACATTTCCTGCAGCTGATAAAGACATGCTGTGAAATTTCAAAAAGTGGCCTACTGCTGAATGTGAAATACGAGCATTAGATGACCTGACCATGGAAAATGCCCTTAACCAATCTATGAAATGGCTTTTCTCTCCAGATCATGAAGAAATATGTGCTGAAAGAGCTCTGCATCATGAAGTTGAATAAGAAAAAATTGGGACAAAGAATGAAAAAAAAAATCCTAGAAAATGGACTAGTAGTTTCTTTTACCATAAACTTTGTTGAATATTCTTCAGGGAAATAGAGATGGCTACAACACAGGAGAACAAGGACAGGTGCATGCTGCTCAGTGATCATTCAGCCGAGCAATAACTCAGTGCCTTTAAGAAGCTATGAGTTTAACATACAGCTGAAGTACATCAGCAAGGAGAGAAATCCAATCTCCTCAGAGATTATTTATGACAAAGTGCACCTAACTGAGGCCCAATTTGTTTGTGGAATTGCAGTCATTCCATTTCAACTAAACAACAAATGAATCTGCCTTGCAGAGGATTGGTTCAGAGTATAAAAGAAAACAAGGGAGAGAACAGATACACCACTTCATTTACACACCAATTTACAGGCTCACTTACACAAATGATTGATAAAGCAGTTTTTTGGAAGCAGAGAACTATCTGAAAGAGAAGGCTTCTGAATCACATCTAAATTTTTTCCTCTGTAGAGCGAGCACTTCTTATATCAGATGTCTTAATGTATACTCATTGGCTTAAAATTCATACATCGTCTCATTATTTTACTGTTTCCCCAATTTACTTCACATGGCTAAATTCCAAGTTTTGTTAAACTAAGAAAACGAGCATAATTCTTCTTTTATGTAAAACACACTCTAAGATTCAATTTTAAAAAGGAAAAAAAAAAGTCAGGGCGCGGTGTGGGCTGGCAGCTCCCCGTGGGCAGGGGCTGCGGGAGCAGCGGGGGCTCCCCCCGCCACAAGCTCCAAGCCAGGGCTCTTCCCACTGCCTCCAGCAAGGCAGCCGGGGGGCAGCTGGGGGCAGCCCCAGGCATCAGGCACCTCCGTGGGGAGGTGTTTTTCTAATTAATAATATTTAAATTTTATTACATACCCTATTTGAAAGCACACTATTTGAAAAAGCTCACATTTTACATTGGATTTGCTCTGAAAACATTGAAGTCACATAACATCAGCTAACATATCAATCAATACTTTATCACTTGGGTTGATTTATTCAAAATTAACATCAAGTATGTCCACTGAAAATTAAAAACTGAAAAGGAATTTTGGTTGCCAATTACAATTTTGGGTCAATTTCTCCTCCTCTCATCCTTATCATCCACAGCAAGACTCTTCATTTCTCCATGCCAAATCTCATACGAGCATTTCCCCAGTCACTGAAAACGATCACACATCAAATAGCAAACAAAAATATTCAGGGATTCACTGGGCAACATTACCAGGGGGGCAGTGCTGCAGTCTTCAGATTGAGTAGGAAAAACCTGAAATTGTTCAGAAATAGTAATCAGTGGGTCCAGAAAATCCTTACAGGTCCACAGAAGAGAGGTAAATAGCCAGTGTTCATCAATTAAAAGCAAAGCTATAATTTTTCATGCACCTAAAATGAATTCTCAAATTCCAGGTCTTAAAAACCACCAAAAATGGCAAAGCAGCAGTGCATGAGATCTGCTTTTCAAAAGAAGTACTGAAAAAATACTTCTGAAATAAAAAAGTGTACTGAAAATGCAATTCAATATGTATTTCCAAACACAAGAGGCAACAGTTACAGCAAACTTTCAAACAGAAGAAAGGCAAAAGGTCAAAAACAGAGAACTAGATAATTTAGACAATCTGTATTTGAAATGGGATAAATTAGCACCTACTGAAGAGTAGTGCAGAATAATTTACCAAAAAAAAAAAAAAAAAAACCAAGAAAACCCAGTAATCAGACTCTGCCTGTCCAAAAGCTGAACATGGAAAGAAGAACCTCCATTAAGCACTAAAAAAAATGGTTTTACTCCCCTGCTGAATGAAAGCAAAAATATAAAGAAGGGAGAGGCTTCTCTCAGCTTCTCAAGTGTGTTACAGAACAGAAGTCGAAGAGGTGTATGGTTTTTTTCATTGAGAACCTCCAAACTTTAAAGGACATACAACAATAACTGAACATTGGCAGAAATGAAGGGAATCTTCTGTGCTAATGGAACAACAATGAAAGTAGAAAGCTGTATGGAAAGAATGCAGAGTTAAATGAAGCTGAAGTAGAGAGACAGGACTCCCAAGATTGACCTGAATATGAGAAATGTATATGTTTGTTTGTAACTAGCCCTCCAATGTCTTATTTTTAATACCGTGATACTTATCAAAATATCTGCTTTATACACAACACAAATAAAATTAATATTACTAACACCACTAAATTTAAAACAGTGCAAAAGTAAGTAAAAACAAAGCAGCTGATGTCAGAAAAGTTAAAGGAGCAAAGAACCTGACTATCAATTTAAATAACACTATGAAAGATGGTTTAACTTAATACTTCCTTGTTTTGCCAATTATGCAAAATCTTTTGACTGTGCGATTGTGAAATATTGTGAGAAGTGATGTGTGAAATGGGATTTCCTAGACACTCCATAGACTGATAAGCAATATATGTTAGCTGTAGGGAAAATATCAATAGATGTGACAGGACAGTTTAAACTGCGGAATATATTTGCCAAAGATGTGTACAATTGCCTTTGGTTTAAATATACTTAGTGTCTACTTAATAACGTGAGACTCACTGGAGGATTCTGGTTAAAGAATGAAACTTAGAGTTGTCATATAATCAAATTACAGTATATAAGTTACATGAACACAGAAGAAATGAAACATTACTAAATAAAAACTAACATGAAAATGAAAACATTAGCAATTAATGATGAACATAGCTCCAATATAATGCAGTTACCAAGCCATTAAGAGAGGAGCATTAACAACAGGTGATAAATTTGGAATATTTTGGATACATCATAAATACTACGGACAGGGGTAAATTTGAATGCTGCATGCTGTCCCGAGGAGGAGGCTGGTTGATTCTGTATATATTCTTTACATGGTTTTGTATAAAGCTCTGTGAAGCCCGCTGTCTGTGAACTCAATTTGGAAAACTATTAATTCCTTTTGAAGCTGACAGTGTTCTTCCGAGTAACTTCTAATTTTGAATATGGGTTTGAAAATCCCATTGATGGGGTAGAGGCTTTCAGGATTTGATGTTATCAAAGACTACTATAGATATCTCAGCACATAAAGAGAATCTCTTAATGTTTATTTCTGAATATTACTGTAATCTTTACAAAACTTACTCTAAAAAGAAATCCATACTTGCTGAGAAATAGGAGTTCTTGGAGGCTATCTTCTTTGGCTTCAGAAAAGGTAACTAGAAACATTTTGAGACTTTGTGTTCTCTCTCTCTCTCTTTGTGTTCTCTGTATACATGACAACTAGCTCAATGGCAGAAAATGAAGAGCCATCCTGAGTGGCATTATTTGTCATCCTACAACATCTGTAACTATCTGATTCAAAAAGTCACATGCAAGTGTCATGATCTCCACTAAGCAGCGATACATTAATTTAGAAGCATGTAAGACTTAGCCAAGAAAATAATTTGTGCTGTCAGAAAAACAGAAATATTGCCTTAATAATGTGAAGAAAATAGTAAGGCCCTTGATAAAACTTATGATTTAATATTTTACTTCCAATAATGCAAGGAAATCATTTTACCTGACTTTATGTTTTTGTCCTGCTATCTTCCCCCACCTATACTCTAACCCAATACATTACCTTTTAACTCAATAAAGAAAATATTACACACTTGAATTTTTTTTTTAACTTATCATTAGTCCATGTATTTCAAAGGGATCAGAACTTCTGTCTGTCCTGGTGAATGCTGAAAATGTAGATGCTTAAGAGACTCCTATCAGAAATGTTAGTTCTTTGAAGATCTGCTACAGACTTTCTACATGTCCTCTTATATTCTCCTTTTCTTCTTCCTTTCCCTTCCAAGAATTCTTTTCATCTTACACTGCTTCCAAATTAAGGATGGATTTTATTTTTTCTACTAAGCATCACAGTTGTTTATAAGACCAACTTGCTTTGGAAAATACAAGACACGTAAATCTGCTTCCATCACTATCTCACCCATATTTTTTACCAGACAGCATAAGTTTGCCCAGTAATAAAGCTCTTGAAAGTACGAGAGCAGTGCAGGCATCTTGACAGCCATTTGAGGAATAAACTAGAAAAGAATATGCCTAAACAGGATAGGAAGCAACACAGTCAATAAATTTACTCACTTTACTGTGTGGTATACAGTTTATCCACTCTATACCAAAAAAGAGCTTATCCATTTTTTGATCTGAGTATATGGTTCAACTGACATGGGCAACTCTTTGCAGCATAGTGGTTTTGGTAAGAGTTATTTCCGTTTTAATGTTATTGGCTAAAATATGGCAATTTCTTCTTCATATCTCATCTTTCCTGAGTAAAAAAAAAATAAATTGTATGTAGTCTGGGATATTTTTGCCAAAACAGATCAAAACTTGATGTTTACTTAAAATAAAATTAGCTGATAACTTCTTCGTGAAGCTGCACATTTGGCATCTTTGGAAAAGTACATCACATACCGCTAAGGAAATTCAGCTGAATAACCTGGTAAACATATGCAGTGTTGCTTTGTATTTTTCTGGCCTTAATGCTGTTAACGTCACATTGTTGAATGTCAATGTCATCATAATTCAAGTTTGCAATAGCAAGTATCTTCAAAATGGGGTAAGTCTACAAGGAATTTATTACTTCTCCATTGCAAGTACAAGTAATTCCAGAACCTGTCCAACGAAACGCAATTTTAAATACAGTCATGACCTGCGATTCCTACAGTAATTTAACTTCCGTGCTAGTCCATATGAAGCTTATTGTTTTTATATCATTGTAGTGTTGGATTATACCAGAAAAATTACATCTAGGGAAGTGGTGGTGGTGTCCCTACATACTCCTAGTGTAGTTATGTCTTTTCAGGAACTACTTTGGCTTTACAACACCCTTAAAACTCTAAAACATGTTAATGATGGAAAACTAAGTAAGATCATGCCTACATCAATAACAGAAAGTGAATTTAACAATTAACATCCTGGATGTTTTAAAATACAATTTTGTATAATATTGCATTATCAACACATGCTTACAGACACACGCACAGAATTCATGAACATATAAAAATCTTTTGAAACAAAGAATAGCAAAATTACATACTTTGTTTGCAGTTACTTAACCCTGTTTACAGGCTTATCCTTATTAGTATGCTGTTTCACAAACGGTCTATTTTTTAACATGTAAGAACTTAATGTATATTGTTGTCCTGGTTTGAGCGACACAGGACTAATTTCTCTTCTAATGCTTGAGAAAACTGCATTTTTAGAAGACTCTAGTGTCTGAACTTGTGAAAACATTTACTCTATAGCCAGCTATGGTATGCGGGTTTCAAACTCTCAGTGTTTTCGAGCAAGCCAGGTACCAGGATGAGGGGGAGTCAGGTCTGGGCACTTGACCCAAGCTGGCCAACAAAATTATTTCATACCGTGAATGCCACATTGACTATAGATTAGAAAGTCTGATGAAGAGTTTTTCCTCTCCTATGGTGGCTGCGATCCAGAGAACTTCTTGCCCCGGTGCCGGACCCCTGAGCCCTTCCCTTCTTCCCGAAGCCGTAGCGCTCGCAGTGTCCAACATTTGCTGTCCACTGCTGGGAGTGCACAGCTTCCTTCTGATAGAATGGGCTGAGTATAATTCTCATATATTTCATATTGGTCTCAGGATCAATACTTGTTCTTTAGTGTTATTAATGTTAATTATCTAGTCTTATTCTGTTCAATCTGTTCATATTTCAACCCCCGGGTTTCCTTGTTTTTTCCCTGATTCCCCGTCCCAGGTGGGGAGGGGTCATTGGTTGATACAATAATTGTCTAAACGACAACAAATTGTTGTGGGTTTCTCAAGCCGTAACAATTGTTCTGAAATTTCCTATTATACACATTGATTTTAACACATACTATCACCAACATCCTCTCAATGATTCAGCCTTACATGT
The DNA here is from genome assembly GCA_013398815.1 of Ibidorhyncha struthersii. Classification (NCBI taxonomy): domain Eukaryota; kingdom Metazoa; phylum Chordata; class Aves; order Charadriiformes; family Charadriidae; genus Ibidorhyncha; species Ibidorhyncha struthersii. The sequence goes on from VZSZ01009244.1 coordinate 40,421, forward strand.
ATGTAAGTTCTTAAAGTTTGCAGGACGTGAGCCCCCCGATGTTTCGATTTGAAAAAGTCTCATAGAATATGACTGATTTGGCATGCTTTCCTTCAGTTAAGTTATATATTATTTGCTTCCACCACTGTCAATCAAATTGACCTTTCAAGTAATGAAAATTCCAAAGAAAGAGGACTTTTACCTCTGCTAGTAACTTGTCTTTTTGCCTGAGGTCTACATTAGAGGAGTAAAAGGGCTTCCCAAATGCCCTTTTGTCAGAGCTCTGAATGCATCCTCCCCAGGAGTGTACATTTCCTCCAATTATTTCCTGCCTCTGCACTCACTCTGTTCTGCTTTTGATCCATGTTTATCTAACTCAGAACAGCCTTTCACTCCACTTGTCACTTACTCTTCACCAGGACTCTTTGCTCTTTGGCTGCATTTATGACACACCTAATTCATTGTCCTTTGCACTTGTTTTTCCTTGGTGCCTCACATGTCAGTTATGTCATGTCAGGTATTTCCCAAGAGACTTCATTTCAAGCCATAAGCTGTGCAGACTGTAGTCAGTCTCTGGACTGCTAATCCCAAGATTCATTTTAGTTTTGGTAGTGCTCATACAGCTGACATGATATGACAGAAGAATGTGAAGGATACCACGGATAAAATTTTTCTTAAATAAAAAAATAGAGTACACAGCATCTTTCAGAGACCCTAACTTAAGAAAGAAAAACATGGAAGACCATAGCTTTAACAAAACAAACAAACAAAAAAAAACAAAAAAAACTCAGACAATTAGCCCCCCACAAAGAGCTTTTTTTAGTATTTCTTCATATTCAAAGCACAGCAGTAATTAACAGATCAGGAATAATATACACCAAATAATATGACCAAATATACTTGTTTGCCAGATTTGTATCTCCTGCCTCTCTCCAACTATCTTTAACTATAAAGCTACTTTTTCTTGTAGAATTATTATTTCAGATCAATAACAAATATTTTTAACCTGAAATAGTGTTTAACAAAGGGTGGGGTTTTTTAAAGGTTAATTCTAAATCTTTTCTTTTTAGTTCATATTTGTATTCATTTCTGCAGAACCAAATGCGTATACAGATGAAATGTACTGCAGGACAGACAGCATTTAGCAGGATATCGTTAAATCAGTATTTCACTGAACCTTGTGATAGACTGCTTTTAATGTCTCTCCAGGTTACAACATTTAAAGGCCTCATAACATTCAACTACAAGATATAAAATATTCTTTTTGGAAACCACAACTTAAAAGACTTTTAATCATCTGATTTTCTTCTTGATATATATTCAGCTTTAACTACTATTACTAATCGTTTCTTCAATGCAGTTTGAGTAAGGAAATATACAGCAAAAACTACATGAAAATGCTATTTCATAGATGACAAAATTCTTTGAAGTAACGGTTATAGGAACAACTTATTGTATGCAAAGTAAAACAAATCTGTCTTCATGGAGGACTGTCAGAATACACAATAACTTACTGATTAGATAAGTGATGAGTCTAACATATTGACATTTTGTAGCATCCACGCAAATCACTTACTGCACTCATCTAGAAATTGGCTAGTTCTGTATCAATGGAGAGTTCTCATCTCATCTGGTGTGTTCTAAATTGGTTGTGGATTCTTCAAATAAGACGACACATTTTCCATTCAATGAAAAGTAAAAATAATCTGAGGCATTTTTTCAACAGTTTTGTAAAAGAAATGTGCTCCAATTATCTACAAATATATGAAAGTCTAAAATTATTCAATACATCTGCCTTTCCTAGGACTACCTCTTCCCTAAACTGTTCTTCCCTAGACAGCTCCTCTTGGACAAATTAGTTATAGTATAAGAAATAGTTATAGTGTAAGAAAATGGCTTCATTATGGCCAAAACTGTAGCCCCACGTTGTAAAGTAGGCATCAGTGAATGAGGAGAGCGCTGAATGATGCGAGTCGTGAAACAGCACTATGGCTATGATTATGGCTTTTCTGACAAACTCAGGAATTACCTCAAATATATTCTTTCCGGCACTCCTGGCCGAGGACAACACGTAATACGGCTGCTGCTCTGAAAAACAGAATACTCTTAACCCGGCTTGCTTAACCTAGGACGAGACAAAAGTTCTCTAGAATAAAACAAGATGGAGCAGACACAGCCCAGCCTGCATTAAGCAAGCCTTTGATTAGGAGTATGTTTGACAGCTGTTGGACAACTGTAGGAAGTATCTCTGGCAAGCACAAGCCTCTGAGATGATATCGTGCTACCACCTAAAAGCGTAAGTTAGTCACTGGTTCTACAGCCTTAAGAAAAAAAAAAAAAAGCATAACCTTCTTGATTTAACTTTCCTCTATATCCTCTGAATCATCAGCATTTGGTACTTAAATAGTAATTAATGAAACAAATGCTAACAATAACACTAAGCTTCATCCTTCCAGCAAAGCTGAGAGACATTTTTCGTTTGTTTTTTTTTTTTTTTTTTTTTTTTTTTTTTTTCTCACAGGCATAAGGTAACCTATTAGTAGTCAAATATACAAAGTCTATTCCAAAGGGTAAAATAACTATGTATGGCTGAAAATTACAGAACAGAATGCATAGGCAACAGTAAGACAAACTTAATTTTAAATATTGAAAAATATAAGTTATTGATTTATATATAGTACTTTGCATTTTCTTGGAACTTGTTTGCAATTAGCCTATGAACTCTCAAAATAAAAATCAAAGACTTAAATGATTTAGAATGAGAAATTGCCTAATGCATTGATGTAAACTGCCAGTCACAAAATGTAAGTAGTCAATAAAATAAGGACTAAACAAAGAGGAAAAAGTGACAGAATACACTAAGAGATTGTACCATGCATCAAGAATATGGTTGAAAGTATCAAACATATCACTGAATCTGCACAGATGAGAATCAAAAGCAGAGGTTGGACCACATGAAAACTGAGCTTCACATTTACAGAAGAGAGAGTGCAGTGATCATGAAAGTCTTTTGGATGAGGTGATTATTGCTTACACTCTTTGATTTTAATTCTAAAGTAATTCTACCTAGTTGGCAAGTCCATAGAATAACATTCCTTAACCCATTTGAACTGGGTAATTTTTAATTAATGGGCAGCTAAACCTATTTGTTCTGAAGTTATTAGAAAAGTTTCCAGAGACTAAATCAAAGTTTAAAAACTCTGCTCATGATTATATGAGCATGATCTACCTAATCAAACTAATACCACTGAGGTGGGCAGTTTTTTCACTGAATAGAAACAAAGTAAAAGGAATTTGTTTGCTATAGTAACTATTAAATTATTTTAAAGTAAAAAATAATTAAGAAGGCATGTCATTCTGCAAAATAGACTGATGTATGTCGGTATAAATTACACATTGGAACTTTCACAGAATCTCACTATATATGATAATGCAATTTTTTTCCTTTATTGGAACAGTCACCCATTTTGTTGTTATTCATAGCAACCTAATTTGATACACAATAGTTCCAGCAGCACAGGTTTCAAACTGTGCAGAAATATTCAATTTTAATACAATCAAAATCTTTTGTCAAACAAAAGCTTGTTCTTTGGGGATTTTACTGAAGCAATTCTGAAGTTATTCTATGAGGTAAATTCTTACAAGTTTTCTATGTCTTTGTCACCCTACTGATTTACTTCTTCCTAAATTAAAACCTCATTATCTTTTTTTATACCAGTTTATATATTTCAATAAAACACTGAATGAGTACAGCGAGAAAAAAATGCATGAATACTGACTTTTTTAAAATCACCTTCCTGTTAATGAAACCACACTTTCCCTCCATTTTTCTAACACTTTAAAAATGCTTCAAATTTTTAAAAGAATGTGGATAAATGGGTCGCTTCAGCTGTAATATGCATCAAATCCAAACAAACTGAACGGAAGCATTCTTTAGAAATCTGGAACAGAAACTACTACTCAGTTGTTTTTCCCTCCCCTTTGTAGGCAGGAGTACATAGACTTTTACTGGGGGGGGGGGGGGGGGGG
>VZSZ01009244.1:44715-169742 GCA_013398815.1 Ibidorhyncha struthersii
GCCTACTTTCACTGCCATTTCAGGCAGGATTCATGTCATAGAGATGTCTGTATCTCACCTAGTCCCTTATGCTCTATACCAAATACAGAGAAAATTATCACTTTTAGGACCCAAATTGAGTAACTTATTTTAGACATCTGTTTCAAAATGAGATGGTTTACTCACCTGGGAGCGCCCATTTCTCTCCACTGCCTGTAAGAGAACTCTAAACAATAAGCTTAGATTTAGACATGTCCATTTGGCCAGATGAATCTCAGGCTNCTCACTGAGCTGGACTTTGTGGTAATTTGCTTCTAAACTCTAAAATATGGTATTATTCCAAGAGTGGCATGGTATGCTTTGTCTTGTCTATATATTTTTGTTTCTGATATTACAGCATTGTATAGCTTAACTTTCACCAAAATTTGGACAGACTTAGGGCCAGCACTTTCCCCTCATTATTTTTTCAGTTTCCAAAATTTGTGTGGAAGTTGGTGTACTATTGATTTGGTGCCTTTCTTTGAAACCCTCTTTAAAGGGCAACCAGTTTGGTTTTATTTCCGTTTTAATTGCTTCCATCCTCTGAGCAATACTGTACTTAGGATAATTTTAGTATCTTCAACTGAAGGAAGCTGGTGAAGGGTCTAGAGAACAAGCCTTATGAGGAGGGGCTGAGGGAAATGGGGTTGTTTAGCCTGGAGAAAAAGCGGCTCAGGGGAGACCTTATCGCTCTCTAATACAACTTGAAAGGAGGTTGTAGCGAGATGGCTGTCGGTCTCTTCTACCAAGCAAGAAGTGATAGGACAACAGGAAACAGCCGCAAGTTGCGCCAGAGGAGGTTTATATTGGATGTTAGGAAAAATTTATTCACCGAAAATGTTATCAAACATTGGAACAGGTGCCCAGGGAAGCGGTTGAATCACCATCCCCGGAAGTATTTAAAAGACAGGTGCTTAGGGACATGGTTTAGTGGTGGACTTGGCAGTGCCAGGTTAACGATTGGACATGATGATCTTAAAGCTCTTTTCCAACCTAAACGATTCTATGAGTCTGTGAACGTCATCCCGAACCACATTCTCTTCTGTACCTCGCAGCTTTCTTACAGCTCTTCAATTTAAAAACTTTCTTGCAAGCTTCTTGATGTTAAGTGTCATCAACTTGGTTTCCTTATAGTTTAGATGAGGTGATGCTCTCTTACATAGATGCCCTTTATTTGGAACTGTCCTTCACGTTTCCGCCACAGAATATTAAAAATCTCTAAATGTGAGTTTATGAGTTTAAACATTGGGTTGATGAGAAGAGCTAATAGCCAAAAGCAATGGCCTTATATTTCTTTCCAAATTTCTAACCTATTTTCAGTTTTGGACAGGCTGCTTTTGGACTCATTTACACTAAAATAATTATTTAATTCCAAGAGTAGCATTTGCTAATCCCTTTGCAGGACATAGAAGGTTATCTACTATCCCTCAAAGAACTGTCAGACTGTTACTAACAAGCATTTCAAATTAAAATTGCTGTTATTTTCCAATTAACAAACAGGAATAAATCACTGATACAGCTAAATGCCAGGAACCAGAGATGAGGATGTTCAAGTACACCACAGCTCTTGTTTTCTTAACAACTCTTCAACAACACTGGACTCAAAAACCAGTTTTAAAGTAAACAAATATTTCTTCCAAGGGTTAAGAACAAAAATATAACAGCTTTTCTTGCTTGGTTCCCAATAGAAACAGTACAGCTATTATTATTTAAAGCATTAATGCTTCACAGACGTTAAAGACGCCAGCTTCTCCCCATCTACATGTAAAGCACTTGCACTCTATCATTTGCAGCTTTGTCTGCTTGACATCTAGTTTCATACACCAAAAACACAAAACCAAGGGACAAAATTGTTCTTCATTTGTGCTGATACTCTAAATTTGAGGTGCATCAGAAATAAACCTGGCATTCTTCCAGTTTATTTCAATCTGATCACACTAGGGAAAATGTGCTTGGTTTTTAGCATCCTAATAATTCTCAGAAGAATCACAGAAATCTCTCCAAATGAATAGTTAGCAACAAAACTCACTATGCAAGGTCAAAAAACATTGCAGACCGCATATGAAATCTTTGTAAGGAAGCTCACGGACAAAGACAGTAACCTTGATTTTTTTCACTTGCCTGCTTTGCGAAACCCCTTTTGGAGGATCAGGCATTTAGTATTTAAATGTATACTATCTGCACACTAAGACATACCTAGTAAACAAACTGTGTTTATTTCAGCCAAGTTACGTGGAGCAAATGATCTGTTAGTTTCTTCCTACAATTATGCCATTGTATTTCAAGCTTAATTTATCTACATTAATTCAAGTGTTACACTTTTCTTGAGTAAAAAGTGACAATAAGTAACAAGGAAGGGACTATATTATTTTCTTCCTGAGTAAGATCCTATCATGAAGGTTCCTGGTGAGAATCCTTAGATTCCCTGGAAAGACAGCTCAGCTTTACTGTAGGGACACCCAACACTACAGACCCAGAATGCACATAATCCTTGCATGCAGAAGTAATTCTAATAGAATGACTATGATGACATATTCATGATGGTATAGTTACAGCAGCTTTAACTCCCATTACTACCCATGTCTAATGCTTTGATTTATACATGAAACTTTTGGGGTTTCTTCCAACCAGAAAGAACTTGGCTATTTATACAATCACTGTTCCTCTGTCATACACAATTTTGAAACAAGAGAATGAATGCCTATGAGTGAGGGTGCCAGATATGCTGGGGTTCCAGGTGAAGTTCAAGAGCTGACTCAAATTTGTCTCCCTTGTAACAGAGGAAAAGCCTTTCTTTTTCTAATTCTTCTTTTCAGTGCCTCAGCACCACTTGTGCAAAACCAGACAGTGCTTCATTGCCTGAAAAGACGTTTGGAAAACATTCACAAATTTTAGTGACTTTAAACTCATCTTACTGTAATGATGTTGGCTATACGTGCATTTAGACGGAATGCAAGGTGGAATAGGACATATAGGAAATAGGACAATTGACCATGCTTACAGATAGATGACTATGGAAATTATGAGATAGAAAAAGAGGGTGTGGGCCCTCCTGCATCCATTAGCCGAACCCCTGGTACATTACAAGCATCAAAATAAAGCTGGCATTGGAAGCTGCAACTTCCCACTTACCCACTGGCATTCACAGATAAAAGTCTGTATCCAGTACTCCCCGTGCTCACCTCAAGGGCTGTCATCCCTTCTTGAGAAGCTAATGGAGGTTACCTGTGATTTTTTTTTTTTTCCAGAACTGCCAGAGATCTTTCAGAAACTCATGGGACATGCAAAAGTATTCAAGGAGAATCATACTGTTTCTTTATTTTCCAAGGAACAGACTTGCCCATGGCCATACAGTCCTGCTAAGAATCTTCTAAAAAGGAAACTTACAGTCCCAGCCCTGCTGAGATGGCAGTATTTTGAGAAAGCAGCAAAAGCTCATTTTTATGTAAGTAATGCAACTGTCCAGTGAGCAAAATATGTAAAAGGCTGTTGCTGGAGAACAATCTGTCTTCTAATTTAACACTAAAAAGGCCTTCAAGAAAATCTAAAGACTATGTCTTATGTTACATTAACTGGTGCCTCTTGATCTTAACAATAGCTCATGACCTGTTGTGATGGCTGGTTATGATTTGGTCATGCATTTTAGGTTCATCTTCTTTACTTAATTTAGATTCTATGAGTTAATACATGATGTTCTATCCTCTAGTTCAATTTCTTTACGCTGCTTTGTAATTTTGTTGCTTCACATGCTGTGGAAAATTCAACAGGATGGAAAAAACGTCATGAATATTTCTAGGCTACAGTGCAGTATGCCTAATGAGAAACTTAAATTTCAGTTTCACAAAAAACTAACATATGTAGTACTAAAAGTCCTTGTCAGTGTGTAACTATAATTGTACTCTGCTCACTTATAGGACTGTCTAATTAGTCATTAGTCACATTGACAGAATGCATCCCCTATTCTCCCGGAATCAAATATGACACTGCAAAATATTTTAGGCTTGTGTTGCTAACTATGTATTTTTGAAATACTGAATATTCCAGGAACACAGCCATCAGAGACCAAGAGATTCTAGTCTAATTTGAAATTGTCTGGCAAGATGGAAAACTTTAGAATTAATCTTTTTATTGTCTCACATCCAGTTTAACCAATAAAAATCTACAGCAATGTAGAGCTCAGACTATTCACACTTAGAAATAGGATTTCTACGCGTTATTTCTTTTCTTTGGATAGTAAATAGCTAATGAAAAAATTAGCATGAGTGCTTATGTCTGGCATCTAGCAGGGCTGAGTAATTTGGGGAGTGCAGGAAAGTGGAGACTGGCTGATGGGTTTAATTTGGACTTGTTTTTACAATAATTTAAAGTAAATTTAGCTAAATTGTTTGGACACAAAAATCTGAATGTTTCATTTTCAAAATATTTAGTTTTTCCAGAACCTCTTACTCTTTTGGTATAAACTATTAGACAAATACAGATTAGCACATAATATCATTTTCTTAAAGATGCAATTCTAATGAATAAACTATTTTTCCATTAGTAAACTTTGTTTTGAAACAATATGATTTACAGTCTAAGATTGTGAAGTACTGAATAATTTAGATATGTGACAGAAACCAAGTTCACAGTAAAAGGTGGCCAAGAAGCTCTTTGCTATGAGATGTAAATCCTACTACTGTACTTACAACTGTCTTCCCAATACTGTCAAATCTCATCTAATTTCAGTGTTCCATGTACATTTGGGTCTTCATACAACTGTATTAGGCACAAGAGAGGTAAAAATCTTTGCAAAATGTGTGGTCCTTGTAGTTTTTGTGGACAACAAAGACTGTCCTACTCCCAAAACTTTCTCTTAACTTCAAACAGACTTCTCCTAAAGAACTGTAGCAGGCATTTACAATAAGTTTTCACTCAATTTAGAACACCTAATTGGTACAGTTTGCTAACAGCCTAAGCCTGAAGATTTCCTGGCAGGTCTAACTCCCTTCACACAGCTTGAGTAGCATAAAAAGATATCCCCAGCATCTAGTTTCCCTAGATGCTCATGGAAAATTGTAAGAACAGAGGAAACATGATTCATACCAATATGCTTTTGGCCACTGGTCTAACCCAACACGAGCATTCTGACGTGTTTTACTATATCCTTTTGAAATACAGTACCTAAAACCGCAGGCAGTCATCAAGATGCAGGAAACCCATGGATTTATATAATCTTACAATTATGTTCTGTTCTGTTGCATTTACTTTGCCTTTTTTGTCTCCTGATGAGCATCTGGCTTTCAAAGAATTACAAGTCATAATCCCATGCTTTCATTACCATGTGATAATGGTCAACTCAGACCCCATAATTTTATATATGTAGCTCAGATTCTTCCCCCCCTCCCCCATATACCACCTTACATTGACCTATAAATATTTTCATTTGTCATTTTATTTGCCAATCGCTCAACTCAATAAAGTCCTCTGGCAAATTTTCATTGCTGGTGCTACCTTAACTACCCTGAATAAGTTAGTTAGTCAACAGCAAATTGACTTTTATCACTGCTTACTTTTTTTTCCTGCCCCTGTATTACTTTTGAATATATTGAACAGCCTGTGTTCAGTAAAGGTCTTGCAAACTTCACTGGAAACCATCCTTCACTGACCAAAACATCATGCATTTTAATCACGCATTTATCCTTGCAAACCTTTCCGCTTCCAGAATAACTATTTAGTTTCCTTTATAGCCTCTGGTAAAGAACCGGAATGAACAACTTTTAGAAATCCCAGTCAAATGTATTAATTAACAGGATCCACATAACAACTGATTCTCTCAAAGCAGCACCGTATACCCAAAAGGCAAGATTTCCTTTCGCAACAGCCATGCTTGCTCTTCCAAAGGCATATCATATTCATCCGTTCATTCATTAATTCTATTATCCATTCAGTTTTCACTAATTTGGCCATGTCTGTAGTTCTCCTGTTCGCCTCTGAAACCCATTTTTTCTTTAAATTGCAATCACATTTGCTACTTTCAGACCTCATTTTCTAAAGCAGTTTTAACCAAGAATAATCCTTTCTGAAGGCCATCAGAAAAATCAGTTCAGTGCATTCTAATCCCAACTTCTAATGCATTCTTGTGGTAACATGAAGAGGTTTTGGTTTGCAATCATCAATTACACAAAACGACTGAAGTGATTGAATGTTTTCCTTAGAATAACAGAAACAGTACAGATATATCCAAAAAATGTTTTATTCTCACACTCAATTTCCTCAGTCTGTATTTCTGCATAAAGATTATGTCAGACATTTGTAACAACTGCATAAATGCTCTGCATTAACGAACAGACACTTCAGTCATTTATAGGGCTGCTAATATTTTAGCCTATGAAATCATTATGTAAATTAAACTAATTTCCACAGCAGCCATTCGACTTCAAACAGCTGCACAAACCAGGATTTTTCCTTTTCTAAAGGAATCTGCATAACATTGCATTTTGTACCACAGTTATACAGCACCAGTATTGTCCTTTACTGAAACAAAACAGACCTTCAAGCCATGGTCTATATTTTAGGTGCTGCTGTGATGCTCACCTTACCATCTGTTCACATTAATCTCATGAACAAAGCTGCTCAGAAGCATGCCAAATACAGTCAGGTTTACAGTAAAAAAAAAAATCGTAATTAGGGGCAGAAAGAAGCATTTGATCACTAGAAATGGTGCCATTCTGTATATATCTGGAGTCAGTCACCTTCAAGCTCGTATTGCCATAATTGAGAATCTTTCTTCTTTTGAAAACACCCATTTAACAGAGCGGACAAGATAATCATGCTACTCCATTAGCTCAGGGGCTATTCTGACCAAGTTGCCCTACAGAGGCAGAGCCAGTCTTGGCCTCTCTGTTTCCTTCTCCTTCCCACCACCCACTGCAGCAGACTAGCAGAACAAGCTACATCTTCGGAAGGAAACTTAAAACGCTATTACTTAATGGATCCAGTTGAAATAAACACAAGGAGACCAAAATGATGCAGAAAGACAAAGGGATCTGAGCAGCAGGGAAGAGTGGAAGTGAGAAAAAAAGAGGGGTCCTGTGCTCCCTGCCCTCTAGAAGCCACAACTCCTCTTGCCCTCTTAACACCATTAAATTCTCCTTCCTAGCTTGCTCTCTCCTGTCCAGAATGCACTCTGTAATCATTATGAACCTGAATTTTATCTCTCTCACAAGTCCTGACTCACTTCTAATTATATGTACTCTGAGGTTATAAAAATTGTGGTTACAGATGAAAAAATTGGGAGAAATAGATGATTTGTTGAATATACAGAAATCGAAAGATAAGCAGGAACCAAAAAGCTCAGTGAAAGATGGCTCATTCTTCAGGTAACAGTTATCAAAGTTATTAGTCTATTATCTGTTTAAAAAAAAAAAAAAAAGAGTAAAGTAATTTTTAATTGAAGAATAAGCCATATGGTAGAAAAATATGACTAAGCAGAGACCTATATATGGGCATAAGCATGTGTTAAACATTGGCTATATTTGGCAGAAGCATAGATTTCAGCACCTCACACTTAGCCAGATGGATGAACACAAGAAGGTGCAGATTAGAAAGCAGGACCATGTAATTCCAAAGTCACAATCAGAGATTACACAAATACAAATAGGCATAATGGAAATTCTCTGCCTTTAGATGAAAAAGCAGCTCTCAGTGTTTACTAAAATTTCTGATATTTGGTATTGCTTCTCAAAACTTTGTACTACCATAATTTTCTAATTACAAAACAACAGAATGATAAGCATATCTGACAGGACAATTACTTTCTAAAATAGAATGTTTACATACAAAGGGGCTAAATCTACATACAAAATCATAATTAGAAATAATTTTTAAATTGTAATACATGCGCAAGCTACCTTATTCTTTTGAATGGAAATTTATCTGACCCTCAGTGCAAACAGTATTTCCAGCTTGTAATTTTTGAAAATACTTAATAGTAATCAAATGCAGATACGCAGAGAATTTACCCGTTCTCTTTAAAGCCCTATGTAGACAGTATGTATGTCTCCTCCCCAAAAGTAAAAAAAAAAAAAAAACTCCAAAAAATAACCCCCCAAAACCCCCCAAAACCAAAAAACCTCAATCTTAGCACCTCTACTTGGTGTCCTGCAGGATTTCGCAAAGACTTTCTGCAGAGATGTCCTCAGTTTCAGGCTACCATTTGGAGAAAAACAGCCAGCTCTTGAAACTCAGAGTTATGAAAAAGCATCTTAAGAAGTAGAAAGCAAATAAATGGCTCCTGCACAACCTTATAGTTAGTTTCACACGACACAGCAAACACACGCAATAAAAAGCATAATTAGATGTAAACGATAAGGACTCACTCATTCTATTAGGTACCATTTTAAAACAAATCATTTGAAATCAATAATTGGCATTTAGGAAATACAGCTACTAAAATGGACTTAATAATCAGAAACTGTCTGGATTATTATCCTAAATTAAAGTAATGAGAAGATAAAGATAACGTTAACAGAGTTAGTTGTTTTCCTTAAATGCACATCTACTCTCTCAGTCATGGGATCAGATATTAATGGTTCATACTAAAATTCATTTGATGGAAACAAAAAGTGCGGGAACAATTTTTAAGAATGGAAAATAATCCTAAAATAGATCACAGCACTTTCTTCTAACTCAGACATTAAACTTCACCTATGGTGGCCTACATAAAGTACTGATTTAAAAAAAAAAAAAAATCTGTTGTTGCTGTGATGATATTTTCTGCCTATATATTGCAGGTACTTTTGATAACTGTCTTTCAAAATTCACTTTTGGCTTTTGGCCTTATTGAGAAACGCTTGTCAGTAAAAAATGTGCAGAAAAGGTATGCATTAAAGTCATCAACTGAACATTATCCTTCTTATTACACTCATGTCATTTTGTTTCAAACCTCTGTTAAGCAGTGAATTACCAAATGGTAAAAAGATGGATGCTTAATCATTGACTAACTCCCTCAGTCCACTCATATAGATGTGTAATTAATGCCAAATACGTTGATTCTTTTTTGTAACTTAAAGAGTTATCCTGCAGGAACCAACAAGCTACACATTCATTCCATGTACAATATTAACCAACTATGAATTGTTGATTTAGCCAATTTTAAATCCTTATCAAGGCACCACGTGCTGTTCAGTTCTATGTGTAACTTATGCAGTAGGATTCCTCTGTTTGGCAGAAGCCCTGCTACAGTCAGAACGCTTCACTTAGTTTTAAGGCAGGATACAGTACAATCTCCCATCTTGCTTTTAATGTTACAGATGAATTTGAGACTATTTCACATACCCACAAACATGCAACAGATTATTCAATTAATAGTACACTACGCAGCTCACCAAGAAAATCTGCAGGTGATGATGCACCTAGGCTAATTTTAATTTTGCACAGTAAGGAAAATCCTTTAGTTTTGGAAAAGATAATACTATTTGTAACACTACTAATCAAGACACTAACAAAACACACTACCACAGGAAAAAGAAGCCAGCGCTTCAATAATTTACTACAATAAAACCACAGTAAATTAAGCAAATTATGTGTAATAAAAAGAACGTTGTACTTGGTATGTGGTACTGTTTTTCTTGAGATTTTGTGTAAAGAGACAAGAGCTGAACTCTGATTGTTACTTGGGAAGAAACAACAAGTGCCTGGCACCTTCCCATTTCATCTTGTTTTGGAAAACAGGAAAGTTTCTTATCCAACACCTCAACACATTTTGACAGCAAACTGCACGTTTGCCTTTACAAACAGAGAATATGTTAAGACAAAAATCACCCTAATGGTTACGAGTTGGAAAAGGGTAAGAAGTGCCGACATCTTAAAATATTGCACTTGGACTTTACAGACACAGTTTAAACTGCATCAGTGCCAGGTGGAAAAAATAAGCAATCACAAACACTGAGTTTATGTTCATCTATTTCTCTTGCTCAATTAACAGTACTAGCATACACTACAATCAACAGGTTTAAACATTTTATTTGTAAAAAAAGAAAGTCTTAGATTTCATAGCAAAGCCAATTTCACAGCCACCCCGAAAAAAGGATGACGTATTTGTGGCAGATTTTTAAGGCACAATACTGTCCTGAACAGAGCTCTCTAACCCATGTTCATGAAATGAATGCTGCATAACATATTTCTAAACTGGGCCTATACCTATTTCGGGGGCCTCAAATAGGTCAACAGACAAGGCCACATTAAAACTACTTCCACACCATCTATCTTTATCCATTTGGCCAGCAAAGTCAAATGCAATTCAGAAGGATGATGACTCAAAATATTTCATTTAGAAATAGTACTCACTCCAAACCATTTTAGAAAGTAATCTATATAACAAAATAAAGGTCAAGCACCAATTAATATTACATGCAATTGCTAATGTTATATTTTAAGAGAAAGGACTAAAATAGACTTGATTTATTTGTGATAACTTTACTCAATATGTCAAATTGCATGAATAGAAGGACAATTACAATACGCAGGACCAGGCCCCAAAGGGTCACTGTGCAAAGCCCTCTACAATGGCAGGTCTGTCTCTGCCCAGAGAGCTTACAATGCTAATGCTATTATTCTTCGTGAATGAAATATAGAGGGGGGGGAGAGAGAGTTTAGAATGCTGAAAAGAACTCTTGGCTGAAGATGCTTTAAATATCCTGTGGCAATTTCCAGAAATGCTAAGCTCAAACTGATTCAATGTAGCACCTGTCAGTGATGGTATTTCACTCCTCAGTCAGTCTGCAAAACAGACTACAATGATTCAAATATTTGTTTGAACTGTGTCCCAAACTATGTCCACACATATGTGTGGTTCATAGCTTTTTACTTTTCAAGCCTTGCAAGCAGCACATGAGTGATTAACTGAAGTTATTAATCTAGATTTCCCACTGTCTCTTTTAAATATACTGCTCCAAACCAATGAGAGAAATTATCTGAAGCTCCAAGACAGTACCATTTGCTGCTGCAAAGGGACTATAATTAGCTTGTAAATTATGTTAATTTGTTTGATTAGCCTCAACAAAAAGCAGGTGATCTGAAATATTTCTTCCCTGCTTTGATACCTAAATTACTTTCCCCTTAGGATCATTACAGACAGCATGTACAGTGACACCAATTGCCTAATTGTAAGATACAGCTTTTATAATCTCCGCTATTCAGACTAGAATTTTCCATGCTGGGTGTCTATTAAAAGCTGAATTATTTTTTTTTCTAAAGTTTCCAATTAAATTTGCTCAACTACTATTGGAAACCAGGTAGAGGTAGAATATATTATTCTGCCAATACTATGAAGTTCTTACAATGATTTCATTGAGATATTTTAATGACCATTTCTTTTGAACCAGGATGTGTCCACAGGTTAAATTTCTATGAAGTTATAGTTTCTTCTGAGCCCACAAAAAACTATTTAAATCCTGCAAAGTGGCAAACCTTTGAAGACTGCTTTTTGCTTGTACTCTGTTGAGGTCACCTACTTTACCCTACGACAATGTTGTTTATACTGAGGATATTCATTCCTCCCATAGATCCAGCACAGTTTATCTACCCTCAAAGGAAAACCAGGCGTGCTTAGCAGCTTGACTCGTCCTCCTAATTAAACTAATCATGCCAGAAACTGAACTTCTAGTCCTTGATTCAACATTTTCTGTGAATCCTACGCTGAAGACTATGCATGTCATATGAGCTAGACAATTAGTATCGTCATTTGCTTCAGGGCTATCAAGCATCTTTCTGCAATTGCTCCCCATGCCTGGTATTAGATGACGCAGAGGTTCAGCATAGGAACCAGACCTGAGCAGAATGTCTCACCTGTACTTTTAATACCTCTACCAAAGGCATCTAGGGAAGCCAGGGAAAATAACACTAGCTGGTCTTGCTGGGAGCTGAAAACAGAAGCAGACTAGATAATAACCAAGGGCAAAGGAGGGAAGATAACAGAAAAACAGGATGAGACAGACACACAGAAAATTGTCTTCACAACTCCACATATTCCTTTTCAGAACAGAACTTGTGTTTGCTGAGTACAAAAACTAGTTCTTCTGTCACCAATTACCAGCAAAAGCCACTAGCAAAGTTGGTGTCTCACCCCTCTGCACTGTTGCTTATCTAAAGCCTAACACTAGCTTGTTATTACTAAATAGCTCGATATTCTTTCCACCCAATAAAACACAGTAACTAAAACACACACTTGTATTTGCATATACTTCCTATTTTTCCATAACACTTTCATCCAAAATAACTTTTCTTCTTTTGTGAGAAAAGTCAACTGGTTTCATTTCAATCGTTATTTAGCTCTCCTTGTTAGTTAACTGGGGTCTGTAAAAAAATAAACAGAGAGACATCACTGTATCTGTCTATTATTTCAAACACTAATGTAGATTTAACTGATTAGCCCATTTGTTTAGACAAATATGGTGTTAAAATAATTCTTTTAAAAGATTATCTTTCATGTGCGTCTTAAATAATGAAACATTGCTATTCTGAGACTCTTTCTTAACCATGTTCAGTTTATTTTAATCTTAGATACAGTCCGATTGTGCTAAAATGTCAGTTTCTGGATCAGACTTCATCTTTCTTTCTTCCCCAGACCAATCTGAAGCTTACGCCTTTCCAAAATACCTTATATCTTTCCACCACTTCAGAGGTTCCTACTTATTGAAAAATACGTTGCCCCAGCAGTTTCATTCTGTTTTGTGGGAGTTTTCCCACATCTCTAACCATACGCCTTAACATTCATTCCTAGGCTGTTCTTCAGACCTACATTTTCAGGTTGTATCTGTACAGGATGATGGCAAGTCAAGAATAATCCAGAGCTGTAGTACTAAGCACACATACCATCTGTAAAGGATTTTGTTATCTTTTGAAAAGATCACACTTTCTGGCTCACAGGTTTGATTGATGGGAGGTTGTTTCCTTTTACAAGAAAAACAGTAATCAGATCTCAGACTAGCAACAGCCACTGATCATATCAGAGGCAATTCATTTGGCTATGTTCCAGAAACTCGAGATGAAAATTAATTTATGCTGGGCAACACTGAGATGGTGTGATCAAATTAGAGCATTTTAGTGTTTTCACTGTTCCATCAAGAAATTATTGAAATCACAGAATCACCTAGGTTGGAAGGTCATCAAGTCCAACCATCAGCCTAACACTGCCAAAACCACCATTAAACCATGTCCCTCAGCACCACATCTACATGTATTTTAAACAGCTCCATGGATGGCAATTCAACTGCTTCCCTGGGCAGCCTCTTCTAATGCTTGATAACATTTTCGGTGAAGGAATTTTTCCTCATATCCAATCGAAACCTCCCCTGGTACAACTTGAGGCCATTTCCCCTTGTCCTGTCGCTTGTTACTTAGGAAAAGATACCAAGCCCCACCTCACTACAACCTTCCTTCAGGTAGTTGTAGAGAGCGATAAGGTCTCCCCCTCAGCCTCCTCTGCTCCAGGCTGAAAAAAACCAATTCCCTCAGCTGCTCCTCATAAGGCTTGTGCTCTAGACCCTTCACCAGCTTTGTTGCCCTTCTCTGGACACGCTCCAGCACTTCAATGTCTTTCCTGTAGTGAGGGGCCCAAAACTGAACACAGTACTTGAGATGCAGCCTCACCAGTGTTGAGTACAGGGGAACAACCCCTTCCCTAGTCCTGCTGGCCACACTACTCCTGATACAGGCCAGGATGCCACTGGCTGCCTTGGCCACCTGGGCACACTGCCGGCTCATATTCAGCCGGCTGTCCACCAACACCCCCAGGTCCTTTTCCTCCGGGCAGCCTTCCAGCCACTCTGCCCCAAGCCTGTAGTGCTGCATGGGGTTGTTGTGACCCAAGTGCAGCACCCGGCACTTGGCCCTGTTGAACCTCATACCATTGGCCTTGGCCCATATATCCAGCCTGTCCACATCCCTCTGTAGAGCCTTCCTACCCTCAAACAGATCAATGCTCCCACCCAACTGGGTGTCATCTGCAAAGTTACTAAGGGTGCACTTGATCCCCTTGTCCAGGTTGTTGATAAAATACACCTACTTTTACTGGTACCATACCATATTAAAATTAGGAAAACCTGGAAGAGTTTTCTTCTGGAGCTTACATGCTCTTTGTCGCTGGAATTTTTTGGAGGACAGGTTAAACCATTCCTGACAATGTGTTAATTCAGCTTGGACAAATCTGAGTGACACAAGGGTGAGAGGCTATCTATCACTGTAGACAGGAAGTCAAAATCCAGCACCCAGAAGTACGTGCCGCTATAACACCATTAACGTATGGGTATGTGTGTGTGCTTAATCCACATGACTGACTGAAGTCTAGAAACATCCAGAGAACAAGGAGTTTTGCTTCCCCTGCTTATTCCACAGGACACAAAGCTGCAGACTGCTCGTCCTTCGTTCTGCAGGCAGGAAGCTTGCGCTGAGTACCCAACAGCCCAGTTTCACAGGCTGGATGAAGGATACTTCTTCCCACCGTGGTGGTTAGAGCACAGGGGTAAACTACACAAAACCACTTTGGCTCAAATAAAGCAGAGTTTGCATCCTGGGCAACTGTGCTAAGACATTACAATACTGAAACAGGTACTATCTGATCCTCCAGCTGCATACTATCATGGATTTCAGGATCTTTGCAAAGTAAAGTTATATCAGCAGTTATAGTGATCTCCACATGAAGTAAACATAGTCAACATTTCAAATACTTTTAAGCCTTCTGTAATTTCATTCCACTCTCTTTCTAAACTGTCTGCCTTTCTTATGATAAGTTAATTTTTTTAATTATTTTTTAGTCACCTACCACTCATGCTACAGTTTTTGCTTCCTTTGGGGGGCGGGGCGGGAAGAAAGATCTTTATTGGCAGTGCTGTGGTCCTAATTCTGATTTCTTTTAGTATTCCTCATTGTTCACCATCAGTGAGTGTTATACCATACTTTTTCTTTTTTTTTTTTTTTTAGAATTGGAGATTGGCTCCCAGAAGTGTACGAGAAAAAATTGCAACAAGATGAATGCAGCTGCACAGCACAGTGTAATTATATAGCTAGCTAGTTTTATGTATTAGTTCCCATTCCTGATGCTGGTCTGATTGTTCCTGTGATTCAATCATATTTTGTTTGAGTGGTTGCAGTTTTAGGACTTAGAGACATTTCTAATAATTATTTAGGATGTCTTGCCTTACAGCTATCCTGATGAATTTCTACTGCAATCATGCCACTCAACTCACTAAGTCAGTCTTGCTAGAGTACTTCGCAACCTTCCCAGTTTAAGTAGCTGAAAAGGTGTTGTATCTTCTGCAAAGTTTTCTACCTCTCGGTTCATCCTCCATTTACTGGCTAATAATAGCACATTAAGTAACACGAGTCTTAGCAAAGAGCTGAAGCACATTGCACTACTAATATAAAACTTGAACATACATTCTTACTGCCTACTTTCCTTCTGTCAGAGACTGTCCATTTGAGAAACCTTGCTTCTCCCCTAACATCTTTGGTTCTACCTAGGCTTTTCTACAGAAAAGCTGGAAAATTGCTAAAGAAAAGTAACAGACATCCTTTGTATAAATTTCCTCATCTCCCTTCCAGTTCATTTTGGAACAGATTTTTATTTTCTTTCTGATATTTTTTCCACCTACTATAGCAGTCAGTATGAGAAATACTATCGACAGCTTAATTATTACAGAACAGCTTGATTTTTTTGGAATAGCTGCTAAGATAAGCCTTTCTCCTTATCACCACTCAAGCCTGCTCATAGCAAAAAAAATTCTCCTGCTTAGACTGTTCCTACAATGAGTCGATATAGTATGCGAGTTTAAAACTGCAAAAAAAAATCCAAAGAAGTCCTGAAGTTCCAGAATTTAAGGAAAAAGTGAGTATTTTTAACAATGCTTTGTAAGCCATAGAAAAGCAAATTTAACTCTCCCCAAGACAAAGACTGTAGTCTTATCAGGGATATTACGTAAGTTGTTAATATATTCTTTATTATTTCGTATGCTCAGGTAAAGTTCTAAATTTTCACAACTGAAAACAGAATCTGAAAAATATAATAATGTGGAGCACCACCTTTATAGAGTTTACTCTGCGTGCCAGACTAATGCCAGTAAAGTCAAAAGCCAAGGTAAGGTAATAGCTGTGAGGACTTAAGGATATAAGCAAGTCAGGGTTTGGAGGGAGAAGTACTATCTTTAATAAAAGAAAATCATAAAGCTGGGCTGCTTGCATTTAGGATCTGGGTTTGTGTGCCCAAAAGCCTGTGTTTTTTTCCTAACTGACAAAAATCATTACCTCTCTCTATAAGTCTTGCTTTCCTGATAGGGAAAAAAAAGATCAAAACAAGGCTTGGAGCGCAGTTCTGAAGAAGAGCTTAGTTTTGGAAATCTCAACAAACCAGTAGCACACAGAAACATGTGTTTCCTGGATGCTGTTTAGAAGGAATAACATAGTACTCCTTGTTAAATGAATATTGAAAATCAGGAAAAGAGGTCCTTTTTTACAAATCACAGTGGAAGTAGAAAATCTTTCAACATTTCACCACATAAACTTATGAAATAATTATATTTAAAAATATTATTGGTATACTAGGTGTTTTACAGGCTGAAAAAGACCTCAGGAAACTGCCAGTCTAATAACAGACAGTGTTCAGAGTGGAAGAAAGAATACCAAGATATGTTAACTCAGACGTGCAAATGGACTTAAAATTTATACCCACAGGTGACAATTTAGTAAATTATTTATACGCATCAGAAAATTTGCAGTAGGGATCTGAAAGCACAGAACAAAAATGCTTTGCAGATAGACTGAAAAAGGTGTGTACAAGGGAGTAGGAGGGAAGATATGGAACATTAGGACTAATAAATGCTAACCTTGAGGATGAATGCCTAGAAAATGATGGCACTCAGAAGAGCTAGTACTGAGGGCTGCTTGCCTTTGCTAAAAAATAAGCTACACAACAAAATGGAGAACATGTAACTGAAATAAAGAAACTAGTATGAAATATTTTTGCAGGCAAAGACGAAAAAAAGAAAAAAAAATCAGTTCAAATTGTCCAAGGCAATGTTTTTCAGATACAATATACCCATGGGACTTTACCACTCAGTTTAATTTACCGTTGCAAAAATTACATTTTTTAAGTAATTATTTTGTAATTTTATATATTTTGAATCCCTGTGGGGTTTCTTATTTATTACCGGAAAGAGTGTACTTCACTACCAAAAAAAAAAAAACATTATTATGGGTGCTTAGCTCTAGTCTCAAGCAAACAGATGAGTAAAACCTGACAAAACTGTTTTACAGATCTGTTTTCTACAGTACTGTAAGCAGTCATGTCCCTTTATAGCATGTAGAGTAGGAATAGGCTCTAGTGACATACAAAAGAAACTCTTACTTTGATTACGCTGGTATTAATTATACAATACAACAGCTCCTCTGAGATCAATAGAATCATTCTAGCTTGGTGAAATATTTGAGTATCTTTTACTACTGAGAAGCATTGTAGAAATGTAATAATTAAATTAACAAATTAGAAGGACTGCCAAGCACTTAGCATGATCTATGTTTAAGGATAAGAGTGAGTGAAATGATAAGATTAAAAAGTAATTTCCTTTTTTATTCTGAGACCTCCTGTCATATACGGAAACAAGTATCCTACACGCTTGAAAATTCAGTCCCGAATTAAGCAAGTCACAATGTTGCAGTTTTTCCTGTTGTTGTAAAAAGGTAACCACAAGGTAATTACTACATGCCAACTTTCCCTGTTTCATTATTGTCTATGTCTTATTGCGGACACAGTTTACTTCACATTGCTGTCAGAAGCTTTTCAAAAGCTTTTCACTTTTTCAAAACTATAATTCCTGTATTTTTTAAAATAATGTAATCCCAAAGTATTGCATATTACAGGCTGAGAGAGTGGGGGTTATTCAGACTGGAGAAGGGAAGGCTCCAGGGAGCCCTTTTTGCGGCCTTTCAATACTTCAAGGGGCCTACAGAAAAGATGGGGAACGACTTTTTAGCAGGGCCTGTTCAGATAGGACCAGGGGTAATGGCTTTAAACTAAGAGAGGGTAAATTTAGACCAGACAGAAGGAAGACATTTTTTAAAGTGAGTGGTGAAACACTGGCACAAGTTGCCCAGAGAGGTGGTAGATGCCCCATCCCTGGTAACATTTAAGATCAGGTTGGACGGGGCTCTTAGCAACCTGATGTAGTTGAAGATGTCCCTGCTCATTGCAGGGGGTTGGACTAGATGACCTTTAAAAGGTCCCTTTCAACCCAAACTATTCTATGATTCTATAATACTGCGAAAATAAACTTGTTCTTGAAAATACCATGTTTGACTGCAACACTTTTTTGTGTAATATCATTTTGTAGTTACACATTACCTCTGTGTTTTCTAACTTCTTCGTTACTTCTCCTGTTTTCATAAATTATTAAAATGCAGCAATGGTGAACTATATTCAATGTTGCATTTAATCACGAAATTTAAACTTTTATTCATGTGCTCTAAAATAAGAAGATGCAAGGTGTTAACCAATTTTATTTTTTTTAATAGAGAATCAAAATATCAAAAATCCTTAAGAACTCAGAAATATGCTTTTTGGCAATTTGTCTTATAATCTTTCCTATCCCTTCTGCCAAGTTTTCTGGGACACGTTCTCATCCCCAGTCTACGAATATAGAGCAAGTATAGCACTCACATAGCAAGTAACATCTTGGTTATGTAACACAGTGCGACATTTTCAATAAAAGTGAAAGTTTGCACAGCAAGATGAACGTGCACTGGAAACACCTCGAGAAGCAAAAGCAGAAACTATTCACTAGTGATTGGAGGGACATGTGATGATCAGGCCTTTCTGAAAATAACTTCTTGCTCCAGATCACAGCGAAAAGACTGAGCTCGCTTAAGATGGTTCATGACAAAAGTTAAGTTGATGAAAGTAATTTGTTGAAGATGGAACATATTTACTGTTACCTTTTAGAAGTGAAAAACCACTTACATAGTTGGGGCATAGACTGATGGACTTAGGGGAAATATATGTTGCATTCTCCATTCTCATATTTCTCCTTTGAGCAACTTGTTTCCATCCTACCTGTGTTTTGGTGGATGAGATACAAACAGTGTATTCCTGGAAATTAAGCTGCCACGAAGTTGTGATGGCTAGTTACTTAAAAATTCTTGAAAAATGACACCCATAACAGGCAGCATTTTTCCCTGTTTTATACAGCATAAGCATTCTGCTACTTTGTGCCTGTTTCTGTCCCCAAAGATCAGTTCCTGAGCCCTCATATACAGAGCATGAATAACTTCCAGGGCCAGGGAATAACTTAAGAAACATCTTTCTGTCAAAAAAGCAAACCGTAACTGTGTGGTGGTTTGTCTCCCTCCCAGCTCTAATGAGAACATGAAGACCTCTGATTCCAGAGAGTCACTCTTGGACCTGGTTCAGCAGCCTTTTCCCTAGTACCTCGACCTTGCATCGGACAACTGTGAACCATCTGGGTCTGTTCTGAAGTTGGGAAAAGCAGAGCATTTCCTTCCTTCTCTTTCCTCTATTTTCCAGGGCAGAATAATAGGGGGTTTGCAACATCAATTACGGTCAAGATTCTGATAATCCTTTGCCTCTGCTTTTAATACTCTTTCCCAGTGAACAGGTCCAGTGTACATTACCATTGTCAGTTACATTTGCTGATAGAGCTTTAATTCTAATTTAATTTCACCAGTTACCAAAGACCTTTGCAGAGACAAAACAGTGACATCAGCTGTTATATCAGCATTCATTTAGTAGATATTCTTTGCCAGAATAAAGAAGCAAAAGAAGTGCTTAAGTAGCACTTGTTGAACATGGAGTTCTACTCACCAGGGAGCAAATAAGCAGACTTTTCCATTTTAATTACATGTAAAGTTACTTGGTTCTTAGCTGTGTACCTAATATACTGTGTAATTGTTTATCATGTTAAATTGCTCAAAAATTACTGTCTTTCAAGTACAATTCCATTATTGCAATCAATTCTCCCAGAAAGAAGAAATAAAGCTGCAAAACTAGAACTTCTGCAGTCATGCTAGAAAATTCCCTGTTGCCTCCCAATTTTGAGACAGTACTTCATTTCACAAATGAAGAGATAACTACTGCAGAACAAAAATAGCCTTTATCTTTTTAGGGTGTAGAACACAGAAATCCACAAGGAACGATCACAGCTAGTTCACTGAATCATGTTTTAAATTAATAAGAAAAATCTGAATGAAGTTATAGGTTATTTTTCTATCTCAAAATACTTCCCTATATCAAGAGTTACTAGCATTATAAGGTAGCAATTACAAAAGCATCAATAAAAGTACTAAACAAGGAGTTATCCAGTTCTGGTTTTGAATAATCTTGAAATATTGACCTAATAGAAAAGGACGAAGTTAAATCTCCATAAAGGGTTTGATGTTTTGAAACGGACAAGATAAAGTGTTATGTTGTTATCTGCATACATGGAGATGAAGTATGTAAATATGTGAAGGCTATTCCAGTTTGCTGCTCATTGTAATTCTTGAAGTGACAAAGCTGTATTTCAGGGAGCAGAAGGGAATAAAGGAAAAGGCTGCCTACCACCCTGGAAGCATTTTCATACCTGCATTGCTCTTTTCTACCAACTTCAATGAATTTGTGTAGTAGTTACTGTAAATTATATCCTTATCCAAACCACCACAAAGGCAGCTTAAGGTATTTCCCCGTTTACAAGGGCATTTCTTACTTTGATATCTACGTGATTAGCATGACCATTTCTGTATTTCAATATCTCTGCAAAACACATGCTGCATATAAAAAGTTATTTGCAATATCTGAAGATAACAATCTCTGATATTTCAGTCTGAATTATTTTATGAAAACACTTCAGGTAACAGGTATTATATTTCAATATAAGTATTATTTTAGAAATGCAGACTACAACTAAATATTTTTTTGCAGAAAAGCCTAACAAACTATTGTTTGTGGTGGAGCCAGTTTAACACAGAAACTGACCTTACCTTCTTCAGTCCTTCAAAAAATAAACCACCCCACGGTTCATGTGACAAAACAGCTGGGTAAATGCAGATTTAGCTGTCAGGCAGAAATCTGGATACAACTGTGCTCAAAACAAGTGGAAAATAAATCTTTAGCAAAGTTTTCCATCATAATTGATTCCTTTTAAGAAATGAAAAAGCAGCAATTTCTGGTGATTGTATAGATGCATACGGTTAATTTTCTCCCCACTATGTTTAAAAAGAATGCAAACAAAGTCAGCCTCTTCTTTGTGAGCAAAGACATCTTTCATTTCTAGTTTTGACAGGCTTTAGCTAAATTTGAGATTGGCACTCACCCCAAGAAATTGGACTGATGTTTCTATACTGTTAACAACTGTTAACTGATTTAAGACTTCCACAATATTCAGATAAATGGAAGTGTCAAACTGCATCACATTGTTATTCTTACATGTTAATTCTACTAAGAGCTTTGTTCGGTTCACATAAAATGAAGACTGGGAAGGATATCACTGCTTTTTCAAATATATTAGGAAGGAAGATGCGGAAAGACAGTAGTAATAGAACAAATAATACAAACTTAATATAAACACACTCTATCTATGTATAATAATCAATTGATCATCAATAAATTCAGGCTAAAATTATAGTATCTGATCCTACAAGAAGAGATTCTGGAACAATCTTCCATTTAAAGCACTGGATACACAAAGTTATAAGAAATACTATACAGTGTGATGCTTTGTAATGGGATGGTATTGGGTGGTGTGATGCAGGAATTATTAATTTCTTCTATTCTCTCTTATTATCTACATATTCTACAGCAGAAAACTAAGAAAACTCTTTGAATTCTAAATCTCACCAGGATAAGTCAAGAAAAAGATCTGATATTTTGAATTATTAAAAAATAAAAAGAGTAATAGTACGTTTCAATAAAGCCAACTTTCAAGTAAAAAAATAAATCCTCAAAAATGCATTGGAAATGTTGACTATAAATTGACTACTCTCTAAATTAAAGGAACTTCAAAGAAAATACCAAATGAAATCAGTGACCCAGCTTCAGAAGAAGGAGAATATCTTTCCTGGAGGAAACAGGGAATCAACAGAAAAAGTACACCTTACAGAAGAAGTGCCTGTAAAAATAAGCTATTTTTATTTCATTGAGGAAGTGCATATCCATCCTTAGACCAACTCCAAACTTACGAGACTCAAAATGCAAAAATATTTTAAAGTGTTAGCACTAAGCCAAATAGCATACATTCCTCCAGCTTAAAACATCAAGGAAATATAGCATGTCAGTCTGAAAGGTTTCTATTGTATTTGCAGAATAACACATTACAGTATAATTTTTTTTTAAATGTTAATTAAAAATGTTAAGTCATAGGAAAAAAATCAATGTCGAGGTCCTATACTCAGACAACACCTATTCTGGCTACTGACTACAAGAATATTTTTAAAATTATCACACCATCTTAATCAGTAAATCGGTATAGGGCAGCAATGCAGACTTGACATCTGTGTTCTAAGTTCACAGTTTAAATAGGATCACATTAAAAAATTTGCTTCTCACTGCAAGAACAACCTACACACACTTGAACCACTTAGTATGATGTTCTATACTATTTAATGTGGTACTGCTGCTATTCCAAAACCTTATATAAAAAAAAAATCTGAAACATACCTCATAGTGCAGTCAATGTCCTCTCTGGAGCCAGAAAAATGCCTTACACTTAGGTTCTAAGTTCTTGCCTGCTGTTTTACATTCAAAAGAATACTTTTGCAAATTTAGACCAAAAGGAAAGCAAATGGATTACAGGTCAAAATTTCTGTAAATCCCTATTGATTTCCCTTTAGTATCTAATTATCAACTTTTCTATATTTACACTGTCTTTCCATTTGAAGATATATTTTTCTAGAATCTAATTATGTTTTTGGCAGGAACATTGCCCAGAGCATTCTGGATTTCTGCAGATTCTTAACACCAGAACTCCTGGCAGAATCCCTATATAGCAGATAAAATTGTAGTAGAAAAGGCAAGAAAGAAAAAGCAGTAAAAATGAAAAATCTCTCCTCATCTCTTTCATAGCCAATGTTCTTTGAGCTTACTTTGTCCCATTTGGCCAAAAGTGAAAGGCTCTAATAGGGCTCAAAGGTACAATTTTGGATACAATTTGGATACAATTTTGGGTACACTTTTCATTGGAAGCAATCTGAAGTTTCAGCAGTCAATTGTTTCAATTATTTTTTTCATACAATAAGGAGGATCCTTTGGGAGAAAAAATGCATTTAAAAAAAAACTTTAAAAAAAATCATTTAAAAGTTTTAGTATTTCATTACTCATATATATAAATCCTATGAAAACGAAACTTTACTTATAACCCCCTTTTCCCCAAACTCAACTCTGACACATGGAAATCTAACAAGCGTTACAGAAAATTAAACACTAGAGGCAGGAAATAGAAAAGTTTATGTTAAACTGCAAAGAAATGCAAAGGATTTGTTAAAGAACATATGAAAAGAATTTGAAATATTCTCTCTCTTCATATCATTTCCACTGTACAAAATAAAACAGTATTATGAATCACCAGCACGGAGAATGAGTGAATGAATGAACTACTTCTCATTTCTCCCAACTAATCTTCTTACAATATCACCCCACAAAAAGAGAAAATTACTTAGTATTCATGAGAAAAGAACATCATAAACACTATACATCATATTATAATATAACTTCATAAAAGAACTTTACAAAGCAAATATAAGTTCTTCAATAATAATATGAAGTATTCTTAAGATACATAATCTTCATTTCTGCAAATTGTTTTGCAGGGACTATGGAACATCATTCCAGAGAAAGCCTAATTCTTAAACAGAATCAGAGAGAATGAGGGGCTTTAAGAGGTCTCCAAATTCATCCTTATTCTCCAAAGCAGGTACATCTTATACCTACAGCATTCCTGACAAATGCTTTTTGGTCTCTTTTCACACACCGCCAAAGTCAGAAGACCTACAACTTCCTTTGGCAATATGAACAAGCACTTTTACTTTACTGTCAAAACTGGTGGCCTCATGTGTTGTTTTTTCTCCCAATAGCCAACCTAAAAATCCCTCACTCTTATCTAAATATACCGTCCGAAAAGCAAGTCAGTATTCCACGGCTGGGATCATTAGGCTGGAGTTAACTGATTATAAATGGGTGCATTGTTAATTTAACAGCTGATTCTAGGAGTTCTATCAGCAAATTATCCTAGATGGTAACTCCAAATTTCTTTGTGAGATTTTCTTAAATTTAGCACAGAATTATTCAAGGAAAATATTATAAATTATTTCCTAATTATAATATTCACTGTGTATATATACACATCCAATGTGTGTACCTCTAATAATTCAGGACCTACCAAAATTACAGAATTAACACTTCCTTAAAAAAAGCATAAATATTTCTAAAGAAACTATAGTTAACAGAAAAAATAGTTAACTTCTTGAAAGGAAAAAATAATAAAAAAAAAAAATAATCAGAACCTACTTGCTCTGAGTGTTCAAAATACTTATTCTGTGGCTCAAGAACATATAAAAAAGTACTTTTTAAAATCACAATGAATGTAATTTAACAGAGTTACCACAGAGAAAGTTATATTTGATGCAAGGAAGAGATTCATATGATGTAATTATTCCTAGAAACACCGTGGGCATTTTGGGCACCAGCACAGGCTTGAATTAAGAGCTTGTGGAGGTCACAGGAGTGCATAAGAAAGAATATATTATAATCCCTTATGAGGCTGTCGAGGTTTACCTCCAGCCAGCAGTTAGGACCATGCAGCCACTCACGCAGTTCTCCCCCTTTCCCCCAGAAGGGCAGAAAGAAGAGGGAGAAAAGGAAGGGAAAGGGAAAAGGAAAAATCTTGTGGGTTGAGATAAAGACAGTTTAATAGAACAATAACAGAAAAGGAAAATAACAATAATAATGATGATAATGACACAAGTCACTCTCACCACCCAATGAATCGGTAACTTCCTGAGCAGTGGATTCCCCTCCCCCCGGCCAACCCGCATTTATATAGTAAGCATGACATCTATGGCACAGAATATTCCATTGGCAATTCCATTTTCTGTCTATGCTCCTCCTTCTCAGCTTCTATGGGAAGCTGAAGAGTCCTTGGAAAGTATAAACATCGCTTAGCAACAACCAAAACGATATGCATTATTAGCATTCCTTTCACAGCAATCACTAGAAAGAAAATTAACTCTTTCCCAGCTGAAACCAGGACAGAGGTCAAGGAACAGATTGAAAGTCCCTTTCAGACCTAAGTTCCTTGATGCAAAGAAGGAGTAAAGCAAAGCAGAGATCCTGCTGAAGACACTTGATGAAAAAAGAGGTTTAGATGTCAGAAGGAGTACATTTGCTGTTTATTGTTCCTATATTCAAAGAACGAAGATGTGGAATAAATAATTTGCAAATAAACATGAGGGCACACAAGACATAGATAGCTAATTTGATCAATTCCTCTACCTCCTGGAAAGAAGCCAAAAAGGCTTTGAGTATCATCTCACATCTGTAGAACAATATATTTAAATCATCTAAAACCTTGCAAGAATAAGTTTTTCTTCAAGAGCTTTTGAGTAAGCTTTAAATACCACAAAATACCTTTTAATGAATGGCCCTTCCTGCTGGATTCAGTTGGATGAGCATTTACTGAAGCACTAATTGTCACCACTACTTTCAGGTCTCCATCAGTTCTCATAAATGTCCATATGTTCTTTGGTTAAAAAGTGCAGCTTAATGACACAGGAAAGTGCAAGCCAATTTATCATCCTTCCTTAACCTTTTGAAAAAGAAATTTGTTTTTATGAGAAACAATCACTGTAAATAAAGTAAAAAGTATTTCAATTCTCTCATAATATGGTGTCATCTTGCATTAAATCTTGATGCCATTGCTTAACTTTAAAATTATTTAAATCAATCATTTATTTTTTTTCCTGACCTAAGTGTTTAGCATCTACAGAAGGGCAGAGACAGACAAACTTCACGAATAGCTGTATGTTTAAGATGTGACTACCCACTAGGTGTTTATACAAACCTCTCAGCTGAGCCACATTTCTACAGTACAACCTCTACTTTCAACTTCCTTATGCTAGTATAAAATTATTTGTGCTATAGGGATTTATTGTCCCTTTAAACACCTACACTTAAGTAAAGGACTTTAACCAGTATAACTGAATCCACACTAGAGGGTGCTACTATTTTAATTGTAAAAGGTTTTTAGAGTTAACATTGCAGTTTCAGAGCAGTACATTTTATGATGTTTCAGAAATGCTTTGTTGCTATCTGGGACAGCAGATTAGGACCAAATGAGAACTAAACTTAGGATCACAGACATGCTTTTGTGCTGAAGTTCAAGTTTTGTCATGTGTTGCCCTAGCCTACTGCACACAAAACAGAAGAAACCTGCTACCAACCTCAGGTGGTACACTGGAACCTCTACTTGATGATTCAGCTAAACTATTTTATATTCAAAGCAACAAAGTTCATAAGAAACACTGGAGAGCTTTTTTTCCCTATCCATCTCACTATAGACCATCAGACACACCACTGTTATGCATCAAGTCTCCTTCCAAATCTAGAAGTTGTTTATTTTTTGCTATCATAATTGCACATCAGTGCTTGTATTACACATTGGAATAAATTAGCTAAGAAGAGGATGAAGAGTTTTTAGCATCAGAAAAACTATTTATAAAATGAATACTGATAGACTTGAAACTGCCCAAAATTATACCAACTCTTCCAGAACAAGAATACGTACTATCCCCATGTTGAATTTTTGATGAAATAGAAATAATTAGCTTCTATTAAATAAAAAAGTGAGGTTTGAATCTTCAGTAGCTTCTGACAAAAAGTTATCAGTACCTTAAACACATCTATCTACCCCTTTATAAACAGATGAGTGTTACGGAGCATCAAATATGGTTCCTCTCACAAGGAAAAATAATTACCTAAACGAATATCATTTGGACCTATTAAAAAGCTCTTTTCTCAAAAAAACTTTTTTGCACTTTGCAGTTCCCCTTGCTATGTGGTGGTCACTGTTATTCCAATAAAAGTGTTAAGTACATTCTCATAAGTTCCCTTCACTTCTGAGAATTTTGTCATGTTTAGTAGTAAATCACTGAAGCACAAAGAAATGAAAAAGAAAGAACAGTGCAGTGTGGAGGGAAAAAAAAAAAAGATTATAAAGGAAAACCCACTTTACAAAATACATGCAACTTGAAAGCTTCAAACAGAATTTTGCCTTGGGCTGCAGAATAGCCTTTGCAGGAGCTGGCTTCCATACCAATAACTCTCCATCTTCCTTGATCCATACGAAGCAACATTAAGTAACGTGTTGCCTCATATCTGTTCTCCCCACCCACACTTTGAACTTTCTGTGAACATGGGCATTACCGGAAGGTCTTAAGTGTATCGTGTCAGGGCCCATTTGTTTTGGTCCACATTTTTGGACTATAAAATTTTTACTGTTGTCCATTTCCGTCATTCATCCAATACCAAACCGACTCCAGAATGCATATTATCAGTCAAGAAAGAGCTTGAAGAAATATTGTATTTTTTATGTAGCTTTTACTTCCTCAGAGACTTCTGTTTCTCATTCCTTGGATAGAACCTGCAGGTAAAAGGGGAGAGGAGAAGATATTGCTCTATCTTTTCTCTTCCACCTTTTCCACAGACAAAAGGAAAAGATTCATAAATGCAATAAAGTGATGGGAAAGATATTGGTCTATGACATGACAAATAACAAGCATTATGCCACAGAACGATCCTGTGAGAAAATGTTCTGCAAGCTGGGGGGTATAAATCCAGGTGATCTAAGCTGGACTGAAAGAATAGAAAGGTTTTACTCTAAAACCAGTTCTTCTGCAGAACAAAAAAAAAAGTCAAATCACAACATAGGAAACTAAAGAGGACAAAAACAACTCAGCTGAATGAAATGCATAAATGAGTAAACGTCAGAAAACTATAATGAACATACACACTGATTAAGGGGTACTATGCATACTGCACAGTGAAACACAGTACAGATTTAAAAAAAAAAACAAAAACAAACCACAACCAACAAAAAAAAAAGAACACAACAACAAAAAAAAAACACACCAAGCAAAAAAAACCCCAAAACCAAACAGGTAAAATTTTAAGATTTTGAAATATTTCTAAGTCTGCTTGATTTCTGGTCTCTCCCCTTGCTTTCTTTCTCCCTCTTCCTCCCATTCCTTCCCCTCTTCCTTCACTCCTTGCCTCCCTCAGTCTGTTCTTCTAGGAAATGACACACAATGAAAGTGCTTCATGAAGCTGTCAGGAGAATATAAACACTATTTAAATTTTTCAGGTGGATCTCTTCTTTGAAAAGCTTAGTTTATTCATCCAAGGAAGAAGGCATTATATAAAACTTGCAAGTAACAAAATAGCAAACACTCACAAAATCATAGAATGGTTTGGGTTGGAAGAGACCTTTAAAGGTCATCTAGTCCAACTCCCCCGCTGCAATGAGCAGGGACATCTTCAACTAAATGAGGTTGCTCAGAGCTCTGTCCAACCTGACCTTGAATGTTCCCAGGGATGGGGCATCTACCACCTCTCTGGGCAACCTGTGCCAGTGTTTAACCACTCTCACTGTAAAAAATGTCTTCCTTCTATCTGGCCTAAATCTACCCTCTTTTCATTTAAAGGCACTACCAATTGTCCTGTCATAACAGGCCCTGCTCAAAAGTTTGTCCCCATCTTTCCTATAGTCCCCCTTTGAAGTACTGAAAGGCTGCAATAAGGTCTCCCTGGAGCCTTCTCTTCTCCAGGCTGAATAACCCCAACTCCCTCAGCATGTCCTCATAGGAGACGTAATCCAGCCCCCTGATCATTTTTGTGGCCCTCCTCTGGACCTGCTCCAACAGGTCTATGCCTTGTCTGTGCTGAGGGCTCCAGAGCCACTTAACCAGAAGCCCCATAATAATACTATAAAATGTTATCGATTAATTATTAAATGTTATTAATTTACTATGCATATTATTGCTAACATATATAATCTGTACCACCCATGGCACTCCCTCTTTCCTGCAAGAGTAACGTTAGCTATCAGAAGAGCTATGTAATACATATTTGCATGGAGAAATGCAAAACAATTGCGCGACTAAGGTGAGAACAGCCTTATAAATGTACCATTTCATTACTGAAATCTTTTGCTCAGAATGTACTTTTAATGCAGTAGGAAAAATTATGTCCTTCAAAACTTGCTCTGTTTCTGAGCATTTGTGACTGCTATTTATTTTCTTCTAGTCTGTTACACTTAAATTTGCCCTTAACTTTTCCCCCAAACACTTGAAACTTTTATACGCACAAAATTTTATCAAGTTTGATTAATTCAGACAGCCTTCTGTGAACAAGTAATTTGCTCATTTTATTTGATCTGTTTGCACAGCTTCATGTATACTTATGTCATCTGGGAAAATAAGGGGAAGTTTCCAAGTGGCTCATATAGAACCAACTAGTATGGATAAGTACATCATTTTACAGCTGTAAATACAGATTTTGGTACAGTTTGTGTTCCGCCATTGAATTATATAATGTAAATTGTATACATGAAGAAAGATTTTCCATGTCTATAATAAAGGAAAGAGCATAACACAAAGACTAGATAATATGTCTGGGAAGGGGATGCTGAGCTAGCAGAACATCCTCTGAGCTAGCACAGTCATTGCTGTACTCTTAGTTAATGTCCCTTTGGAAAAATGCCAGTTCCACACATACATGAAAAAGTACAATAATGATAAAGTAAGAAAGCATGTTTGGAAAGAAAAAAAAAAGATTTAAAAATGAAGCTATTTGAGGTACAAAGGGGAAATAGAAGTATGAAGCCTGGGTTTTGTCTTCCTTCCACTAGTCATTACAGCCATTTCCAAGCTCATTTCAAATAATTCTGTACATAATATTTCTCAAATAAGCCACAAATTTTGACAAAGGCTGTAATAATTCAAATACTATTATCTGATTACAGCCACATTACGATGCTACACTCCTCACCACATTGCAAACCTCACTTCCACTGAAAAACAGCATGCTCAAGAAAAAACATTTATAGATATATTGTCACAAGATTTCACTTTCCTGTCCCATTGCCACTGTTCTTAGCAGCAAATCATTCCGAGCATTCAGAAGATAATGCTAAAAGCATTCCACTCTGGTAAAAATACACTGAAATACATAAAGTGTCTTCAGATTTGGTGTGCCTCTGACTCTTCATTTCCAACCCAAGAAACTGCAGTCATTCCTAAGACACGAAGATCGGACTTGTACTACCACACACTGTGCTGAAGAGAATGCAGCAGTATTTAGAGATGTAGTTTCCCTGATGTGGGACAGGTCTGAGCACCCACGAAGCACAAGGCTGGGCACCAGCTGAGCTACAAAACCAGAAAAGGAATTTATTGCCATGAAATCAAAGAGGTCAGAAAAATGTGGAAAAAGCCACCTTATTGTTTCATTCTATCCACGCAGAAAGAAAAAGAAATCTAACTTGAAAATGTTTTTTTACCTAAAATTTGCCTAATTTACATCTTAATGCACATATGGCACTGAACCAAGATTTTGTTTAGCTTGGAAATTGCTAAAAATGTTTGTAAGTGTAGGCAATTACAGCTAGTGAAAGATGCAACAATCAGCTAACAACCATCCCACTCAAATATATACAGGTTGGCAATCTAAACAATTCCATGAAGCTGAGACCATGCCTTCTGGGCAGCCAGGAATGAGTAATACCTGTAAACAACTAGCACAGGTAGGAGCTGGAGTAGGCAGTACATACTCTGTGTTTACAAAACACAACTTGATGCATTGTATTTAACAACCTCGTTAAAGCACTTTGGTTTGTATCAGTATTACAGCATTATTAAATAGTCACACTGAAGTTTGGCTAATATAGTCCCTTGCCTAAAAACGTTCAAAAACATTTAGCTTTTCATTTAATTTTATTTCAACCTAGACATGAAAATTCTCCAATATTTCTTTTTTGAAGTTCTAAATTCAAAGCCAATAATAAAATACAGCACAGAATAACGCAAACGATATGTAGTAAAAAGAAATGAGAAATTAAATTTTCTGAGATTCCAGGGAGAGAAGTTTATTGCCAGAATTAAAAGAAAGAAAAGAAAAAAAAAAAACCCAAGCATGGTATTTTGTATATAAGTATACAGATAGAGACATTGTAGCTTCTTCCTTGACAGCATTGACGCTAAACACATTCTCACTAACTCTACTTACCCTGTCAACAATAGACATTTTATGGAATGTTTCTCCCACAAAGGCTCACAACCCTACATGAGCAGGACATTTCTTTTCTAGGACCTAGGCTTACATGTCAGTAAGTATTTAACTAGTCCCATAATCCTAATACTCCCCACTAAGAAAAGA
This sequence comes from Ibidorhyncha struthersii, assembly GCA_013398815.1. Taxonomy (NCBI): domain Eukaryota; kingdom Metazoa; phylum Chordata; class Aves; order Charadriiformes; family Charadriidae; genus Ibidorhyncha; species Ibidorhyncha struthersii. Next base: position 76,175 of record VZSZ01009244.1, read on the forward strand.
AAAAAATAACTATTTCAAAGTTATCAGGTATTTAGGTACCATTTAAATTAACAACATGTATCGTTTTTTAACCAATTAGAAGTTTTTGAGATTTTCTAAAGACCTTGCATGTGACTTTACCCACCACTCAGCTAGTGCAGTACTTGAGCTTCCAAAACCAGTATTTCCTCCATCCACACTGTATTTGCTTCTACACTGCCACTCAATCAGAGGGGAAGCTACAATAATTAGTATAAGAAAAGCCTTTTGCTAAGAGACTTGACTGCTGGAGGAGGTTACTACAGCTGCACGGACATGGGCCATCTTCTGAAGAGAAGCAGCTTGCTAGCACATCCTGCCACAGCATGTTCTTAGCCCACATTTGTAGGATCCATTAAAAAACCAACCAACCAAACAAAAAAATCAGTATCCAAGTAGGGACTATGGTATAGAATGAAAGCATACAAAATCCATTGAAAACTGTATTTATATCTGTGTAACCTAAAATAAGTACATCACGTACACACAGAAATGTGTGTTTCACATTAGTGTCCAACTCTACGAAGCCAGCTTTACTTTCTATTTATTGGTATTGTCATAATATGAAAAATAAATACCATTTGTTAGGAAAGCAGCCGTTACACAAAATTAACAGACATATTCTGCTTCAAGGCATGAATACAAGAAAATTGTCAGACATTAATAATGTAGACAGAGCATTTTCCTGGGAAAATGAAGATCCAATGGAACAACAGATAAATCATACCCAACTGTTCACTGTTTGTTGTTTCACAATCTGTTGTATTTTATCGAATATGACTAGTACAAGTCTGTTACAGCCATAAAAAAACATTAGCAGAAATTAATATGTAAATTACTGTAGTGCTTGTGTGGGATGCCATTTCATTAATTTGAATTCACTGACATGACTGTGTAATCTAAATTTATGAGTTTTTCAACTGCCTCTCCATGGAGAATTCTGCATTTATTGAATTTTGCTGTAGAAGTATTTTATGCATTAAATAATATTTGCATGGCAGTAATGTACATGAATGGCTTGGAATTTAATATATATAAAATATATGTACTAGCCATTTTGCCTGTGAGAAAACACATAACCTAAAGTGCAAAAAAATGCATGTAAATATTCCCTATTAAAACATTTTTAGACAGCAATGAAAACAAATTATTGGAACGGGGAACAAAAAGCAGTTTTTGAAGTTCTCAGGAAAGCAAGTATTTCTCATAATTATTTTGTTGAAACAAATGCAAATCATCTTCTTGCTAATATAAGGGGATTATGATGCATAGAACTTCTTGTGTCACCCATCAGAACTTAAGAAGAAAAAAGCACAATCCAAAAAGCACCTAAATTTGAACACGAAGCTTTATCAATACATAGGGCAGCTTGAAGGTTAAAGTTTCACTATCAGGTTTTGGAAGAAGCCATCAAGAAAAGAAATCGTAAAATTCCATTCAACACTTTTAGTTAACTAACATCTGGACACAAAGTTAGTAAATGCTTTGCATAAACTTGGCTTTAATATCCTCTCATTTCCTAGATGTAAAATGAGGTACCCAAATAACATACTATAAAAATGTTTCTGAAGCAAATACTGCAAATACAATGTTTGCTCTCTGAAGAAAACTCAGCAAATGCTAAAGAAATGAAAGAAAACTTACTAAAAATACAACAGAACATTTACTCAATTATGAAGATGTAATTTTAGAAGTATGAAAATTTCAGGGTTAAAAAATATTTCTATGATCAAAAAGTTTTATTTTTACTTATTGACAGCATTGTAAAGTGTTCTTTTCCTACTGTGATTGTAAATGTTTTGACATCACCTATTTGCCGGTAGGACATGCTACTGGGTTAATTATCTTGCAAATACCCAATTTTTTTAAGCAACAGGACTGTTTCATTACTATGCCTCATCAGATTATTTATCTAGGAGTGTCTATGGTGCAGTTTTACCCCTAGACCCTTCAGTCTTTTTCACATCGAGACTTGTATGCATAAACAAAATGGGCTTTTATGTATCTAGCCTTTGAATGTAGAAACTCTGGAACAGGGCTTTTGGGGGTGAGGAAAGGGAGGATTTGATAGCAGATTTGTTTAACCATGACACAATGAGGAATATATTCGCAGCCAGCAGCGAATGTTTCTCACTTGTCAAATCCTCCTGTCAGCATCCCCTACAGCTCTGCTGACTACCAGGAACACCTGTCTGCTCCAAGGTCACTCTGATTCAATGTCACCTTGCAGTGAACACGCTCACGCGCAATTAGGATTTCAGCATCATCTTGCAAGGAATTCTGATATCTCTGACATTTTACTTATAATTTATTATTAGGTAATTATACTTTGTGAATTGGTATGATCTTATGAATCAGAACCTTGAATTAGTTTGTCTGGATGGCAAAGCAGCACGCATAGATGTGACACAAAGAAGCACGTACAGACACATGTCTGTTAGATGCAGTGGACACAGTTAATTTATTTATATCAATTATATGGAGATAGCATTTTCACACGCTTCACCGATTTCCTACTAAAGGAATCTTTTTTTCAAATTGAGGTAGAAATGTTTTGTAGTTAAAACATCATGTGGTTTTTGCCTCCTAAAACATTTCCACCTACTTGCTATTTAGGAAGCTACCTACTTCATGGTAAATACTGCAGAGTCTAAAAAAAAAATGCTGTATTTCCTAATATTGAATACACGTATAAATTAAGCAACCATTACATGTCCACAGATCTGCATTCAAGTGTAAATTATAACAGCAGTTAAGAACTACAACAGGAGTCTCTGTTTTGAGTTGACCTTGGCATTAAAATGAGTGTAATACATAACTTTGTTCTGTTCCCCTGAGTAACTGTAACTTTTATTAGAATCCTATCCTCCAGTTGCTCTAAGATTGAAACCTTCTCTTCATGCCTGTAACTATCATTTTCTATCCTAAGTTTTGCAAAACATAGCAAGTAATTGTCAGGAGACACACATTCCTCAGCAGCACTCAACCTATTTACCAGCCACCCCCTCCTACACACAAGTCTTCCAGAGAAACATTTCCTTCATGATATCTCACGTTAAACTGTTCTTTCCTCCTATCCACAAATGGAATAACAGATTCCATAGGTCAGAAAAGCAAAGGGAAATGATTCAACTCTTCAAATAACCAGAGGAATATCAACACCATTGCTGTCCCTCATGGAAAATTCCATTTGTCACTGCAGAAATCAGTGCAGAAGTTATAAAGACCCACTCGTCATAGATCTTGTAAAACTATCTTCTCTGAATTTCTGTAAGCATTGCCTAGTTATGCATATGCAAAGACAAGTGTTTTTCTACCAAAAAATGACAAGGCTTTCTACTGGAAAAGAAATAAACACATGCATCCTAGTCTCAATCAAAACACAGCTAAAAAGATACCTCAAACATAAAAATCTGCTAAACCTTCCCCATGCATTGTCCGGTCTTTTGACTGTTTTCATAGCATTGGCTAGCAGTTCATTGACTCTAGGCTGCTTAACTACTCATACTCATTACCAATCAGAGTTATTAAGAGTGTAGACATTAAAAGTCCTTACAGAGGACCAATCATGGTGGGTATTGGCTGCTGTGACTCTAAGATGCTTTCCAGTCAGACCTCTGGAAAGTGTCATCTGAAGTCTTGCTGCCATGGTTGGCTGTCTTAGGTCTACTGCACTGACCTAACAGGGGTACCTAAGTACAAGCTCTGCAGAGTGGAGTTATTTCCATAAAAAGTGATCAAGTAGAGGGATGTTTAATGGCAGCTCTTTCTCAAATACCCTCATTCTGTAGTCACCACCCAATTTTGCTCTTGGCAAACTGTATATCCTTTAATTTAAAAGTATCACAGCTTGTTAAAGTTTCCACTATAATTATCTGAAATGTACTTCAAAAGTTATTCTCATTCCTAGAAAGTAAAGGGGTGAGGAGAGGAAAGAAAATAAAATCAATCCCAGGACTTACTTATTTTGCCCACGTCTCACAGTTTCTTTCCCTCTCGGTTGGAATCTTATAATATGAAGAGCTAAACAGCTAATCTTTCAGATACACAAGTCCATCTTCATATCTGATCCCTCTCCTCCTAAGCTTGTCTTTTGTCTGCTGATTTAAGAACCACAGCCAAGGACTTTATAGATTTTCTTCAGAGGGAGAAAAGTTGTGGTGATGGCTGGTTTTGCTCATGACTTCATCACTCATTCTTCTGCTGAAGTCAACAGAAAATTGTGATATTATAATTATAAACTGCAGCAACAACCGCTTGATTCCACCTGCTACCAGGTCTTAACAGAGACTCTGCATCACATTATTGACAATGACATCAAATCCCGTCCTTACCAGCTCCTAGAAAAACTGTACAATCCATACTGTCACTCACAGACCCATCATATTTAAAAACCTCACAGACCCATCACATTTAAAAAACCATAAGGAAGGAAATCCTACCACATTTGTATTACATGCAAGAGAATACTTTCACTGAAGAATCAGTAGAATTCACAGAAACTGTCATCAAGCCTCCAATTGCTCAACAGTTTAGTTTTCTGAGAAATGCAATAGACTTCTTCTACACATGCACACACACAAAAGAGTAAAACCACCATTGTCTTGGTGAATCCCACAACAGCAAATCATGATCTGTCTTCAGTAAGAACAAGGCCAATAATCAGATTTCATGCCTAAATATAAATTGATTCCATTTTCACCCACAACTACTTCAACCTGCCGATACTGACTGATCCAAAGTATGCCAAGTTACAAAGGAGACACTAAATGTAGCACCATTTTTTTATTCACATAAAAGACACAGATAACATTCTTATCTTCTGGACGTCCTCAGATTTCTATGAGAAGATTCAATAACCACTACTCCTCCATCAAACTGAACCTCAAATATACCTACAGCAGTATCAATTTCTTAGACACTATACTCAAAAAAGAAAACCTACAAACATAAAAACCATGCAAACTATCATATCCATCATTATAAAACCAGGTGCTTCTTGAAACATCCCATGGAAGCTATAAAATACAGTAAGCCCTCAGACAGCACTAACATTCACTGTGTAATTGTACTCTCACAATGCCCAGCTCAGCAATCTCAGACCCTTAACTAAATAAACACACCACTCTAGAGAAATCCTTCAAATCTTTCACTGAGTCTTATAAAGCTCTTAGTTCTGACTCGGCGGGAAACTCAGAAAACCCAGCTGATACTGAGAGCTAAAACATAAACTCCAAAGGATGCTAAAAAACACAGCAGAGAACATTGGGATCGTGATGCTTTATAATTCTCACTCATCCCTAACACAGTGCTTTGTATTCATCTCTATCTCCCTGCCTGAAAGGACTTAATGACGCTATTGTCTCTTCTCTGGATAATATCCTTTCTCCTTCCTCCACCCCTGCTCCACAAATATCCACTATTTTTTCTTTCAGATGATACAGCTCAGTAAACAGATTAAACTTGTAACAACTTACAGTTGCACCTCAAGACCTCTCCTGCTATTTCAGACTTAAAGAGGCTCATGTGCTCAAAAGGAGGTCTATTTTCCATTTATTGCAATTAGTCTAGAACATTACCACCTCCTTACAAAACCTGCAAAGCTTTTATTCTTAGAAAATCATAGTTACAACACTGTGAGTGCATTAAAGTATTTGTTGTTAGCATAAAGACTTTTAAGTGCTAATGTCTAGGGGAGATAAATAAAACAAAACCATGTAGGGCTTCAAGAAGCCTGATTACAATGTTCTTTTGTCTACAGCAGAAAAAGTATTTCTACGCTGCACATAAAATTCAGATAATTATCTAGTAGTTTGATTTAAGGAAGAGCACACAGGCCTCTTACTGCAGTAACGAGCAATTACCTTTGTGGTAAGTTAAATATTAGATTTGGACTGTTTTCAAACTAAGCATAGTAATGTTTTAGCAGCAGTTTACGCTACAAAAAATTCAAGCAGTGTCCTTTTATGCGTCTGCAAATTTAATTTGTAACGTGCTAAAACTTTACAGGTACCGCAGTACAGAAATGATGTTAACCAGCATTTAACAGGTACAGTAAGTATGCTGAGTTACATTACCATCTACGCAATTATTAGGTATAATTTACATATGCATGTAAATTACATGGTATAGAGGTATAAAAACAATCTCTATAGTGAATCAGTTAGAGGAAGAACTGCTTTTTTGAAATATGATCTGTTACTGGTTTCTATACTTGCTTTCATTAAGCCAAAGATACTGCAAGTATGGTAACAAACTATTAAGATTAGCTTGTTAATAACGTTTGTAGTTTTGCATAAGACTATTAAACTCACATTGTATTTATTTTATTATGTGAGCAAACAATGTTTCTTATACTTTAATAATTTTCATTTTATTGTTTACAAGGACAGAACCAATTAACAACCAAGCTTACTAAGCTGTCCAGTTTCCATGTAAGAGATCACAACCACGTGAGAAATTCCAAAGTATATAGGCAATACTAGTTGAGCTGAATACTATCAGGACATCTGACCTACACCCACTACATCCTTTGAAATGCTGCTTTTTTCCCTCCAAAATAAAACAAGCAACATTAATTCAGTCACATGACAACTCTGTCTGTATGAAGTATTTGTGTGCTACACATGAAGTGTTCGTGTGCTACACACGAAGTGTAGCACTATGAAGTCCTACAAAGATTTAATTTAAATATACACAAGTTACACGAAGTTAAAATGTAGCTTTAGCCATATAATACTAAAATTAGAATTATTTAAAGTGTAAAAATTAAGAGATCTTCTGATATTGGACCACCTCCTCAGATAAACTGTTTATTGCTTAATCCAGAATATTAAAAAAAAAAAAAAGAAGCTCTAGTTATTTCAGATATCTTAGTCATCAGTTACTAGTCAGTATTATTTCCTCATTTTACTTTCCATGTTTTGGACATAACAATTGTCTTCAGGCTGATGTTGTGCATACTGTTCAAAACCTTAATCTTGGACAGCTATAGCAAATGAAAGTTTGAAGGGGAAGAATCACATTGATTTTTATGCTCATTTAATTTAAAAACAAAAAAAATCCTGAAGTTACTGTTTTCAAAGTCCTTGTTATGCCTTCCAGAATTCTTCACAGGCCATTAAGTCCATAATGTGGATTATTGCCTTTGGGTATTAAAACCAAACTATTAAAAAATGCTATTTTATTTACCAAGGTAGAACACACACTAATTTTCTTCAATTAAGATTTCACAAGATTTTGGTATGTCATTTCAATATTTCTTAAGTAGCTAGATTATCCTGATAAACCCAACAGCCCAGAGACAGCCATCACACTCCAGTACTTCAATAATAATCCATGAAATGAAACATACTGATTCAATGGAATACAACTCATTATGATCTGTTAAATTCAACAGGGGGAAAATACACACACACAGAGAAATATAGTATGAATTCCCTAAAAAAGAAAGATAAAGTTGATACACAGATTTTCAAAGGAAAGGTACAAAAGAGATTATCTAGAAATGGAGCTACTCTTATTAAATGAAGCTTCCCAAAGCAAAAGTAAACACGTTCATTTGTTAAAACACTTGGAAAAACTACTGGGGGGAAGGAAGAACGTTGAAATGGTTTTGTGCAACTTCGCAAAATCTACATTCTCACACATGCTTATGTTCTGCTCAGTCTCACAGTATATTCTACCCAAAACAGAAGCCCATCCAGCAGACAGGTTGGCCAATCTCAAATGTTACGAACCATGTAACTGCAAATATCTTACGCATTGTGCACCTACATCAAAGTGGCCATGGTTGGTAACTTGTCCTACAACTTAAACCACAACTTCTCTTATTTTCGGAAAATTAAAGGTGTTCCATTAAAACAATTTAGTATATGGGGTTTTTTTGAAAGAGGGACGAGCTTCAGGTTTACTATTATAAATTTAAAGAACAGATGCAACGTAATTTCTAATGGTAACACCTGGATAAAGACTGGACCTAAGCACATCAAAGTTGCCACAGCAGAGGTATATATTATAAAATGTAACTTCTGGAAGCATCACATCATCCTCTATTGCAACACACTCACAGCTGCAAAGGGCAGTTAAGGCTCTATCATTCTCCAACAATTCCCTACTTTCTCTCTTCAAATTACACACACTGTCTACCCAGCATCATACCTCACACAGCCTTCGCATGGCCCTTTTCTTCTCTGTAAATAAGTAGAAGCTGCTTTGCATATGTCAAAATAGTTTCTTGGCAGAGACTACAATACCAGGATCTATCCAATGCTGTGGCAACAAGGATCCTGAAATTCCAAATGATTTCACAGGATATAGAAATGTTTATCTGAAATTCAGCTTTTAACCACTAGATGTATGCTGAATATTTAAACCCAGCAACATTTAGTTCTTAGTCACAATATATTTACCAAGCCAAAAAACTAATTTACTCTTCTAAGAGAAATATTCTTCCAGCAGCATTATTTTAAAATTGCCAGGGAAAAAAAGGTGATTTCTCTGAGAATTTCTACCTATATTTTATACATTATTCAAGACTATTTAACCTCATGTAACCATACACATTTGAATTAGATTACAGATTTAAAAACTCTTCTGTCAGAGATGATGCACTTCTAATGTGGTTTTCTTAAGGTGGTCGACAAATAAAAGAACAACTTCAACGAATTTTATTAATTATGTATGGCAATACTGTATTACAAGATACGCATTTTCAAACAGATCTAAAAAGCTTTTCTAATTGTGTGGATTAAAAAAAAAACACAACATTTTTCTTAGTAAATAGAATATTTAAATACAAAACTTATGCAGTTTTCAACAGGAATAAAAGTAAGACAACATACCATTCTTAAATGTATTTCCTCCATCATCTGAAAATATACCCAGTGAACCGAACAGACATTTTTCAAATACTGATCAATACCTCAAAGACAAAAAATGCTGTAATTTCTCCTTTCTCAGTCATTTTCTCAAGCTACTTCAACACAAATGTATCTAAGCCAAGCTACAGCTAAAATAAACACCCTCATGTTATTTAAAAATACTATATTTATATTTAAAATATCTTAAAATACGTTTTTTTTCCCCCCAATGTGTTACATTCTTTATGAAAAGATTCTTATTTCTAATAGAGGAAGAGAAAGTGGACAAAAAAAAAGTTTAGAGGAAACTACAAGACAAGTTCTTCAACAATTAGGAACATTCGGTTAAGATTTTTTGCATCATATTTAATATGATCACCTCTTTCAGGTAATTCCTGGCTAAAGCAAGAGGAAGAAAATGAAGGAACTGTTATTTGAAAGGCTTTTCAGATAGAAGTTAGTTTTCTTGAATAGAGAGGACAAAAGGATCTCTTTTCCTCTAATCAGAGGGAGCACTAACCGTTTCTAGCTGGTGGGGATCTCAAGTGTGTGTAACATGATATTGTGCCTGTGACTTTCTGACTCTAAATGTTATTTAAAGAGAACATTCATCAAATTGAAAAGGAAATTCATGTTCAAGAATATAGTTCAAAGAGAACTACCTACTACATCAGCAATTTGGACAAGAAAAAGTGAGCATTTTTGGACAGTTTACATCATCCTCAATATACCTGGAAGCAATAAACCAAATCTACAGCTTGTATGAATCAGTACAGCTCCATTAATTTCAGTGATAACAGGCCAATTTGCATGACCTCAGAATCTGGCACAAATCTGTTAAGAGTTTTTCAAGCTTTAGCTTTTGACATATAACCAGCTCTCAGAAGAGATGACATGTGAGTTGACTCAGACAGCATTTGTAACGGTAGACGTCCACTAAAAGTATACAAATTTGAAAAATGGCTTTGAGTGTTAGGGTTCCAAAATCTACAGCTTAAAGATAATACACCAACTACTTACAAAATATAAAAACACCAAAATGGAACAGGGGAAAAAAAAAAAGTGCATTTTTTTAACTAACAGCAATTTGTAGATATGTAACTTCATATTTCCTTGTGTACTCACAGGGAGAAAAATTTAAAGCAAGTCCATGGGAGACAAGGCACCTCATTGATTTTAAGTCCAATATTTAAACATTTCTGATGTTCACAAAGCCCTGCAGGCACCTCAGTTCACTCAGTGCCTAAGATTATGTTGCTAAAGCTTGCAGAAGAAAAGAGACTTTTATGCCAGAATACCCTATGGCACTGTAGTCATGGCATACTCCCGTGTATCAAATCTCCTCTGCCAAAGAAAGTGGGAGCCGCAGCCCCTCACAAGGCAGGGGGCCATTAAGGAAAGAGGAAAGTGGTACTAATTCACTCCCTCTTTACCCATCCTCCTTCCATTTATGAAAAGTGGACTTTTCTTTAAAAAAAAAATGAAAAGTCTAAGGCCAGAGTTAAGGATCTTGAGAAGACACAGGTGCTACCTTGGTGTTTAGACTAGATGCTCGAATTCCCAGGAGTTAAAGGCTTATGTCGTTACTGACCAATTTAATTCCTTGTCTACCTACTGTGCCAGAATTTCATATCTCAATTCTGGCCTTTCTTCACATACACTGTATGTAAAAATTAGGTATTTCATTTCACTTGGCAAAGGGTATCTAAAGATTATAATTTAAATGCACATTATAATGCTTCAATCATTGTCTGAATCTAAGTTAAGTCTTGCAAAGATCTGAATATAGACTTGAACATTCTGGAATATATTCTTTTTCTTCATTGACACGATCCCCTGGCCTTTTTAAAAAACTGTATCTGAAATTTTCGATTGAAATGGAATTTAATCACAACGCACATTTATATGCCTTACACTGCTGACCAGATTATTAACCTAAAATATTAATTAGAAAGCAATACCTCATAGTTCTTCTGACATTTCAGAATCCCAGATAGAGCCTCTTATCAAGCAGGAATTGGAAAACTGGCAAAGCATTTACATGTCTCAAAAAGTAATTCAAAACTCAAGGACAAGGCAAAGCCTTCCCAACACCCCAGCCCACCCCTGAAAACCCCAAGCAAACAAAAAGCCGAAAGAAAACTACAAGCAGTATTGCATGTGTCTATGAACTGTGTTTTGAATCAATACAGATACATTAGAAGTATATTGCTTCTTGAATTAGGTAACAGTTGGATTTTGGACAGAATTAATCTGTGTCTGTGGGTGGGTTCTATACAATACTGAAAGGCCAGAACAAGATGTATAGCTCAGGAAGTGATGTGCGTAACTGTTTATCATTAAACAATGGAGAAAATACTGCAACAAATTCCCATGTAACTGTTTCATATGGAACTTTAACGTGCCCTTCAACTTGCTTTACTTATATATGTATCCAAGACTAATGCTCCATACCAAAAAATCAGTGTGCAAAAACTTAACCACTGATTCTGCCTGACAGATTCAGAGGTGTCCCAAGTGGCAGTGTATGCTATAGCTCAACTAGAGGGCAAAATGAAGCTTAGAAATTATCCAGATTTATCTATTTTACAAACAGACAGAAATCAGAGATCATTACCAGTGGGAGCCAGCAGCAGTTACAAATTTCCTTAATTTCCTGTGGCAATAAGGCATACTACATTTTTAGTGCCTGTTTTAATCAGCAGAAACCTGTATTTTTCTAATAATTTGATGTGCATAATTTGTTTTATGTCCTGCTTATGAGGCAGCACAAATGCAGTCAAAACTATAACCCAGGTGTCACTTTAAATAGAATCACAGGAAGGATTTGGTGTGCTGGTCAGAAACAAAACTCCAAAATACACTCATTCACATCCAGCCTCCAGTAAACATTTAGCTATGACTTATTTCATTTTCTGTGATTTCCATTTCATTTTACATATAAGATAATGACAACGGTGCATTTATAATGGGACTAATGTACTGGTTCTATCTGAAATCTTTCATCCTCACACCTTTCAGAGTATGCAGTAAGCCCTTAAAAAAAAAAAAAAAAAAAAAAAAAAAAANAAAAAAGCCTTCATTATCACTCCTTACTGGCAAGCAAAGCAGCAGCAGAAGATAAAAGATATCATCATGCCAGGAGCAATAGTAAACAAGTACCAGCTCCTTAGAAGTTCTCTTGAGTCCAGGTTCCTATTTCTTTCCTCCTTCGTTATGTGTAAGAAGTTTTCAGTAATGAGCAAGCACTGGCTGCAAAATTAGCTCGACTGAATATCTGACATTTTCTTTTATGAACCTACTTGCTATTTTAATTGTTAGAAGCATACTTGAAGAACATTTTATTTAGGATCCATTATTGTTTCTTGTTCACCACCACGAATTTCTGAAAAACAGTACCAGTTAAAGTGAATTTAAAATGGGAGATAATAATGTTCTTTAATTGTGTGACCTTTCTGAACAAATATTTAAAGCTGTCATGATCAGAATATTACCCAAATATACAGAGAAGATACTGAAAATGTCCTTAAACTGGAACACACAACATGGCATATTCTTTAGAAGTTTACATTTTAATGATATCAATAAACAAAAATATTTTGAGAATCAGTTTGCATGTGATGTTACTATGCACAGATAAACCCATAATCCGTCCTTAAAAAAATAAATGAAGACAAACCCCATCACAATAGAGATATTTATACTATAGTTACTCCAGCTTCACGGATGTTTTGTAAACAACAATTTGTAAACTACACCATGATTTACCTCAGCTGACCTTAAGCATCTGAAGTCAACACATGGTTTATGCTAGAGATCTAAATCCCCTCTTCAGTCACTGAAGAAAAAGAGAAATACCTTTGAAATGATTCACGCAGCTTTACTTAGCAAACTTACAGGGTGATGAATTAACCCCTGAAGGTGGTATTTCCTTTCTGTTGAATATTACAGGAGCCTAGGTGACTACTTTGAGCCTAGGTGACTACTAGAGCTCTTTAAGAAGGATCCCATCTTTAACGATCTGAATGGCATTGCCATTCATACATCATTCATACATACATTCATACATCAGCTAAGAAAAACTTCTAAATATTTGAATACTGATTGCCACTGGCAAAACTTGCTCTGAAAAGGCTCAGCAAGTAAGATAACGTAGAATGATTTATCATGTGCTCCAATAACACCTGGAAACACACAATTTATATTGTAAGAAATATGTTTATGTCTCTGTTTCAGATCATGATTTCAAGATCTTTGACACCTACAGTCTCTTCTTCAGTACGGTATTGCACAAAGTATAAATTCCCTTTTACTAAGAAGTGGGTGCCTACCATCAGAGATTAGAACTGCCACCTTGCATTTGTGTAGAGATACTATTCCTCTCTGCAATGGGAAAACAAAGTATCTGGGGCAAAAGAGTTTTATAAACTGAACGTGCGTCAGCACCATAACGTTCTGTTAATAAAGACATATGTTTGATCCCTTAACAGGGATATTTTGGGACACACTGTGGAAAAACAAGAAGATTCTGGGATCTAATTGCTCACACAGCTGACAGACATAAATAAAAGGGTGAACCATGTGAAATATCAAAGGAGATAGTGAAAATCCAAGAAAGAAGTGAAGAAAACTCTGCAGAATGTACTTTATAACATACTTGTTAGACATCGTGCCATGCTTGTTAGAATGAAGGTGCCATCCTTGTCTAAACTCAGGAAAGTAGTATATTACTAGCTAAAATTACTCCTATCAATAGTAAACCTGACGACCAATTATTTTCCTTACCAATAGCAATGTACAATCTCTTTTTAGATTACATATAATCTGTTCAAGGCCAGGTTGGATGCGGCTTTGAGCAACCTGATCCAGTGGAAGATATCCCTGCCAATGGCGGAGGGTTGGAACCAGATGATCTTTAAGATCCCTTCAAACCCAAACCATTCTATGATTCTATAATGCATGGAAAAGTTTTTCCACTGTATTCAGAACTAAGTTCTTAGGTGAAATATTGTGTCTTATTTTGGACAGTACAATTCCAGAAAAATTTGGACAAACTGCAGAGAATCCCGAAGTCCAGAGAAAAGCAGTAAGAACAATCAGAGGTCTATAGATATGATCTACAGGAAAAATATAGAATAAGTTGACTTTGTTTAATAAAACAAGATGATTGAAATAAAGTCTTGAAGTCTTCAAATAAACAGAAAGGCATTGTAAAGAGGAGGGTAATAAACAGTTTTTCATTTCCGTTGCAGATGGGATAAAATGCAATGGTCTGAAATGGCACCAGTGGACATTAAGACAAGAAATTGAGAAAAAAAGTTTATATTCCTAATGATAAGTAAGGTTTGAAAGAGCATGCCTAGGAAGCTAGGCATTTGATGCAACCATCAAAACAGCAGTAATTTAAAACAGTAGTTTACAAACCAGCATAAGCACTGGCCAGGGCAGATCATCTTATATCATCCCATCACCTCACATCACCTTATATCACTTGCTGATTCCTCCACCACCCAGTGAGAGATTCCTGCTTCTATTTCACTGATTTCTTTCCAGATCCTTTCTCCAGATACTGTGCCAGGCACCATAGCTTCTAGAGCCCCGTCTGTCCCTAGTTTCTTGACTTTTTTCTTCTCCCACCTCTCATACAAAAAGAATTGGTGTCCGTTATGTCTCAGCAGCGTACACAGCTGAATATATAAGGAGTCCTTTGGAGTTGGTGAGGCACACCTCACAGTTTCAGCAACCCTTAATTATGTCTTCTCTCACAGTCTCTCCAGATATATTTTGCTACAAATCTATGAACACAATTACACTGATGGGGTGACCTTTCTTTCCAAAGCCTCCTTGCGGCTGGAAGTTGAAAGAAACAGATTTTCCTCAAACCTGCATCAACATATTTGATTTGGCATCTGATCTACTGCATTTTATATCCAAACCTTCCATACAAAATCTGAAAGCATCTGTAATATGTCATACAAAATTGCAGGCCTCTTCAGGCCACCAGTATACAACAGTCTGTTTAGATTTCCAAGCCTTTTAATAACTGCCAGAGCTTCCTATATTTGAGTTAATTAAATTAATTCTTTCGTATTAAGATCAGGAAGCCTTCACAGCCGTTCTTTATCTTCATTATGTGCTTGTCTTCACTGATGTATATCCTCAATTGTGAACCAACTGATTCTATGAAGCAAATATCTAACTCCAGAAACATCTATGTAGCCATATTTATAGTTTTCTTTATCCTGAGACTGTTTATTTGGGGAAAGTCATTACTCAACCACTTACAGACATAACTCATTCCAAATAACACACTATGCTAGTAACAGTTGTCCAGATAAGAATCAGACTTGGAGTTTTACTAAGACATTCTTCTAGGTATTACAAGAAACACATAAATGTTTTAACTGTGAAAAAAAGTAATCCTTCTTTGGAGAATATAGACCTAGGGAAGTGACCAATGATTAGAATTAAGCTTCTCCTTTTTCCAGCAGGGTATGGAAGCTCCACCCACAAAGTAAATCAGAGTCAGAAGTATCCTCCTGTTCTTGGCTATCGTCTCAAATAAAGGCACATGGACAATTTCCAAAAGAAATACTCCTAGGATGTTGCTTCAAACACCCTCAAGCTGAGGAGTGCCTATGACCCCCAAACTGAGGAGATCATCAGCTTCCAAGCTACTATATAGAAGATCATCTCTGCTTATGTTTTGGCTGCAACAACAACTTTTCACTGGACTTCAGAACAAAGATGCATTCTTTCTGAATCCTAAATACCATCAGATGGAAGACGAGCACACTGCAAGTGAAGAACTACGGCATTATTAGACATGTCTGATATGTGCTTGTTAAATATGTTTTGCCCTTAACTTTTTAAGCACCTAAGATCATTGCATATGATTTCCAGAATTTAGTGCTTAATCCTGCTTCAGGATATTTGCCCACCAAACCCTTTCTTGAATTTGGCTCTTATCTCTCAGCCCCAATAAAATACCAGTGCAAAAGGCCATGTATTGTACTTTATTTTTTAACAGAATGAAGGTATCAAGTATCAGCACATTATTAAAAGCTCAAATAATAACTGCCTCTTTCATTTCTGTGTTTATTGTTCACATATGGTAGCATAAATGTAAAATCCATGAAATTCCAAAACTCAATTGGATTAAATAATAATTTATGCAAAAATATATTATAGAAATGCTATTTTCCCAAAACCAAGCTTACTGAAATGAGAATGTTGCAATTAGACAACTAATTCCATTCATTTTATAATGCATCAGTATCATTTGTTATTATTCTGAAGTAATTCCCAAAGTTACTAGCATTATTTTTATGGAAAATTTCAATTGCAAGAAATCTATAAAACCACTGTACATTAATCAATTCAACACTTGCTAAAATCTAACACTGCATTGTTGAGTTGGATTAGCACTAAAATATAAAAACATTATGGTATAAATTTGTGAAATTAATATAAGGTATCATGCAGTTTCCAAGCTGAAGGCCATCTTGTGGGATTGGTCAAGTAAAATCTTACCAGATAGCTAGGAAGATTTGCTACCCTTATCCATTCTTAGCAGGCAATGATGAGGACAAAACAGATAATCTTACTAATCTGTCATATGGAATATGAAATTGTCATATGGAAATATGGAATTGCTTCTTTCATTAAAACTGAATTACTGCGTGCTATATATTCCCAACATTGCCTACTACTTCTTATTGCAGATTGAGCTTTATATAATGCTACTTATGTGTTACACACGGCTCAAACCTGAAAGAAAGTAAGATTCCTGCTACAAAGAACTGATACAGAGGTTCTATCACTTCATATCATTTCCGTAGTGTACTGGGATGATACTGAGTAACTAATTAATTTTCCTGGAGATTCTTTGAAGTCGAGAAGTGGTAACAGTTCATGCAGTAATCAGTCCTCAAATTCAAAACTTCCTGCACCCAGCATCACAAATTCAAGAGTTTCCTGTATCTTCGAACAGTCCTACTTAGCTCCAGTTCAGTAAGGATAAAATTGGTTATATTGCCGGCACCTGTGCAACCCTCTTCAAAGCAATCAGTTTACAGTGTTTTAAGAGCTTACAGGTAGCTTAGCAAACAGAATCCAAGACCTGATGATGGGCAACTGCAGACTACCAACTAAACTACAAACTCAGATTTAAAACACAAACAAAAAAGTTGCTCTTTGTGGACAAAATTCATCTAGTGGACTGGGAAGGGGGGGAGATGTCATCCCCCTGCTGAAGTCAGGTCACAGAAGCCTGCACTTTTTCGTACAGACGTTTCATCAGGCAGCGTGTTCAATCTAGTTGAACACACAAATGTAATTTTTTTAAGCTTCTTGTCTCCATTTAAAATTAAGAAACACAGACACATGTGATACAGTTAATATTAAAATAGATATACTAAAACACAGAAGTTTGATACTCTGCCCAATTAATACTTTACAGTACCTTTTATAAAAGAGAATACATAGACTCCGATTCACTGATTAAAAAGAAATGAGCAGCAATTGCTGTTCCGACTTGAAATCACTTCAGTTTTGTCTGAAAGATGAAAAAGCAACTGAAAAGGCATTCTCCTGCCTTCCATATCCATAACATCTGTCAGGCTGAAAAAGTGATGCACGGATTAAGCATATGCCTGTGCTAGCACACTCAGATAGAAAAACCTGGGACCGTCCCTTTCGGGTACAGAACTGCTGCCTTGCCTCCCTCCTAGCCTGTTGTTTCTGTATGCAGACAACACAGCCAGCTGCATAAGATTACCATGAAACAATACTTCACAGCCCAGCTATTCCTTTGAGGTCCCATTCAATGGCCACCAAGAGAGAGGGAGATGGTTTTGAGATGCTTCAGGAATCCCTGGATGTGCCTGCTGCCTCCTGGGGCCATTAACAACCAAACTAATTTTGTCTTTCCAACAGTCTTACTGATCCTGGAGGACTAGTTCTATACATTGCCAGAAGCAGGGAAAAAAAAGAAAAAAGGTTCCAAGATTCAGTGTATCTTTTCATCTCAATGGAGACCCAAAGTCTCATAACAGATCAAAAGAAGTTCATTACAGTTAAAAAACAGGACAATTTTTGTAACATTCTTAAATTGATGTGTCATTATATTACACACCCTTTTGGGGGGACAGGGGAATATTTTTCTGTTATCTTTTTTTCCTCATCATTCCAGTGATTTTACAGGTACCAATGATCCAAAATATTGGCCTTGGATAAAATATCACATTGATTGACCCAGTATGGCAGCATTTCACTTATATTAACAGCTGAGACATTTGCCATTAGCTGCAATAGCATTCTCTAAGTTTCAGTATCCTGGTTGTTTTACAGGTACAGAGGTATAAAAAAGTTAAAGTAAGCACAAACTAAGAGAAACATAAAGCTGTGGAGATTTGTAATAGAAATGTTAATACTGACATGAATGGAGAATTAATGGAATGAAGGGGAGTGGAAGGAAATAACAAGAAGGAATGGCAAAAGAAGGCCTATATGAATGCATGTATTGATGAAAATAATAATAATAGGCCTTAAAACCCTCCACATGCAACCTCATAGCACACACCAATTAGAAAAAGAAAGAACAGGCTAAAATGAGGGACAGTCTACTGTGGATTAAAGTAAAGACCTACAGATTCAAACCACTAAAAGATTATGTTGGAAGGTAAAGAATGAGGCTGGAGTCACCCAGGTAAGGAAACGAGATAGTGAGTACATCCTAAGGACTCAGAGAAGTGGGATCAGATCAAGAGACAAAAGATCACAATCCCTGTCAGCTTCTAATGGGTACAAAAGGCAAATCCCAAACCAGTGGTCACCAACCTAAGAAGCAGGCATGATGAGAACTCAGTAGTTACAGGCAGGCTTAGTATAAATACGACTACAGTATAGGTGTAGCAAAACTAAATTAAAAAGTGTTCAAGAAAAATCAAAGAATACTTATAGCTTTAAATATTTTTTCACTTCTTCTGTCAGTCAGTGACTGATGGCTCATGAATCCACATGGACCGACATTTATCTTTATTTTTTTCCTGTCTCTTTACATCTGACCTTTTAAAACATCATGTAGCATATACTCCTTTCAAAGACATACAGATATTGTATGCTAGTGTACAGATTGCATATAAATCATTTAACTTGAAACAAAGCTTTCCAGTTGAATTTCAAAGTCCCAAACTCCTTCTATGTTACCACATTGTACAATAAAAATTACTTTTTAAATACCTATTAGCATATGTCTGGCCAACTCTCTTATTAATTTTTAAACCTATAATGCCAAGGTATGCTTACAGCAAGATACACCAGTTTTTATGTTATAAATCACTTAAAATTGGAATATGAAACTTGGCAGATGGGTGGGTAGAAGAAGGGAAAGCAACACAGTGCCCAGTCAGTCCTGGGGTTTGCTTCTGAGTTGGCAGTTGTTGTAGTTCCAAAGCAACCCACACTCCCAGTCCTCTGTTCAGTCTTTCCGTGGGAACCATTTTGCTCCATCCTTCCTTGAAGAATGTCTGAATTCCCACCCCTGTTCAATAAATGAATGCTTAGTAGATCCAACTGCATTCCACATCCTGCTAGAGGTTTCCATTCCAGGGCACATCGATGCTTTCAAATGGCTATGACAGAGAACAGGTTGTGGATTTTTAAAAAAAAAAAAAAACGACTTCTGTATTTTCTAACACAACAAAGAGAAAAAGGATTAAGATACTACATGATATTTAACCTTAACTTTTGCACTTCTTTACAAGTTTTGTCAATCACTTTTCTCCTGGCTTACCATACCGTACAGTTCTAGAGAAGACAGACTGCACTTTGCCTGTCACTCCCAGACATCCTTTCCAGTTTACAAATCAGTCTCTCAAAAGATACTTTGTGCTGTTACGCCTGCACTTCATAAAGCTGTTTGACTCCTATCTCCAGGAATGCCAATAGTAGATTTTCAGCAGTACATTTACATTTCAAATGAGGAAGCGAACACAAGCCATTTTTTGACCCTTTTCATTTGCATTTCCTCTGACAGGAATCACCCCACCAGAACAAGGGGACCCCATTGAACCAGTTGTCTTGCCATGCTCCAACAAACGACAAGAGAGAAACAAAATGCTGAATAGCAGCAACAACACAGATTTTTTTTCAATACCTGACTAGAAGTAGAAACTCAGTTCCACAGACATATTGTGAAAGGACACATTCCCTAAACACAAAATCAGATAAGAAATTTTCCTATCGAGAACATAACTGTTTCAGTGCATCAGTTGTCCAGCATGTTTAAAAGACACAAAAGGAAAAGAAAACCTTTTTTGCAACTGAGCAAAATGAAGAAGGTATGACTCTTCAAACAACCATTTTACACCATTTTTATCCTAAATATTTCAAAATATAAGAACAGCCATACTGAACCTGACCAAAGATCTCATCTAGCTTGGTATTGCAGTGTTTAAGACAGGCAAAGCCTATATTATGCCTCCCTCCAGCTTGACTCCATATGCTGCCAGCCTCCAAGAAGTTTTATGTCAATGAATTTCAGAGCCAGGTGTTGCTTTCTTAAAACTCCATTCAATCTGTAAAACATAAACCAAGTGTGGTATTTCATCACACTGATGTCTTGTCATAGTGATTTCATCCTCAATCTCAGAAGATGGAATACTTTCACTGTCTTAAACCAAACAACCATCCAAAGGAAAAGAAAAAACAGTTACTGGTGGGGTTTTTTATATATTCACAACAGTAATTTTCATGTTATGAGAAAGAATTTCAGTTGTAAGAATTAACAGCTTTATTTAGCATTAACTTGACAGAAAATTAGCAGTTTCCATCTGAAAAGAAAACCTGAAGTAGTTATGTTTTTCAATAGGTGATCAAAATAAATACAAAAATTAAGGATCACTCAGGATCTAATCACCCCCTTTGCACAGCTGACAGTAATCATAACCATAACATAAATAATTTGTGTATACAAGCATAGAAAGAAAGCTCTGATGAGATCCACTATTAGAGTAAAGTATTTTGGTTGCACTTCATTTAAAGTCAAGTCTAGACTGAAGCACGTTTCAGCCTATACAGGATCATTTTATATCTGGACATCTGAAGCATATTCTGTGGTCCACTGCTCTGCAATGAACAGATGTTTAAATACACCCTGTGCTACTGATAACATTAAATCTTCCTCCTGGGATTTACAGGGCATTGGTTCCCAATGAGCAAATGTAATACTATGGCAAAATATAGAATGTGTGAGGCAACACACACAGAAAATAATGCAAAAGACTATGATTATCCATGCATCTTGGACTGTACTTAACATTTACTATGGACCAAAGCTATACCAAGAAGCAAGTATTATACAGGAAGTGTGTCTCGCTATTATGCATCGTAGAGCACTAGTTATGTATACAGGAAAAAATACAGTATGTTGGCTACTGTAAAATCGTTATTTTCTTCAGAAAAAAAAAATACATGAAATTCACTTTATGATCATAAAGTCGATATAGGTAAGAGGATCAGAAATATAAAAATTACACTTCTCAGCAGGAAGACATGAGAACAGGGTCCTGTTAGACTGTGTACGGTAAGAAAATAAGTGAAACTCTGAACTTGGAGTAATGTTTACAGCCCACCTGAGACACTGGCAAGACACAGCAGTTTAATCTGGCCTTCCTCAACATCCTGCTCAAACAGTCCCTCAGCCTTTCTCCACTGTGCAAAATCTGCGATATAACCAGAAGTGAATTTTTGTGTGTTTTTGCATGGACCTTAAAACAGTATTTGGAGAGTTTTACGGGTTTTCCACAATAGCGTGAATGCCAGTTTTAGTTTTTGTTTATCTAAAGTAGAATAAGTGCAGGAATTTAATGTTACTGTTTAAGATTTATAAACGATTTTTTCAAAGCCACACCACTAAATACATGGCTTAAGAAGTGTTCCATATTATTCTAGAATGCAATCAACAGGTAAGTATTACTGAGAATAATATACATATACAGACTGCACCACAGATCCAGAAAACATACCTAGCATCCAATATCTAACACTTTTTCAACTTTGGGCTTCCATATAAAATTGTCATTTACAGAACCTATACATTCCTATTTGTTAAATGGGTTTATGAAATTCAAATATTAAAGCAAGTAATTTCTATATATACAGAATGAAAACATTCTAGTCTAATATATAGTTATGTCAACAATATTTTAGCTGTCTTTGATTCTTTCATAATTTTATTACATTTTTGCTATACAGTCTACGCAAGTGAAGAATGACAACTCTACCTCATATTTGTCAGAATTGTATCATACATCCATTATACACCATTTTGTACTTTGCAGGTTTATGTCTTTTGAAAAAGCTGTTACACAGCTCCTCAGTATATCCCATTTGATTCATTAATATAAAGCAGAATGTGATTAGACTACCACATCACAGTGAAATAATGTTCAGCTACATTAGCACTAGTTTCATTTCAATAAAATGAAAGTTGACGTGACAGCTTTCCTTCCATCATGTCAAAAAATGTCTTTCATATCTGCACATATTACTGTTTTATGGTCTCGCCTACTACATCTGTAAAGCATTCTTTGCATCACTTTTCTGCATGGATCCAAGCCTATGCAAGTGTGATTAATATGAATGCAGCATGCAAGGCTGATGACAGTCATTTGTGTGCCAGTACCGTTGCTGGTATATTGTTCTGTATTCTAGATCTCCAAGGATGCTGTGATTAGATTTGAGTTCAGAAAATCTATTGTTAAAATCTGAGCTTATTTAGCATTTCTTCAGCTAGATAATACTCAGAAACTTCACAATGTCCTAAACAATGAGGACTACTGTAACATAAATATCCCACAATGGGAGTTTAGGAAACAACACCATTGCATTGATACAATTAAGTTGTAAACTAGAGTGCAGGATTTCAGTGGAAAGCTAAAACTGAAAATGAGGACACTTGTCAACTTATTTCTACTTAACTACAATTCAAGATTCACATCAAGGCCCTCCTGATGGGCAAAGAATATATCAATATTCAGTCTATTCAGAAAAGTCCTAATAACCATCTACAGGGAAAAAACTTCTTTTGCCATCAGATTTGCCGTTTTAGACTGCAGTCAATTAGATTCCATGTCTAGGTAGGAACACAAGACACTTCGTTTACTTGGGAAATAGTTTTAGTGGATTGCCAAATGAATATTCATTGCTACTTTACTGTCCTGAACTCATAGGGAAGAGGAAATATCCAGTACAGATCACTGAAAGGGACTGAGTGGACTGTGGCCAAACAGAATCACTACAGGATGTCACAGAGTATTGTTAATCATATGAGAAGAACACTTTAAAAAAAAGAAACAAACAAACAGAAAAAAACCCCAACCACAACAAAAAAGCATGGTTACATCATTTACATGTGATGGATATAAAACATTTTAAAATATATCCGGATGACTACAGCAAACAGATGAGGGATACCTTATAACAGCTGGGGCTGGTGAGAAGCATTCATTTTGTAGGTGTGTTTACTGCGTATGCAGGTAACAAAACCCTTTGTTTCTACTGTATTTTCTGATTCAGGTAATGTCCTGGTGCAGTTCAGTAGTCTATCTATTGCCTCCTGAAATGGAGCTTTCAATGAGAGATTAGTCCTGAAAAAGAGCAAAAGAATACTTATACACTGGGAAAAGTAATTAGATAAAATGGCAGTTTTGAGAGCTGTATGCCTGGTCCTTGTTACTCCTCCGGCCAGTGTAGATGTCCTTCTGTATCCAAGTGTCATGGTTTAGGCTGCATCGGCTACTGGGGATGTGGGGCACCCCAGATGGGACCAACAGATGCTCCCCTCTGCCTCTCTCTTAGAAGAGAGAGGCAGAGGA
This sequence comes from Ibidorhyncha struthersii, assembly GCA_013398815.1. Taxonomy (NCBI): domain Eukaryota; kingdom Metazoa; phylum Chordata; class Aves; order Charadriiformes; family Charadriidae; genus Ibidorhyncha; species Ibidorhyncha struthersii. The sequence continues at coordinate 99,933 of VZSZ01009244.1, forward strand.
GGGAGAGAGAGACATGAGTTTAGAAGGAATTAAACTACTTTAATGAAATATTAATAATAAAATAAAAAGAAAAATAATGAAATATATACAAAACAGTATCAAGCTCCCAGGATCCCAGGATCATGACACCAGTTGGCACTGGGGAAGTCCCAGACTGGACTCAGTGACAGACAGGAACTGGATTCCAGATCTGCATTCAGGATCGGGACAAAAGGCAGACAGACAGTCCTCCTCAGACATCGGCCATTGATGAAAGAGCGAGCTCACCCTTTGATCCCCCAGCTTTTATACTGAGCATGATATAGATGGGATGGAATACCCTGTTGGTCAGTTTTGGGTCACCTATCCTGTCCACTCCTCCCCACAGGTGGGACCCCCCCTGTGCTTTTCTGCTTCCAACCCTCCGACAGGATAAGTAACAAAAATTATCTGGCTTTGGCTGTTATAGCAATAAGTATAATCAAGAGCCTCTCTGCATCCCATGCCTGGGCATCAGCTATAAACATTGGTCTTATCACTCTGAGAGAGCGAACATTGTCTGCACAATATGCTGTTAATTTCAGTAGTTAGAAGAGGCCCAGCTAAGAAACTGAACAAAACTGGTTCTGTTTTACCTCAAACCTGGACACCAAGCTATCTGCTGGCTCTCTAGTAGGTATTCAGGACAAGATTGTTTTAACTATTTCCATGGAACAACACAACTGAAAATCAGATATGGACGCTCTTTGTCACCTCAAGGTTGCACTGTCTGTATTTTAGAGCCATGAAGAATTTGCAGCTAACTTACAGACTACATAACACACGTTAAAATGCTGTTAACTGATTTTTCTGACTAAGGGTAAACTATGTCTTTAAATTGATGGTTAAATTTGTCCTTCTGAACTGCTTTTAGCTAACCCTCATGGGCTTTTATGAGATTTTGGTCAAACCAGAGCCATCTGCTGCAAATGTCCTATTGAATGGGACCTTTAACCCTCACCTGATGAGAAATCCCAGTCATGACCAGTTTCTGACTTGTTACCAACTTTCCAAAGTATTCCAAAGGCTGCTTACAGTTCAACATATTAATTTAAACAAAACCACAGAAGAGAAAAAAACATGAAAATAAATTAATTGCACATACCATAATGGAATGTAACATTACAACAGACTTTTCTGTATTGGAAGAAAGGGGGAGGGGGGGTGTTGGGGGGGATGTTACTAAAATGGTTAAGTAGAAAATATCTTGTATTTAACACTGTGCTTCCATTTAGGTAGACTACTCCTTTTTGTCTTTCCAAAGGCACATCTTTTTGTAGATTGTAGTTTAGTTATCAAAAAAATGCACAATTAAAAGTTAAATTGATGCTTTATTTGCTATTCAACTCCTTCCAAGGCTGCTTTGATCAGTTTTTAACAAGTGTTAATTACTTTTCTCCAGATCAAGTCACTTTGAACTTTGTTCCTGCCTTCCTTAGCCTAGCCTAGTGCAGCCTGCCCTTGCCTAGCCTTAGTAACTAAAAATCATTTGCCCTGATCTGGTACTTCATCCAGGACACAAACCCAATATGTATTTCTCATAGAAAAATGGTAATAAAATAATTAGGATTAAATATACTTGAGTTTAAACTCTGTATATGAACATTTTCATGGTACAGCTCTTATGGTAGAAATACTAGGTTAACAGCAGTTTCATATACGTTCATATTTGTATTGTCGTCTTGTAATCTTCCAAGCTATAAAACTCAAGGTATTTTAGAGTTGTAGAACGATAACAGTTGGAAGGGACATCAGGAGTTCTCTGCTCAAAGTAGGCTCAGCCAGATTGGTGAGGCTGTTCAGGGCTTTATCCAGTAGGGAACTTCCAAGAATGGAGGCTGCACATCCTCTCTGGGCAAGCTGTTCCAACACTCAGCTCTCCTACGAATGAAGTATGTTTCTTGTTTCTGTGTTTTCAGGTCAGCATAGCCCATTTCACTTCTCTCAGTAAAAGCTACTTCTCTTAATTCTAATGAATCTCAGATACCCTTAATAAACCCTCAGTTTAAAATACCCTCAGTTCCTGGAGCTCTCTCTCAGTCATGTATATAAATTAATCTCCCAAATTTGCAGCAGTTGATTATCTTGGCAGAGCCTCCTACTAAGCCTACCTTGAGGGAGAACATAATACAGCATCTGTGCCCTCTGAGGTTCACCTAAGGCTCCTACTAGCTCTTTGCATTTGCTACTGATTTATTTTGCAGGTACCCCATATAGCTCGTTGAAAAAGAAACAATTAATAACTCAGCAGCATTAAGAAAAAGTAAAAAATAAAAACAACAAAAAAAACCCAACACACAACAGAAAATCCACCTTGATTTACCTTACTAGAAAATCCCCACCTACTTTAAGAGAGACCCATCTTCACATAATACTTCTTTAAGTTTTGATGCCTTTCTATAATTGAACTATGACAAGTTTAAAAGAGAGAGGACTGGAAGCATAATGCTTTCAGTAAAGTCTTCACTTTTGAACTGCTACTGCAAACTCATCTAATGTGTATAGTTAAGCACACTAGTGTGAAGAGATGCTTTTTGAAGAAGAGGGCTAAATTAACTGAATTTTGGCATAGAACCTAAAGATAGTATGATATGCACTTGAATAAACCTATTTTCAAATATTCTGCATTAAAGTGAGGAATAAAATAACAGATCTTAATAAGGAATAACATGTACACCTAGAAATGGAAAACATACCAAGTATAGCACACCATGCATTTGACAAAATAATGTGAAAAGACACTAGAAAATTACTCCATTCTGGGGCTTAGCATATATAGTACCTTGATAGAACACTGAAAATTACTAAAAATGTTTAAAATTTGTGAAAAACTGATCTATGACAAATAAGGTCTATATATTTTTTAATGATGTCCTGCACAGAGACTACTTGGGACACTTTCTTTGAAGAAGCTCTGGCATCGGTTTGCAGTATCTTTAGTGAATTCTTCCATTCATTTCAGCAAAACCTGGCACAGCACAAAGCATCATTTCCTAGTAACCAACAATACAACTATCTATCCGTAACTGACAGTGAAATTCAGTCATCCATATCAAATTGTGATGACCATAAATGCCATTAAAAACTTTCTAATTCACGTAGCTTCTAACCATACTTATTTGCAACATTAGAACAGTAAAATGCATTCAGTTTGGATTGCAGAACATGAAATAACCAACTTGCCTGTTTAAGCCCATTTTCTCAAAACATGTTTTTCAGCTTCACTTTATCTGTGTGAGAGTTAAACCGTTCAGTACCAGAGGGTCATTTCTATCCTTGCACTACAAAATTTAAATCAATTAGCATAATCAAGCCCTACCAAGTGTTTGCCACCAAGATGAATTATGTCTTTTCTTTCAGTTTACCCTTGAGCTATTGTGATGAATAAAATAAACACAGTGGTGCTAGGTAAAATTTAGAGTTCTATTCCACTGAATTAGGAATGACCATAATTGCAACTTATAAAGCTGTCATACTTCTGCATAGCCACCTTTTTATTAGGATTCATTTAGTGTCAATATGTATCTTAAATGAACACTTGAATATTTTATGTGAAGCGTGTCTTATACGCAGCACTTAAGTAGTTGCACCATGTCTAGCCGAAATCCTGTCTCAGACCAGGCATTCAGAGAAAAAAGTGTGAGAAATCTCAGCTGAATTCTATTTGCTTGTAACTGTAGATGGTTTCATCACTTTGTACTATTTTTAATCTTAATAAACAATTAGTTTTACTTCAGTACTGTTTAACCTCACTTTCTTATACATGGCTCCCATATACATGTATCCTGAGAAAGATATATAGTCTATCCTAACTTTGGTAATAAAAGGAATGAACACTTAAGTTAGTATTGTTATACTCACCGCCATCACAGTTTCATACAGGGTATTCTAATTAAAAGTTTTTTGAGAGAGATGAAGTTCATGAGATACTTGGTGCCTTCTTGCATACCCAGATTATATAAATAACCTCCCCGCCTTTTTTTCCCACCAGATAACATTATTTTTCAACTCATTTTTCCAGATGTCTTTAAATTTCAAAGCAAGATAGTCACTTTACCTTTTATTTTCATATTACATTGACACAGAGAGCAGAAATGTTCATAATAAAAATGAGTAGTATCCACTGCAGGTTGTAAAAAGCATGTAAAAGGTCTTCTCTTTCCCAAAGAATATATCATGGCCACTAGGAATTTATGCTGATTGCTACTGGCCATGAGACAGGGTGATTAGTCATGATCCAAGAGAAGCTAAGTGCATGGGCTCTTCAGCTCATGAATGTGAAGGAAAAAAAAAAAAATGTTGTCTTCACGAAAAAATGAAAAAACCTTAAGTGACAATTAGGCAAAAAAAATATTGCCAAAAAATAAAAGCTGGTTTTCTGATAAGGGAAGTTTCAAAAACTGAATGCAACATGATACTAAAGTGAAAATCAAATTTGGTAAGTCTAAAGTAAAAACTATACTGAGTGCAGAAAACTTGACATTTCAGTGGGAGACATACATTTTAAAGGATCAAATTGTTCTTATAAATTGAAGATAAAACAACAAATTAAATAAATCAGATAGAGAAAATCCATAAGATAGTAAAGTTCAAAATATCAGAAACAGACTTTCCAACTTTCCTGAAGTGAATTGTTTACAGAAAGCATTAGAGATTCTGTATGAATTTTGTTACTGCACTTTTCATTTCTATATTAATAATAGGGGAAGAATTAATATTTTTACAACTTATTTTATCTTTTTTTTTAATATTCTGTAAATCATAGAAACTCAAAAAGAAAAGGGTTTATAATTGAGAAGTACAGTAAACTGATTTTTTTAAAGAAGAAAACTTTCAAAAACTTTATTGGAAACATAAAAAAGGTGGAAATTTTTAGCTACTGATTCATATGAAACATGTCTAAACTGCAGAATGTATGCTCTAGAAGACAAATTAAATACTAATCCACATTAATTGGATGGGAAAATAAGAATGAGCAACATTTTCTGGAAGATAACCCACTGCATTTCTTGCAACCAATATCAACAAATCTTGAGCAAGAAATCCAGTATCAACTATACCAAAACCTTTTGTCAGTGGACTTATGCATAACCAATGCCTAGCAGAGATACGGCTTAAAATTCAAACCTAAAAGATTATATCAAGCTGAAGATTTCACTACAAAATTAAAATCCTTTCCCATTGTGTTGGAAAAGCCTATACAGAAACGCATGTGCTTACATTGCACACAGCAAACCACATTCTCAGCACATACTGAACACACACGTACGTGTATATGGCTAAGTCAAGTGCCAAACACCTACTCCATTTGAAATCCATCAGACTTGTACTGAATAAACTAACATCACCCAGCACTGCATCAAATGAAGAAAGTATTCTCCTCACCCTGCAGCTCCTTGCCTTCACCTTCTTATCCTTCAACACCCCGTTCCAACTGTGATGGAGCAATTTGTAGAGCTCCCCAAAGACCTGAATTATGGAATTGATCTGGTTTACAATGTTCTCAGAAAACATATTAAAAAAAAACAATGAAAAAAACCCCAAATAAATGGAACAAAACATTCCAAATGGCTGCCCATTATCCAGTTCATCGGTATGATTTACTGGATGGTCACACGTACAGTGAGCCAAGCAAGGAGGATGCCTCTTGCAGCTGCAATGTTGACTGCTTGGGAAACAGCAGTGTTACATGTATGTACAGAGCTTCCACACATGCAACAGAGCTGACACTTCTAGAAAGTCCTGACACAGGTATGACATGACTATGTGCTACAAGTCCCTGCTTCACCCACTGCATCCTACATAAATACAGAAAATTCTTAAAAGTCCAGTCTGCAAACTGTTGCAGATGTGTATGGGAAAACCAGATATAGAGAAAGCTAAACAGATTAAAACAGAAAGAAAAATTGTTTCTGAATAAAGTGTTTGAAGATAAGTATATGAATTTTTAAGAGATTTTAACTGAAAAGGTGTTTCAGACAGTTTTGAAAAAAAATACATCTCTAATACAAGAAAACACTAGCAACAATACAAATTAAGGAAGTTGGTTTTAATTATATTGTAAATATATGACTTTCAAAAATGGTATGTATCCCTTGCAGGAAAAGTGAGAAAACTGAAAGCTATGTAGAAGTTTTCTCCACTCTTAACATACAAAAGCAGGAAAAAATAGTGATGTTTTAATAAGAGTCATCCCACTCTCTCACACTCACTCAAATTAAAATCCTGGTCAAACCTGGAACACTGTTTTGAACATGAATATTCTGTCAGATTACCAAATTTCTGAAGCACATTCCCAGAGAACCACTTAATTCAACCATCATTCAGTAGTCCTTATATTTGATATAATTCCCATTCTTGTGCACTTCACATTCTGAAAAAAACATTTCTTTCATTGATGTTGAGCTCAACAGATATAAATGAAAATTGTTTGACTAAGTAACCAGAGAAGTTCTCTCTTCAACTTGTTGACTGTTCATTTTTGATTACAACTGCGTAAATGGAGAGCGTTACAGAGAACTCAAACAACCCCTCTTGAAACAAAGCTGTCAAAAGACATTTTTGATTTTAGCTACTTTTAAAATACCTCAATAAGAGTAGAAGGTTCACTTTCCTCTCTCAAACATAAATCCAATTACATACATACATGGCTTTTCAACAAAAGAATAATGATGTTTGGCACAGGCCTTTTCTAAGAAAAAGACTAAGACACTTCAGTTCTGAGCTCAGAAACCCGAATTCAAGTGTCTACATGTAAGCATCTATTGCTTTCTAGCCTGTACTGATGGGCTTCACAAGATCTCCACTGTACATGACAGGACACCTAACTTCCTACATATCTAGAGGTAAGTACTTACATTCAAGCATCAATCTCCCTTAGAATTCAAACCTTTAAGTACTGAGCAAAACTAAGTTTTCCTTAAGCCAGCAGAGAACAGACTTTTTTTGAAGGTGAAAAATATGCAATAACAAACACTTGCAGCTATATTTTCTACTGTACTCTGGCACCAGTGGTAACTCTGAGATAAAAGCCTGCTGCTCCAGAATCCTTAAAGGGAAGATACTTGAGGATTTCTTTGAAGTTACCAAGGAATTTCGTAAGATGTACAAAATGGACTACCATCAGAAAAGTCTAATTTTTCTAACCATATTTATTAGCTCTCTTGACTATCATTGTCACTGTTACAGTACAACAGTCACTTCAGTGAGTATCATTTGTATGATTAAATCAACACAGCATGGAAATTAGAAAGGCCTAGAGACCAGTTCCTGAAGCAATATGCATAACAAGTTTACTTTAGCAGCAGATACAATTGACAATATTGCAAGAACAAGTAACCAAAATATAAAGAAACCCACGCAATTATAGAAGCTGACATTTGTCTCACAGTGGCACAGATGAATATGTTAAAAAAAACACATTTGAGGAAGGCTTTATAGAAAGGTAGGCCACTTCTACCTATTTTTGTACCCTACTTTGCCAAATAGACTTATAAATAGTCTTCTGAAAAAACACCTGCGTTTCTCCCCTACATTCCCCTGCATCCTATTCCTCCTAAATTCAGTTATCACCTTAAATTTGTGTCACTTTAAAAGGATGTTGCCTATGAAAGTAAAAAAAACACTGCAAGGTATTTTGTGGTATCTTTGCCATGTACCGAGCTCAGAAAGCTCATGCATCACTTGTCTAAAGCCCGTGCTTGCTTTCTCATGAAGCATTCATGTTCTAAAAATATCCTTCAAGATATCTCACTCTATTAATACATGTTTCCACTTCTTACAAGAAAACAAGCAAACTGTTTTGCTAACTAGGAGCTCTGTCTTACTTTCAGCCTAAGGAAATGGTGTTAACTATTTTTCGTTTTTTCACCCAATGATCTTACTTGCACAAATATGAAAGTTTAATGTTGACAATAGCCAAAGTCAGTTCCCAAGAAGGCTCTAAGAAGTTTTTCTTAACGTTAACAGAAGACAACAAGAAGTTTAAACAGCTGAAAAATCTAGTCGGAATTAATGCAGACACCAATATGAGATATTTATACCATTCTTATACAGACAAGCCAACTGCCAAACTTTTGAACTAATATGGAAGGAAAAAAAATGGACATTTTAAAGTGTGCTGTTCATACAAAATTTCAGACAGTAGATTGCCTATATCCCAGCACTAGTCTCTCCCAAACTGGTCCCTCTTGACCTCCATGGTTCTTATCAATATACAGCAGCAACAATACACAGCATTAGGCTTCAACAATAAAAGGAAGGTGGGTGGACTCTGAAGAGTATCTTGGATATCATGGACAACCTGAAAGGATCTGGTGGTCATTAATTATAGCGATTTTAATCCCACATAAATGGAAGGTATTTTCCAAGAAACAAGGGTCATAATATGAAAAAATAGTCAACATCTTCCCTCACGCTTGAACTGGTACAGTTTCAGACTGCTTCATAATCCTCCAGCTTTCAACCTGCAAATGACGGCAGAAGCCTAACAGGCTTTCTCTTCATTTTTTTGGACTAAGCACATAGTCCAACCAAGAAGCACATAGTATTCAGAGGGATTGACACCTCTCTTATGAGGCTGAGAGAGTTGGGGTTGTTCACCCTGGACAAAAGAAGGCTCCAGGGAGACCTTTCCCATGAAGTTCCTCATTTCACACTACACCACAGATACTACTGGATTTCATGGACCTTAATATGTCCTAATATAAAAATAACAGAAAGACATGTGTAAGATTGAAGTGAGACATGCAGGCAATACAGAACTGACACATCATATTCTAAACCATGTCTTATTAAGTCCAAATGAAGACTAAACTACTTGAATGCTTTTCAAATATAAGTGATTTGCCTGAAGTTCCTAACTCCTTTATTAAAAAATAATGGAAAATAAAGAAAAAGAATATGAACCAAAATCTACAGGCAAAAGATAAGTGAAAGACACTTATTTCGACCACAAGGTGTGGTGATTTTCTGGGGGGAGAAGAAGAATAGCAAACTAGGCTAGTATCAGGATTAAAGGGAGCATTATCAATAGACCTAAATCTAAGTTAAAGCAGGGAATTGAAACAATTACTCATAAGAATGCAGAACAGGCGGAATCATGCAACATGTATGCTCCTCTGCAGAACAGCTATTGACGCATAACTGTGTAGACGCAAGACAGCTGAAGTAATCTAAAATATTTATAACTTAAGATTTAAAATAGAAGTTATTTTGCTTCCTATCGTTTTCATGTCACTGAAAAATGAGCCACTGTGCGGTGCAAGCCTTGGGAATCTAAATTGGGGATAACCACAAAGGTAAGAAAAACCAAAATCAGCTCATGTCCCTGATCTTACACACAGATAGTGGAACGAGGGTAATTAAAAGCAACACTTCAGAAACTCTCTAGCCACTTACACAAAACACCTTTTCTTTTTTTTTTTTTTTTTGGGGGGGTGCGATTGGTTGGTTCGTTGTTTGGTTTTTAGGTTTTTTTACTATATGAATAACCGAGTTGGAGAAATACATAGGATCATAAACAAAGCACATGAAATTGAGGGGGCAGTGAGAGGGCTAGAAAAATTCAAACCCAAGAAACAAGATTACAGGCCATGAAAACAAAATGCAAAAATACCTCTAGACATAAAATATAAGACAAGTTTTAAGACTCTAAATATAGTTAAAGACTGAAAATGGATGTCACCTGCAGAGTATTCTGCTCTTTCTGATGGTCTTTCTTAAACTGTCTGAAAACATGAAGCAGGAAACAGTGAAAGCATGCAGGATTTCTGACCCTAAATACACACAGTGGGATCAACATAAGAAGATATTAGCGAAACATCTAAGAAGACAGCATGCTCAGTAAAATACAGTGAAGGGAACAACAGGTCTCATCTGCTCAAATCACAGACCCTGGATAGATGTGTTAGTGGAAAATATATATTTTCTGTCTGCAACACTCTGCAGACTAAAGTTATTTAATATTCTGTGAAATAATTTGAGGTGTCATACACCTGATGAGTAAAGAGTAAGCTAACAATTTTCAGGGCATAAACTTGTATTAGCCCACCTTAGGGTTCCTCATTCAAGTAAGGTTTTTGAAAAGCATACGTAAATAGCAAATCTAGACAGAGAGTCATGTATACTTTCCTCCCACCTGTTTAATATTTCTTTGTATACAGCTAAGGCATAGCTTGATATACTAATTACCAAGTCTTTTCTATGTGCAGCTTAGAGATCATTAGAGTAAACAATGAAAACCTTAATAGAAACTCTGCATCACCAAAACCCAATCTGTGTAATGGGAGGATTGTAGTCATTGCCTTCTCCCATCACTATAAGTTCCATTCTCACACAGCTCCACTACCCTTTTTTCCCCACTTTTTATTTTGCCTCCTCACCTTCCATTTGCTTCTCCCTTCTTTTGCATAACTCCCCATCTTACTCCTTAGCAGTAACATGTGGGGCAAAAACATATCTTCTCACAGGCCACTATGAAGATATTAAGCCATTCCAGCACACAACAATCAATACTGTGGTAAAAGCAGAATACTGCACGATATACAAAGATTACTGAACACAGAAATATTGATAGAAACCAGGAATCACCACAACAATGAACCTCCCACAGTCTTGTTTCATTTTGCCCCTTTTTATTATTATATTATTTGGATTTATTCGGAAAATAAGATCTGCAGATACCAAAGGACTGACTATTAACGCTGCAAAATTATTAATGGATCAGTTTTTATGGATACGTATGCATCCTCTCATTTCTTGATCTTCCCAGCCGTTACATAAGGAACCAAATTATGAACTACCTGGAAGAGGAAAACAGANAGCAAGAAAAAAAAAACAAACATCTAACTCCGTTCCTTTCTCTCACTTCTCTGCCCTATGGGTCTATAGATTGAACAGACCTGACCCATTGCACAAAACTTAAACCAATGTATCAACAAAACCAACCAAAGATTGTGCACTATGAAACAGAAAGAAATATTTGCCAACCTGTTAGCCCAATCATCTAGTACTTACCCACGATAAATACTTAATCATTGAAAAAAGTAACACAGAAATAAATGATCTGTATGCTATTACAGTTGCTTGTAAACTGGTGTTTAGCTCAAGTCCGTGCAAATATAACGGACAATAAAAATAATCACATAAGATTAAAAAGTTCTGTTGCAATAATATTGCCAGATTTAACTATTTCTGTGATTCACTCACAGCAAATTTCTGTCTTCAACACTAACTAAAACCACTGTAAACTAGCATGAGGTGACCCGCTTGCTTTAAAATTCTCATCCCTACTCTTAAAAAATTAAATGAAGGCTTAAAAAGTTTCTTATTCTACTCTCCCTCTAAGTCCTTCATTAGCTTTAATTACTTTCATTCTACATAGTAATATTATTCCTGCAAACACTCAAACCTACTTTAAGTTACTGTTCCAGAAATAACTAGAAGCTATGATCCAGGAGAGATTCTTGTTTTCGTTTACCATACACCAGCAATTCAAACATTCCTTCCTTGTGTGCCTTACTATGTATAGAAATCAACAAGTCCCTTCAAATTAATATGTTTTTCTTACATCTCAGTGAAATTTTCTGAAATGCCTCATCTATTTCATGTATGATTGTCTTTGTGGGATTTGCATACAACTGCCTACACACAGCTCACTCCTATTTTCAGGCTGATAACAGAATTCACTATTTTGTTTGTAAAAACTTATACACAGTGCAATAATTATCCCTCAGAATAACTTGCAGTTATTCACTGTACGTATGTCTGCTTGTATGGTACCCTACACGTCAAATTTGTCATGTTTAATTTCACCTATCTAAAACATAGGTTTGTCTAATCTAACCACCCAGGTCCTCCATGCAATTCATCGGGACAGACAAGCACAAAAAGAAGACAATTCATCCCATCTATATCAGCCATCTTTTAAAATGGGGTAAACTGCTCTCTTGGGGTACCTGCTTGCCCAGTTAATTATAAAGGAAGTCTGGGTGACTAAGTTTTTTTAAAAATCTCATTTTTAGACAGATACCCTTAAATAAGATATAATCCAGACTTTACATGGCAACAGAAGTATTTCTAAGAGTGTAGTTACATCACCTCCTCAGAATGACACGGACTAAGCAGACAAAAAGTATTTGCTGTCAGCAGAGCTGAATTCAGACTAAGAGTTGTGGGCACAGCACCTTTAGCTGGTTTGCTGTTCTCCTACCATGACCCAGCCTAGCTGCACTGGCAAAATTCCCTACAACAAGCTTGTCCTGGAATGCAACTATAAGAAAGGTGAGTCAATAAATTAATAAACATATTAGTTGAATATTATAAAAGTTCACAGCTAAAGTATGATTGCTGAGATACAAAAGAATCCTGCTAGATATTAGTGCTTATTCAGCACATTCATAGTTTATAATCTTCTTTAAATGAGAACTAGAAGTACAGTTCACAGCAAACGTTAAAAAGTGTTCTAAGAAATATACTGAAACACAGCGCAGTGTGTGCTAGTACAAAATGGTTTTTAGAGCTGTATACAAGCATTATCCCCCTGGTCTGGCTAGTGTGGTGGTATGGTAGCAAGAAGCAGCACAAGTAAATTTTCTTGTGAATTTGAAGAACTCACTTTGTGAGACCTTTGATTCTGTAGTCAAAGTAAGGAAAACAGATTCTGATGTTGGCTTAACCACATGTTCGTGTTTTCACATTAGAAGTTTTGTCCTTACCAAATATAGTTAGAATAAAAATCATAACAGGTATATTCAGGCCTTTGAAAAAGAAATTAATCTGTTCAAATCAAAACAACAAAAGCTTTACTTAAAGCTGATACTTATCAGGCAAACACAGCATGAAAAGACAATAATAAACTTAGGCTCTGCTATGCCTAGTGGACTCATAAATACTGCTTTTTCTTGCCTCCTCTCAAGTCTATGATCAAAAGACAAAACATTCTTGGCAATAATATGTTTAAGATTAAAGAAGAAAAACAAAAGAAGCCTGGAACAAAAGAAAATTGTTGCTGTGTAGTCAGTATCATCATTTTTATTATAACTTTTTTAAGGAATATATGATCCTGACTGGAAAATAAAGGTTCACAAGAAAGTAAAACATTTTGGAAGAGGATTCAGAATGAAAATACAGCTATAGAATCATTTGGATTGGAAGAGACCTTCAAGATCATCGAGTCCAACCACTAACCTAACACTGCCAAAACCACCACTAAACCATGTCCCTCAGCACCACATCTACATGTATTTTAAACAGCTCTGCAGATGGTGACTCAACCACTTCGCCTGGGCAGCCACTTCCAATTTTTGATAACCCTTTTGGTGAAGAAATTTTTCATAATTTCCAATCTGAACCTCCCCTGGCACAACTTGAGGCCATTTCCCCTTGTCCTGTTGCTTGTTACTTGAGAGAAGAGACCAAATCCCACCTCTCTACAACCTCCCTTCAGGTAGTTGTAGAGAGTGATAAGGTCGCCCCTCAGCCTCCTCTGCTCCAGGCTGAAAAAAACCCAATTCCCTCAGCTGCTCCTCATAAGGCTTGTGCTCTAGACCCTTCACCAGCTTTGTTGCCCTTCTCTGGACATGCTCCAGCACCTCAATGTCTTTCTTGTAGTGAGGGGCCAAAACTGAACACAGTACTTGAGATGCAGCCTCACCAGTGTTGAGTACAGGGGAACAACCCCTTCCCTAGTCCTGCTGGCCACACTACTCNGCCTTCCTACCCTCAAGGAGATCAACACTCCTGCTCAACTTGGTGTCGTCTGCAAACTTACTGAGGGTGCACTCGATCCCCTCATCCACATCGTTGATAAAGATATTAAACAGAACTGGCCCAAAGACTGAGCCCTGGGGAACACAACTTGTGACTGGCCACCAACTGGATTTAACTCCATTCACCACAAATCTTTAGGCCCAGCCATCCAGACAGTTTTCTACCCAGTGAAGAGTATGCCCATCCAAGCCCATCCAAGCCATGAGCAGCCAGTTTCTCCAGGAGAATGCTGTGGGAAACGGTGTTGAAGGCTTTACTGAAGTCTAGGCAGACAACATCCACAGCCTTTTCCTCATCCACTAAGCGGGTCACCTTGTCATAGAAGGAGATCAGGTTAGTCAAGCAGGACCCACCTTCCATAAACCCATGCTGACTGGGCCTGATTGCCTGGTCATCCTGTACATGTGTGATGGCACTCAAGGTGATCTGCTCCATAACCTTCCCCAGTACTGAGGTCACATCAACAGGCCTGTAGCTCCCCAGATCCTCCTTCTGGCCCTTCTTGTAGATGTGCATTACATTTGCTAACCTCCAGTCAAGTGGGACCTCCCCAGTTAGCCAGGACTGATGATAAATACTGGAAAGTGTCTTGGTGAGCACTTCTGCCAGCTCCCTTGGTACTCTTGGGTGTATCCCATCTGGCCCCACAGACTTGTGTGTGTCTAAGTGGTGTAGCAGCTCACAAACCATTTCCTCTTGGATTATGAGGGGTTTCATCTGCTTCCCATCCCTGTCATTCAGCTCAGGGGGCTGGGTACTCAGACAATAACTGGTCTTACTATTAAAGACTGAGGCAAAGGCGGCACTAAGTACCTCAGCCTTTTCCTCATCTTTGGTCACTATGTTTTCCCCCGGCATCCAATAAAGAATGGAGATTCTCCTTAGTCCTCCTTTTGCTGCTTATGTATTTATAGGAACATCATTTATTGTGTTTTACGGCAGTAGCCAGATTAAGTTCTAGTCAGGCTTTGGCCCTTCTAATTTTCTCCCTGCATAGCCTATAACAACTACATGCAACACTCAAGCCATGTTAGTGCCATACCGCATCAAGTCTTCAAAAAGCTTGCTTTGCTCACCTCACATTAAGATGACAAACTACTGTTTAACTTTCCATGCCTCTCGGAAACATTTTACTTACTTTTTACAGAAACACACTTTTTTTGCTGTGTTTTCAAACTTCTGTTTTCTGCCGTTTACAAACACTTACTCATAGTTTGAGTTAGAGAGATTAGAAACATTTCCAACATGTATACCGTTTCCAGAAAGACAGTAGGAACACCTGATTCCTTCCACTGGTTCATACACAACAGTTTAGATTATTTGTTTTGGACAGAGCTGTTTCTCATATCTCATATATAAATCAAGCACAATTTTAAACAATACAAATTCTAGAATGGATTTACGAACCTTGTTTTGATCACTAACTTTCTTAAAGCAGGCCTAAAAAAGCCCACACTACTAATAACTTAATTAAAATATGTATACTGAAAATTCAGATTTTTGTCAGTAGAAATGATAATAGCTTGTTCTTTCTGTGCCCAAAGAATTTACACAGTTCCTGCTTTGGTAAAATTAGGACTTATATACATGCCTCAAATATTAATGAAGATGAAAACCTTTCCTTCTTTTTCTGTCAGCTACACTAATAGATCTTAAATTTACGACTAATGTAAGATGAAGTGAATAAAATATTAAAAGAGTTTCCTCTGTAACAGTGACAAAAACTGTAGGATGAGATTAAGATGCATCAAGATATGTAAAACAGTTGAACAAGGATTGGTATTAATATATAAATGTATTCTTCACATCCAATGTGAAATACTTTAAGCCACTTAAGCAGCAGAGACACAGCTAATATGTAGTTGATTTTTAAACTGGTATACTATTTATCTGAATTACTGTAGCTTTCCACAGTTACACAGTTGAACACGAGCAGTTCTGTACATTTGCAGTCACCATACAGCCTAAACATTTTGGTTTTCACTTCATTTTATTACACTGCTCCAGGAACGCAGATTTCGATTAAGTCACAAAGATTATGTGGTTTAAAGATTATTTCTAAAAGCAAAGAATTCGAGATGACATCTACCATGTCTTCTCTTGGAAAATAATTTTAACCACGAAATCTGACAATGAAGATTCACCTTGCTCCATATATTGAGTAGTAACAGAAACCTATCAACCAGCAATCAACATGCACCTGTGCCCCATTTCAACTCTCCAGGTTAACTAAGGGGAACTACCATCATTAACAAGAGCAGGGCTTATGTCTCTATTGTCAAAAATCATTTTTGATCTTAGACAATGACACAGTTCCTTTGGATGGAAAACCAAGGCAGTGAGTTAAGATCAAAGAAAATTAGGCCTGGAAAAGAGGGAAGTGATCCAGTCGCGTCTTCTTGTACTGAGACGGACTCAATAATACTTGATTTATGCCTGGCAGAACTTCATCCAATTTGCTCTTTACATCAAGAATTCTGTTTCCTTCTCACCTTCTTTCTTCCCTAGTGTAATTAAACTCAGCTTTTCTGTCTTCCTTTGCAAAACTTAAAAAAAAAAAAAAAAAAAAACTTTTTTTTTGTTCCTCCAGAATCTCTCCAGTCTACCAATGTTACATAGTATGAGTTTCCAACGTTCTCAGTGGAACACGTGCAAGGATAATAAAAGTAAATCAGTCCTCCATTACTTGAAAACACTTCTGTAGTAATAGGAGGTCACTTGGTTTCTTTTAAATTTTATTTTCACAGAATAACAGAATGGTTGGAAGGGACCTCTGGAAGTCATCTGGTCCAACCCTCCTGTTCAAGCAGGGACACCTACAGCCAGTTGCCCAGGACCATGTCCAGATGACTTTTTGTAATTCAGAATTATCTTCTTCATTACTTCACCTGTTTTTTTACATTCACACATTTTTTTCCAACTTCAATGTAAATAATAAATCAATTCTTTCTAAATCAGCACAATGACATCCTAAATCTGATTTTTACAACACTTATGTGCAAAATTACAGAATTGATTTCTTCACTGCTACAGCAAAGGTAAATCCAATATATTCAGTCTAGCTGGTTGATAGACCTGAGATCTTAAAAAACACATCAATACAATAGTGTGGATTTGTATTGTATTTTGCAGGTTTTGCTCTTGACAAATTTATGTCCATCCCCCACTGTAGAAAGAATATGATCACATTACTGTGATAGTGCAGTAATATTATGGCTCAATTTCACTCTAATTTACACTATTGCTTAAGAAATGGCTAATAAAGCAGTTTTCAATATGGGCACTAAAGTAGTATAATACACGTTACACAATAATGGATAGCAAATTACCACTGGGGAAAAATGTATGGCGAATGATAGAATTTTTAATAAACTAAATTTTCAACGCTCCAGCAGAATATTTTTATAGGACACTTGTATGAACACAAATTCCCCTGTCAGCTCAAGTAACATAACATACTGGCCACAAAGAGGAGCTGTGGATTTTAGAGAAAACCTCATTTTCAGTCTCTAACAAGGTACGCATCCCTCTTTCTTTGGGTCACTTTGTTCAAGTACCATTAGCCATGGGCAAAAAGTCACTGCAAGCAGAATAAACCTTAAATTACCATTAAAATACAACACTTCCTTAACAGTAAATATGATATTTAAAACTATTTATTGCCTAATGCACACAAAATATGCCTACAATTTCACGAGGCGACTTAAGCATTAATATTATCACCACCCAGGCAAAACACAGCCCTTCCCCTTAATTGCTATCATCCATGTTGGAAAGAGCCGTCCTTCACTGCTACCTGGAAATGATCCTTAACGGTGCTGAATTGACATCTCTTGCTGACTCCATTTTTGCCTTTAGGTTCATATACCTTTTTACACTGGTGTTTTCCAACTCATGTTACTGCTGATACGTATCAACAATATAATCCATAGCTCTCATTTTATCTTCCTTATCTTACATTATTCTACTCTGTAGACATTTTCCCAGTGCTCTCATCTTAGCAGTCTCCTCAGAAGCCTCAGCCATGGTTATACATGCCATATCAGGGATGGGGCTCGGATGTTTGATCATGGCTGAATACAGAGCAAGAGAAGAAGAGGGGAGAAAGAGAGTTTTGGCAAGGTGCTTTTTCCTCATGTAGAATGTGCCTCTGTATCCACTCTTTTGTTTCTACAAAGAGGATGGGAGTAAATTGTGGATCTTCGGCCAAGGAGTGCACTCCAAGTGTCTAACATCCAGAAGAAATGCTGTACCTAGAAAACCTGAAACAACCACACTGCAAAACCACATCTGCTCAGATGAATGAAGGCAGGTACCAAAAAAGTTCAGCAAGCCCAGCACTCCATCCCTCATGCAGAATTCAAGGGATCCAAGTGATTTAAGGACAAATCTTGATGAAAATGCAGACTTTGAACACGTTCCCTACCCACAGATGAAAATCATAACACATGCTGAACAGTAATTTCAGGCTAAAATGTATAAAATAAACAAAGAAATGTATAAACAACAAAGAATTGGACAAATAGAGGAAACGTATTAAAAACATCTAAAAAAGTCAGCTAAATTGCCTCTTCATGTAGAATGCTAATCAAAATTACTTTAAACTATGAAAGGGTTCATTGTTCATGTAATGAAATATTTTAAAGTGTATTACTTGACAAACATTAAAGTATATTTACTTGACAAACATTTAAATATATTTAAGGACAGAATAGAGAAATCACATCCTTATACTGAACCATGTCATAACATTTTTTTTGTCTTTTAATTGTTATTATCAACAGTGTGATTATATGTTTTAATGCTTACCTAGCCTCACATTTTATTAATCTTTCCCCAAGTATTCTAACTTGACAACACTTGAAAAAAAAAAAGTATTTACAAACTTAATCACAGAAGTCTACTATATTTAAAAAGCAAATGCACTCATGATGCTGATACTTCCATTTAAATCAAGGGGGTATGAAAGAAACCTGCTTGACAAAAATCTATGGGAGCTAAAATTAATTTGTGGTTGTTAGTAGAATTTAACAAGGACATACAAGTGACAAAGGCAACTAGAATTCTACAAAACATACACGGTTTTGTTCCTTGTCTGCAGGGTGTTACTCTTTTTTTTTTTAATAACTGCTCTTTCACTTGACATAGAAAATTGAAATACTTAGAATGTTTTCTATTCATATTGCAAATGAAATGTTACTGACTCACTTAAAAAAAAAATTCAATATCTTTTTTCTCGTAATTGAGTTAGCAACTGAGCTTAAATAGTTATTTTGCCGATACAGCAAAATAAGGATAGGAGATGTGATAATTTACAAAGCTACCAACAGGGTGATAGCCCATTTGTTAAATACTAACCTTTATAAATATATCATAAGGAAGGTAACTATGTAAGAATGACCTAAACTATTAGGCAAGTTAGGCCTTTGGTTTCTGATGTAAGTTTGCAGCTAAAGCATGACTATGCGTCAGGCTGCAACCTAACTATTTTTGTGAACTCCTATCAAATGACATATGAACCTCATGAAGTTCAACAAGGCCACGTGCAAGGTCCTGCATGTGGGTCGTGGCAATCCCAAGCACAAATACAGGCTGGGAGGAGAATGGATTAAGAGCAGCTCTGAGGAGGACTTGGGGGCGTTGGTTGATGAAAAGCTCAACATGAGCTGACAACATTCACTTGCAGCCCAGAAAGCCAACTGCATCCTGGGCTGCATCAAAAGAAATGTGGCCAGCAGGTCAAGGGAGGTAATTCTGTGCCTCTACTCCACTCTCGTGAGACCCCACTTGGAGTACTATGTCCAGCTCTGGAGACCCCAACACAAGGAGGACATAGACCTGTTGGAGCAAGTCCAGAGAAGGGCCACAAAGATGATCAGAGGAATGGAACACCTCCCCTATGAGAACAGGCTGAGAGAGCTGAGGTTGTTTAGCCTAGAGAACAGAGAGCTCTGGGAAGACCTTATAGTGGCCTTCCAGTACGTAAAGGGGGCCTACAGGAAAGATGGGGAGAGACTCTTTATCAGGGATTGTAGTGACAGCACAAGGGATAATGGTCTTAAACTGAAAGAGGATAGATTTAGATTAGATATTAGGAAGAAATTCTTTATTGTGAGGGTGGTGAGACACTGGAACAGGTTGCCCAGAGAAGTTGTGGAAGCTCCATCCCTGGAGGTGTTCAAGGCCAGGCTGGATGGGGCTTTGAGCACCCCAGTCTGGTGGGAGGTGTCCCTGCCTATGGCAAGGGGGTTGGAACTAGATAATCTTTAAGGTCCCTTCCAACTCAAACCATTCTGATTCTATGACAGGATTATACGCCAGAGAGATTAAATTAGAATCCTGTTACAAAAAATTAAAATAGCTAAGAGTGAACCATTGTTCAAATAAGGTTTTTTCCCCTTTTTTTACTGAAAATTTCTTCTTTTTTACTGTAATTTCTTTAACTGCTCTTCAGCTACACAGCTAAGTATTAACAGAAGACTTGCCATCATTACCATCACAAACAGATGTTTATATGACTTTTTTAAACCCAAGTATGGAAAGTCAATGAAGAGGAATTAAGCCTGTTGATCTTCAGCAGCTTAATGGCTACCTTTAAGGTGCCTCAGTCAGAGAACACAATCCAAAGTACAAAGGCAGAAATACAAAGTCAGGCAAAGAAATTCCTTTCATAATAGTTTTCACAAATAAAAGCAGGTGTTTCACAAAAGCAGTTCAAAAAACTGCATTTCTTATTTATTACAGTTATAAAGCAAAAAAATGGAAAATACCCAATTAATTGGATAATTAGGTCATCTCCTGGAAAAATTTATCTTCAATAGCTACTGAATATTTTAACTATGTATGTCAGTATATATGAGCATAAGAGAGAAACGTTATGGTTTTAATGATAGTAATCAAATCTAGAAAACAGGTCTGCCTTTTGCCTGTGGTAAAATATTATTTTAATAATTTCTAGAAGAAGTAAGGAAGTACAGGACAGAAAGCAAACTCAAATTGAGATTCAGTTATGAGTCTTCAAATTTTTCTTTAATGATTGTAATGTTTAGCTGCGTGTTTTTCCCGTTTCCCAATTTAATAGAACAGAATAAGCTGTAAACTGACAAAAGTATTTCTGAAGTGCCAGAAGAAACAAAAAAGGTTCAGCCTTAATTAACATAATATTTGCAAACTTCCAGTAAATTTCATCATTTTCAGTTTGTTATGATTTCTGTCCCAAAATTTCATCTGTACTGAAATGTTCCATATAACTTCTCCGTCATGAGGCCAACTTTAAAAAAGGAAAGCATCAAGAAAATAAGTTTACTAACCTTTCAGTTCCAAAGCTATATGCAGAAGCAGAGCTTGAAGAACAGAAATCATCAGATAATTCATTCAGTAATTCCACACACATTTTAGTTTCTAGCCACTAAAAAGAATCTGGCTGTATATTTGTTTTTAAAATTTCAGTGAAAACTACAAACAAGTCAGGTTCACAGAACACATACTAACTCTGGAATATTGATTACTAGATCAAATCAGTCCTAAACCAAGTATCATCACCTTGATTTGGTTCTATTTTACAGATGGACAGAGACGCCAGATTTCCATATATTTCATGAATTAGTAATAAAGAAGTAGCAAGTCATTCCTGTAACCAACCAACACGACTAGGGGAAAAAGGGATAAAAGGCATACTCTTGTGAGCAAACAACATGACTAGGGGAAGAGGGGAAAAAAGAAAAGGGATAGAGGTGTGATATTTTGAAATATGGAATACTAGACTTTCAGGAAAATGCTATTAAGACTGTGGAAGTAACCAACTGTTGACAAGTTGTTAAAACTCAGACAAGAACCTTGAACCCAATCTGCCAGATAGGACATTTGTCAAAAAGTCTGAAACTTTGTACCAGTGACACCCCTTAGTCACAATACACAAGTTAGACCAGATACTGTGAGAGTTAATGTTGTCTGTCAACAGCTTTCAAAATGAATGCCAGCAAGTGAAACACATATACATATTTTAAAGCAAGTTGCAGCTGACTTGGTTTAAAGCGTGCATCACCTCAGTATTAAAATAACAATACAAAATAAAAAATAGTACAAAAACATAAACGCACAGGCCCAAAACCACCCCTGTGAACTCCACAGGTAAAAACATCCCATATATGCCACTTCTCATGGTCTATTTTACATTAAGAGACAAATTAAGTGTACGTGCCTGCAAACTGCTACAATAAAGTAAGTTTCTATACACAATGAGGTTTCCACAGACAGTATTTACCCCAAAAATTCAAGGCTGCCCCTCATAACACAAAGTAGTTTGAAGATAGTTACAAAAGCAATCACACTGAAAAAGTTTTCTTTCAAGCATTTTTTTCGTATCACTACAAAATACATACATCTTGTTTCTTCACAATAAAAGGACGAAATTACAGCATATTCTAGTATGCAAAGCTGCACAGTGGTAAGTATGACTTTTTGAGAAGTTGTCCCAAATTAAAAAAAGAAAAAAAAGCTTTTGTGTGTTTGGTAACAAACTTATCAGATTAGAAATGCATTGATAATTTTACAGCATTTCATAATATTATTTGATACTAATAGCTTTTTTCACCCAACTGCAAGAAAAAGTGACATTTGTGACGTGTGTATATATATGTAAAAACTATGAAAGGTGTGGCAGGAAGGATGACAAATATTGAGTTCCTTGAAGCTGTCTCAGGGTCAAAAAGAGCTGAACACAGTGTAGCTGATTGAATAAGTTTGATTTTTTTTTTCTGATGAATAGTACACACAGATGAAAAAGCCTTTAAAAAGAAAAAGAACCTCTATTACTTCTAAAGTGTATTTGGAAGTTGCACAACACTTCCCAAAGCTATACAACACATACAATCAAAAATTATATCGAGACCCAAATCGTCAGGTTTTTTCTAGGCTCAGGATAACACGTGCTAACTACACTCTAAAATGCTTTAGTATTCCCATTTGGATTTTCTTGCCCAGAGCAGACAGTCATTTTCCTCCTCTGGTGTCACTCCTATAACAAAACAGGAGGCAAAATGTACCAAGTTGCAACATCCGTAATTTACTGAAACAGAGAGAAGCCCTATGTCATCCTCATGATGCTGGGATCTAAAGGAAGAAAACAACACTTTTTTTTTCCATAACACAAATGTAATTTTCCAGCACTTGTCACTATCACTCCCTGTCCTGAGAACTCCAGGTGCCATTTAGTAGTGCAAGAGCTACCTCATGCATCACTGCCTTGAAGTAACAGTCCTTTTTCACTTACACTGGCAAATGATGGGGTTTTTGCAATGTAGCAGGTAAATGCATAAAATCCCAGACTACACCAAGCAGAATGATATTTTTCTAGGTTTTGCTGTTCGCACTTACAGCTTAAAATGTCAGCCTTCAGATTCCGCAACATTATACAAAATGAATTCTACACCTTCTCCTAATGTAGTCCTCAGCATTTTCTCCACAGAGAAGAGAACCAATCAAGCCACAAAATCATGCTACCTCCTACAGTAGTTCCATCTGATGGGCAAAAGAAAAGGAAAAAAGAAACCCAGCCAACCCACAAACCAAAAATACAACAAAAAAAACTTCTAACAATCATACAAACATGCATCCTAATGCAATCATTTGATTCTGTCTGTGTGCTAGAAAAAACCCACATAACTAATTTATTCTATGTTATACAGAGTCCAGTGTTCCACTCACATTAAAACCAGCAAATATCATTACAGATACTGATTACTGGCTTCTAAGCAGAATAGACCACTGTTCTCAATTTAGAAAATCAAATTACACTAACTACACTATTATACTACATACTGGTTACCAGTCATTCAAGTTTTCTTTATAGATCAAAACCTCATTTTAAATAAACATATTTTTCAGTTTGGTTTTTTGCCAAGTCATCTGCAGGGATTCAATTTGGAAAACACTGGTTTTAAAAATCTTCTGCTAAGACTCGGAAATTTAAGAACTACAAATAACAAAACAAAAAAAAAAAACACCAACTCCACAATCACAAGTATCTCCAAGTCAAAGTAATAGTTACCCTCTGTTTGACTTTACTGAGTTTAGGTTAATGACCTGTAATCTGTCTCTGAAAAAGAACATGAAAGTCAATAATGATCATGCTATTTTTCCTGTCTCTCATAACATTCTTGTATCAATGTCAGGATGTTTCAGTCTGAATGGGTGGAAAACCAAACACATTGAAAAAAAAAAAAAACAGTTGGATGATCAGGTTCAGAGGGTAGTGGTTCATGGGTGATACTCTGCCTGGGAGCCAGTAACAAATGAAATCCTGCAGATGTCTATCCGGTCCTGTTCAACTTCTATATCAGTCATCTGGAGGTGACAGAGTGCATTCTCATCAACTTTGCAGATGACACCAAATCGTGGGGTTCAGTTGATACATCCACAGACAGGGAATCTAAAAATTCTGTCTCCAGTTTTGAGACCCCAAGAAAAGCAAAGACATTGATAAAGTGGAGCATGTTCAGCAGAGCGCCACCAAGCTGGTCAGGGGCTGGTGCACTAGTCCTGAGAGAAGCAGCTAAGGAAACAAGCTTCCTCAGCCTGGAGAATAGACAGCTCCAGGTGGACTTAGCAGCATGCCAATACCTACAAGCTTATCAGGAAGACACAGCCAGGCTCTTCACACTGGTACATGGTGAGTGGACAGGAAACAATGGACATAAATTGAAACAAGAGAGGTTCGGACTGGGTATAAGGAGAAACTTTTTCCAGGTGAGGACAGACAAGCAGTGGAAGAGGCTGCCCAGAGAGGTTATACAGTCTCTCTCTTCAGAAGTCTTTATGATCCAACTGGTGTCCTGATTTGAGGTAAAACAGAACCAATTTTCTGTTCAGTAATTTTACTTTGCAGCTAAGCCTCTTCTAACCAACTGAACTCTCAGAAACTCTCTGAAACTAACAGCATATTGTGGAGACACTGTTTGTTCTCAGAATGATAAAACCTGATTAGCTGTAATTTATGCCAAGGAATGATTTGCAGAGAGGCTCTTGCTGGTATGGGCTGCAGAGGCGCTTGTGCCATGAGACCATATTGTGTTTTGATTGAATGAGTCTGGTTGACAAAAGTAAATGCATAGATTAATCTGCGCAGATGGGTGCCTTTGTGGAAAACAGAAATATAACTGCCTATGTTCTGTTCCTCTCTCCTCTAATCACTCATCAACGTTCGTAAGTCTCTTTCTTTCTTTCTCTCTCTCTCTCTCTCTCTCTCGCCCCTCTCCAATATGAGAGAGGTGGGGAAGAGTACCTGTCCTTTGTCTCAGTGGCCTGTCCGACCCAAACCACGACAACTGAATAAAGCCCAGCAGAACCTGGTCTGACATCACAGTTGGCCCTGCTTTGAGTAAGAGTTTGGACCTCAAGAGGTCCATTCCAACCTGAATTACCCTATGATGAAGGATGTAATCCCATGATCCATGTCTTTGAGTTTAGTGAAGATAGAAAGACATGGATACTTGCCTTAACAAAATGTCCGCCTTTTTAGGTTTCTTATACATAGGCAGGCTTATGCTCAGAGTATGGAGTGTTTTGAGTAATTTCCACTAACTACAGTAAAAGGGACTGTCAAAGAAGAGGCTACACTCCCCACTTCTTTGCCTCGACCTCACCCCTAGTACAAGTCACAGCTGTCTGCAGAATTGCTCTTTACTTTCAACAGCTGGACAAACTGTCTGAAATATATGGCAAGTAAGTCTCAAGGCATCATTCTGCAGACATAAAAGGCAGATCCATCCTTTTAAGCCAGTATCTCAAAAGAAGAAAGATAAAGAAGCCAGTCCAAAAAAATTTGCATCTGTGGGGAATTCATTCAGAATAGGCATATCACCAAGAATGCTGATAAAATTCTTATGTAAATTCACTGTGCAGTCTGAACAATACAAAGAAAGCATTTCCCTCCCTCCCTCTTCTTCCCTCAACTGGTGTTAGCTTTTAACCCATCATTAACCATGTAACCCAAAGAGACATAAAAGAGCTTTTAAAGTTCAGCATAAAGTAGTTTATGATATCTTGACGTGCTATGATGCCATTAAAAGCTTCACATGCAGATGAAAGTTACAAAGTCAAACTCTAAAAAAAATTGAATCATCTCTGACAAAAAATGTAAATTAAAATGACAGAGACATTATTAATATAAACTCTCACTGGAGAATGCCAGAAAGAATTCTACTTATTCAAGGACACAATCATACAAATTAGAGATGTGAACTGGAAAATTACCTGATATACTAGAAAGTCTTCCTGCTGTCAAAAAAAAAATATTCTATAACATGTATTACCCAGTGTTTTATCCTAGCTAGTTAAAAGTAGATTAACGGTTTTCTTAGTGTGTTTCCTGTGACTAAGGTGAGGATTCCCAAGTCAGGAGTCACAGCCCAACAGCATCACAGACAAGTTACAGAGGGTCACAACCAGTCTGCCATGTTAAGTGGAAAAGGTCCTACTGTAAGCAGAGAAGCATACCAACAGGAAAAAAAAATATTATTAAAAGATGAGAACAATATGCTGGCATACAGTTGTGCTTGTAGAAACTCACAGCACTTTCACAGTAAGTGATTTGTTAATTCTGGTAACTTCTGTATTAGTCCCAAACAAGTTGTAATTTTCAGGTGGACAAGGTGATATCAGAGGGTTTCTATAACGGAGGATAGGCCAAAGAGAGAAACCCTCCTTTCAGACTCATAAACTTAGTATCACATTTCACAATTCTACAAAATAAAAATTACCTATTTTATAAACTTCAGAGCACAAGGAACACAGAGCACTTGCTGACAAGCAATTAAGTGCAGCACTGCTACTGCCTATTTTATTGGTTAATTATCATCTCTCATCTACAGAGCTCTATTTTTGACTATTTGATGGAAACAGAACGCATGCCATATGTCAGCAGGATATAACAAATACCAGTACCATCCCATAGATCTTCCCAATCAACAATCACTCACACAAATAGCTCTGGATAGCTTCTCTTCAGCTATTTCTCTTTATGCATTTAGCGGACTTATGTCTGGACTGAACTAAGCTGTATCCATTATTAGTACTTTAACTTCCATTTTTGGTTATGCAAAATACAACAATCAACCGCAGTTGTGAAGTTTGGTGCCAGAAGTAAGTACACCAATCCCAATTTTCTCCTGAGAGTTAAACATGCAATGACAGTGAAAGATGTCTAGAAAGACTGCCTATTTCCATCTATTAGAATTTAAATGCTAGAAAAGCAGCATCTGATTCATGTTAAGCTCTTTCAATACTACAAATACTTTCCCTTCTAAAACACTGAATTTCCACATTTGTGCTGGAACATAATATAAGGCTGCAACTTACAGCTCCCTAAGGGAATCATGTCAATTGGCATTTTATGAATTAATTCAGTGACCTACAGTAATACAAGTTTCTTATGCACAATATTTGTCAGTAGGCAACATGGGAAGTTCAGAATTCATTTAGAGAGCCCAAGCTTTTTAAAGGCAAGCAAAAATATTCTTGAACTGCTTCCTCTAACTTGGTAAGTGTCTCCTGATGAATGTCTGTAATGTAAGAACAAGGAAAAACTGAATATATGAAAGGGATGTGCATGCAGTATGGTTAATATTTAAAACGGGAAGGAAAAAGGAAAAAAAAATCCTGGCAGTATATGCCCATCCGGCTACATTACTGACCTGGTGAGACATTCAGAGCTTGCAGAAATTTTGCAAGTCTTCTGGAAACTATAGCATGGTAGATCTTATACGTGCTTGCACAGCTCATTTTTAGTCACTATAAAGAAAATTTGCAATGATAAGCAGGTCTTTGGGGACAGAAAACTCCATCTAAAAAGGCTTAATATCTAATTATATCAGTACTCCCTCCTTCTGGTCTTGCATTTCACTGAAATGTCAGAGGCACTGAATGGCTTGTGTAAATGAACCAAGCACCAAGAGTTGCCTATAGTTTCCCAGGTTTGCTGTAGTAAGTAGAAGTTATCTTTAGAAACAGATTTTTTTAAAGTGATTCCCACTGTTTCATGAAGCATGTTATACTGTGCATGTGAGTCTGCTTTATCAATAATACAGAGTTAAAGTGGGATGAAGTTATCAAAATTAGGGTTTAGGTATAAATGTGTATGAAAATTGAACATGTTCTAAGCAAGGACGAGATACTCATAAAATTATAATGCATTCAAATATTGAAATATTTAATATACTTAACATTTATGATGAAAGCAAAACATTAAAGTCACATGAAGACAGAAGCAGCCTAGTCACTACTGAAACCTTAAGGAAAAAACTTACAACTTTTAACTCCAAAATCCTGCTTATAAAGCTACTCTCAAACATACAAATGACAGAGGCAAGAACCAATGCTTTTTGTTATGAAAACATAATAGCTTACATCTGAATTATCTATGTAAAATGAAATACCTATAGAAGCAACCTGCAAGTAGTGATTATTATTCCGAGAGAAGATAATACAGTACATATTGTCACCTTTCCTATTTTATCATAGAGCCTGAGGCAGCAAACAGTTCAGAAAGTGCTTCATATGCAATTGCCATCTGTCCTTCAAGGATAGTCTTCATTTCCAAACAGTACTAAAAATATTTGAAACGGTAGATAGGAATTATTTTCAATTCCTACACAGCATTTATTAACTCTCCATACTTATCACTGGGCACATATAACACTTTCTTCCTCAAGGAGTAAGTACAAAGCTTGCCCACTCGTACTGTTCTCTACTTTTATTCTGGACTATACATATATATTTAAATAAAGGAGCCTTTGCCATATCTCTGCATAACACCAATTTTCATCTGAATGATATTCTGAAAATTAAGATTCCCAGTAACATTAAGATATCTGAATTGAATACATTAGTTCAAATACAGCAAAATGGCCACTATCACAGAACAAAGAACTTAAAGAAAAATATAATAATATAGTAAGACAAAAAGAATACAAAGGGATTGATTTCCTACCTAAGATTAGCTTTTTTTTTTTTTTTTTAATATGCTCTTTACATAATGGTCAGTTTCTGGCTATACAGTCCGTTTCAGTCAGGGAGAGCTGTAGTCAGCCATTCCTACAGTTCCAGAAGAATTACCGTCACTTTCTAGAGTCACATAAATGTAAGCATCTTCAGAAATAGGCACTGATCCTTCTTGAGCAACTAGCTGGGAAAATTAGGATATGGTCAGGTGCAGCATCTTCCCTACATCACAGACTCTTAAACAGGGGCCTTGAATTTCAATAACACTTGCTATTTTGATACTTCTTCTGTTCTCCTCTTAAACAAACATACATCACGGTGCTACATAATACCAAATTGGAACTCACACAAGACTGTGATCTTCTTTATTGGAGATACTCAAAATACCTGGTTAAGTTCCTGCACAACCTGATCTAATATTAGTTCTTCTTTAAGCACGTGTTTGGACCACAGAACTCCAAAGTGCTAAGTCCATAACTCCATAGTTAGGAACTAAACTATTTCCTGATTATCAGAGAAGTAAGGAGGCCAGACCCCTAAGAATGAGAGAGAGGGAAAAATAGTACTGCAGTAAAGGCCACTAACAAGCCAAAACTAGTGTTACGTTGATGAATGGTAGGAAGAAAATCAGATAAGTATCTGACATCCGTATGGGGAAAGCTGGAATCCACCTGAAATAAATAAATTTCACTGATAACTACTTTTTTATTTTTGCTGAACCTGTACCTACTGATGACTTAACTGGTTTCCAAACAGAGCCAGATCGGTAGCGCAAGCTCTGAACTGAAATTGTAATAATACTGAAACCCCCAATAGAGATCCTTTTGAAAGATTGCAAATGAAACTGCAAAAAGGGAAAGAATTCCTTGAAGAATCTTTTATTCATTTTAAACTAATAAGTCAGAATTATAATTAAGGCACTTGGCAGATTTCATTATAACAGATCAGATACTAATTCAGTTCAGATATCCAAAGCTGTGGGGTGGAGGGTGAGGGGCAAGGAACTAACAAAAGATATGACTTCACACTTGGAAAAGAGTGATATGTGATATGGCAGGCTGCAGAAATCACTGAGGATAAAAAGAAAATGCCCAAAAGAAAAAAAAAAAAAAACAAACCCACGAAACACAAACATACTTACTTTAGCTACAGAAGAAAATAAAAAATTGAAGAATACAGAGTAAAAATTTAGGAGAACCCTCCCAAAGGAAATACTACTAGAAATAGCACAAGACAAGAAGCATATGGGATGTGCGGCCATGAATAGCATTTGCAAAACAATATTCAACTGCAAGTGATGCAGCCAAGAGCTGCCAACTCAGAGTAAAGAGAAAAAAAAGTCACATCTAGCAACCATACGTATGTACAGTGCATCAAAAAAACAGTAGATACAGCACTGCAAATCTGCTTAGAGGTGATGCCTGCAAGATCCAACATGGAAACGGATACTTCTTAGAAATAAAAGAAAGCTCTTGTGAATTGCAAGCTGAATTTAGACAATCTCAGGTAAATGTTATTTCTGGAAGAATGCCTTAAAAACAAAACTAGAATCAAAGCACTGATATACAATAAAGAATTAATGTTAAGGATTATATGACTCCAAACTACGGTGGCTAAAACAAAACTTGGTGAGCTTTTTTCTTTTTTTACTGTCTTGATGAACAGAGATAATACAATCTTTTAGAAATTCCAGTATTGAAAAATATAAAAGTAAAAAATTGCATTGATATATCAAGATTCTAGTGACCCTTCATTTTTAAAATATGTTTTCTCAAAACTAGCATCATACCCTCTACTACTTCCACCTCTGGAAGGTAAGGGGAAATTGAGATGAAAAGTATCAAGATGAGTTGAAGGCTATGAGAAGCTCCAGAAAAAAAAAATAAAATCTGTCTTTTTCTTTCGAGGATAGTAATGTCGTATTTCAACCAACCTATAGCATGCAAGTAAGGCTAAAGGCTGCAACCTGTACTTCCACCGTCCATCTCATTAAACCTTGGCTGAGTTGTCCTGATGCACGTCCTTGCTCTGGGAAATGGAGAGCTGAGAAAAGGCTGAGAAATGCATCACAACATCTGCACCACAGACAGTCCTTCCTTCTCCTCGCAGATCAGGCTCACAGGCTAGCACAAGGAGCATTCAGGCTATGAGGAAGAAGGCTGTCAGGAAAGGAGGAGGAAAACGCTTCAGGAATTTCTACAAGGAACTAATAAAAAAAATAAAATAAAAAAAAAAGAGGCGGGTTCTTCCTTCTGCACTTCAGATGCCAGAGACAAAACTATTTATCTGCTCACCGAAACAAAGTGCTGGCTAGGAAAAAGGAGAGAACTGGAAGGTCCATCATTAGGAGAAGGGAAAAAAGGTGGATTGGCTAGAGAGGATCACAGGGAGGTGGATCTCCTGCAGCATGAGATAGAAAGGTTATTGTGAGGAAGAGGAAAAACACTAGATTGGTTTCAGAGCAAAACATCCATAAACAAGGCAGGACAGCTCGTTCAAATTCTCTGAACTTTTGATGGGTGTTTCAAGAGTTGGACCCCACAGAAAAGTGGGAGAATATCTCATTCATTGATCTTGAGTAGGTTTAATTATGTGCAATGGAGCCTTTCAGCACACTAGTTTCAGGTGCTAGGGAGCTTTGGCCATTCTACCAAATGTGGATATAGCCGGGGAAGCTTAACTGATAGAAACTAAATACCAAGGAAATTTATATATCAGTAAGATTAGATGGATTTTCAGAAGATATATTCTGGACATAAACACTACAACAGAAATAATCAGATCCACTGGCAGTTCTAAATGATCCACTAGCAACCTAAATGGTTCTATGATTATAGATATCTCTCTGTTGTCAGCTCCAGTAGCATGGCGTAACCATTTAATATCATACTGATTTCTCAACAACAGACTTTGGTTTTTAACCTTCATTGATTCTACTGACTTACATTAACAGCAATTTCACTTTTTGTTCTTGTTTACTCTCTGCATTATAGGGCAGTATATTATTCTTCAGGTTGTATTTTAAGACATCAGGATAAAAGGTAATATGCAAAATTTGAGAACTCCTTGACAGTTTTGAAGACTAATTTGCATAAAGGTAGGAAAAGAGCGGCATCATCTGAATCTCACCAACTTGGATATTCTCTTCTAACAGAAAGTTTATTTTTTATTTGATTTAGTGATTCTCATCACTGATTTTTTTCCTATAAAAATGAAAGACTGTGGATGAGTAAAGCTGCTGCATAAGATGTTTGATACTATGAACTTCTACACTTGCAATTGTTTCCTAACTGAAATGCATTTCTTCCAAGTTTATCAAACCTTCCAATGTAGAAATATGGCACTCGAATCTTCCATCTTTCTCAGAGCTCAACTTCTTGGAGACATTGTAAATCCTGTTTCACACAATGGTAGCAGACATCCGAATCAAAGAATTACACTTCATTTCAGTGCCATCATATAAAGGTGTCACATGATGAAAGAAATAATGGGGCTACATTTACAGGTGAGGTTCCTTTGAATTCTGTGTTTAGAAGCATATATGAGCCACTGCATAATGGCATCTGTCCTCCTTTATAAATCCTCCTATCTGGCTGGTGGACCAGAGCCAACTCATCCATCATACATATCAAATTAGATGGCATGGCAAGAAAAATGCTCTGGAAAAGCTTAAAATGTCAGCAAAGCAATAGGAAAGTATGGGGAGGACCAGATTTGAATATCTAAAGTATTCAGCATACACTCCCAAATCCATGCAGAGTTTTAGCCTGGCTATCACCCAGACAGAATTCTTTGGTGAACTTGATTACTTCTCTGGGGCACAAAACTTCTGAATTTCTGTAAAACACTACATCCCCTAAACTGTAAAAAATTATGCTGTTCTTCAGAAGAGAGGTGTTTCTCTCTTCAGCAGTTAGTACTTATCTTCAGAAAATTCGTTATATACACATACAATATTTCTGATACCATCCCAAAGAATTGTTTAGTAGAGTTCTGTAGCCGCAGGTATCTTGAGTAATTTTAAAAGCTATCAGGAAGGAGGTTCTTCCCCAAGAACAGCAAATCCAAATTATGGCACATATTTTCTAGCACTTGCTAGAAAAACAATGGACATGTAGCTTTAACCACATAGTTTACAATACCATAAGATGGCAACTGCTTCCTTTACTTCAGAGTAAGTAGACATGTATGCAGTAAGAAACCAATTAGATGAAAAATTCACACGGAAAAAAACTAGATGGATGGGGTGTTTCTTCTAGACAGCAACACAGGTTTGACACAAACTCACACTTACAACTGGGAAATAATATTTACAGAAAAGTGGTTCCTTTATCCTCAAGAAGGATACACATTATTTCATGTCAACTGAAAAAGTTTATAATAAATAGTTCTAAAGAAAAAATGTGGCTTGAAATACTCCAGGATAAATCTCTCTCTGATGAGGAATGATTCAAGTTCATTAAACTTTACACAGCGCATTCTTCACTGCAAAAACAACACATAAAGACAGAAAAAGAGAGTGCACGAGGGAGAGAAGGGGGAAGGGAGACAGGGTTTTTTTTTAATTACAAGCCAGGATGTAATTCCAAATATAAATTAAGTCAAAGTAACACAGCAAAGTTTTCCTTATTCTGCCAGCAGAGGTAGTTTCTTTCCTCCTTTACTTGTTATATCAGTATCACAAAAATGCTAAAACAGCAGCTGCTTTTCACAGGGTGGAAGTGAAATTAAGCAGGCTTGCTTGGCAGCTTAACTGCTGATTAGAAAAAAACTGCTTCAGTTCGTAAAAGATTTTGCTCTGCGTCTTCGTGAATCAGCCTCATTCCAAATTTCATAAAGACCTTTGCTGGCACATAGCTGATAAGCAATCACCGCTTAATTTGTTTTTTTCCATAAAACATTTTTTTGTTATGGTACTTATGAGCATATGAGACTGCTAACTCATGCAATATTCACCCCAGTACTTAATACAAGCTAAAAACAAGCTAAAAGTATATTTTGATAGTATGGTATATTGTCAGAATAGAGATGTAACCACAGTAATCAAAGATATGTTAGCAGAAATTTTTCTATCAATCAAAATTCAAATGCTAAAAAGATCATAGATACTATTTTCATTCAGAAGGTATCTTTCCATATCTACATGCAAATCTACAATTATAAAAAGCCATTTTTTGTATATGCAATATTTACAACATATATCTACTTTCATATAGAGACTATAGTTTCCATTTATTATACTTTAAACCTAAATGTGTCTTATTTAGCAGGAAATCAATTCTCGCCCTTAATTCCATCAGACTACGGGTTGTCTGCCTAGAAAGCAATATATCAACTGTAAATTTATGGCTCAATATGGATACCAGCCCACAGCTAAAAATTTGCAGATCTATATAACCAAGCACATTAAACAGTCCTCCTGGGTAACGTATAACCAGAAGTAACTCTCATAATTCAGCACACACTATGGGAAGAGCTATTACGACCACGTCTGTTCACCTTTCTTGGTCCAATCCATTTTCAAAAGAAGCTGTGCATATTGTCAACATAATGAATGAAATCACAAGACTCCTCATAAATTTTAAATGTCCTAAGGGGTTTCTTCACCTTCGTGTGAAATCTGAGTACTGTATGCTTAAACTGGTGTGGCTTTTTTTTTTTTTTAATTAAATTATGCATTTTGATGAATGTGCCCTTTTATTGGCTATATCAGCACTCTGTAAAATGCCTGAAAGTGAAAACATTCAGCAATATTATAGCTGTGTTTTCTTAGATTAGTCCTGTTTTACTGTATAATCCCTTCAAACTGCACTGGTTTTCATTACAGCAGAAGCTCTTCCTATATATCTTCCATCATGCCTTAGAGATTCTATTATTTATTTTAGTATGAAGAACACTATAAAAAGAAAATATTTTTTGAAATGTACCATGAAATTCCTTAAGGAAGGGGTTTTTATATCATTCTAAGAAAATAATCTCTGAATTCTAGTAATAGAGAAGGAGCACCACTTCATCGTAAATACAGGATAAGAATACCGCATGTCTTCTGTTCTGTCAAATGTAGTAACACAGAATATATTTTATTCTTTGTAAAGCAAATGTTCCCTGGAATAATCCTTTTATAGAAGGAAGCTTTGCTGAGTTATTTTTATAACTGAACTAGAAAGCAATGAAGTGAGTACGTCAGTGTTGGTCAGAGTTTGGTATATTTAGTAAAACAAAAATCTTTGTTCCTATTGTATAGCAGTCCTCAATATTGTCAAGACATTCTTTTATCAGTAAAAGGAAAATATTTGAGAGGCTGCAAATTTCTAAAGTTAAACCAGTAACTGTAAAAAAAGAATCCATTGTGTGATGAAAAGTACAAAACCAGATTTACTTAAGTTTAAAGACTACCATTTTCTTCAATATATCTTGCTCCTCTCCCTAAAACATTACTGTTTCCACCAATTTTAAGACATAGCAGAAACGTATCACAGCAGGATTTTGTAAACAACAAATAAAAGTATTAGATACATTATGAATCATTAACATGAGAAATAAAAAAAGAGCAGCACAGGTGTGGAGTTCTTGGAGATTTTTGTTCTGTCATTTGGGAAAAAGTATTTTTTGTAGGATTCATAATAAACTTTGAAGTTTGATAGCAGAATTTGAAACCATCATTAAAATAACCCTGCATAAAACCAATACATCTGGCTACAGGCACATTTTTCACTGTAATACAGCAGTGAAGTTTAATTTTGAAAGCACACGAACCTTTCTCCTGCTTTCTTGTTTTGCATAGATTTCACAGTGATGGTCTTCACAGATGCAAGTTGGGAGTATAAAAAAAGTGGCAGAAGTAACTAAAAATCAAATAAATATACCTCATCCAAAGAGCAACATCACTAAATAATCGTGGATATGAATGGCATTCATCTTCCTCTTCTGGAACTACTTCTTCAAATATATCTTGACATCACTAAGATATAAACTTAATACTAGATACAAACTATGCACCTTGGAGCTAACAATAAAGGAAGACTCAATGTTAATTCAATGTCTGGTCTATGGATACCTTCCTACGGTACACGAAGTACAGAAACTGGAGATCATCTTTGAGTACTTCTCATTTTGGTACAATATCTATGCAAGGAAAGGTGAAGTTTAAGCAAGAAATACACAGACTTCACGACTGGCAAGTTCTTATGTTTGAGAAAAGTGAATGTGGAGAGATCCCTCAATTCTAACTGATGCTCTGAAGACTGTGTTCAGACTCCAAAACATCCCAACCTGGATTCTACATAAAGAACTACCGAGCTATGCAACACTGGCACAATTTTCAGCTAAATCTGAAATCCAAATTTGAAACCTAATACTCAGATGCATGGATTTGTGATATTCCCTGGATGAAGAACAAGAAATACTGACAATTTTTGTAGTCTGTTGCCACAGGAAGTTGTAGAGAGAGGTAACATTTAGCAGTTTATGGATCAGCTGTCCTTGAATTTATTTAGTTCTAAAAAGATGCTGGACAGATTCAGGGACTATATTAATGGAAAAAAGCATATCCAATGGCTGTCAGTGCTGAGGAACTACAAGGGGAACTGACCACAGATAAGGAACCACATGATACTTGCCACCTCCTTTTGCCAGTTTTGGAAACAGATGCTGGAGTAAATGTTTTCTTTGTCAGAGATTTCCAACAAGTAGCCCTCGATTTCATTTCACTTATAATCTCCACATCCCAATATCTGACTTTCCATCCTATTTTTGTAATTGTTGTCCCAGCAAATTAATTTATAAATATGTGCTTTAAAAGATCTCCCAGCTACGCTTCTACCAGAGCCCTCACCAAATTAGTTCATTTCACGATTTACTTTGGCTCACAGTAAGTTGGGGTTAGGCCAGCTTTCACGTATTTGTTCCTAGCTGAAGGTACTGATCCTTTGAAACCTTCCACGCTTAACAAGAATCAAAATTATTTTGTGTTTTAAAAGCGTTATGAATTTTGACTTTAATTTTATAATCTCATTCTATCGCAGAATGAAATGAAACACAAACTTTTTTCTACGTGATGAATGCTATTTCTTGGTAATGTTATTATTTCAAGTAAAATCTGTCAGGTACTGTTTAGGATGCATAAAACACGATGTCCTTACAACCATTCACCATATTTAATGGAACACGAGCCTTATGTAACACTGACAGCTCCATAAATTTGTATCAGTAATTTCATGAAGATTTTTCAGCTTTCTGGAATCAATTGGCATTCAACTTATCATTCCTTATGCTCACTTCAAAAGTCTATATTGCACTTTCCAATAGCCTACCCTATTTAAATGTCCAAAAGCTTTAGCTTAAAAATCTCAGAGGTTATTATTGGTAAGCTTTACTGACAATAGCAAGCAAATAGGAAAGATTGATAATACAGTGCTTAGTAGATTTACAACCGGGTTGGTTATTAATGGGACAGGTAATCTGAGAAAGGAAAAGAACAGGAACAAACCAGAAAAGAAGAAAAAATTAAAAGGCATTGTCTGCTCTGATGGATTCAGAGACAACTGATTATCCTAATAGCCTCACTCACTCCTGAAACTGTTCCATACACCATGTTAAACGTAGGTATCAATAAAGGAACGAAGGGTCTGAAGTTTCCATTTTAATCAATACCATCAATGGAGCCTGGATTTTGATGTCCCACTTCTAATGTGTCTATTTGAGTAGAGCGGAATCTCTGTTATGCTAATACACACGGTGTTAATGCAGTATTATTCAAAGATGGAGTTTGGGATTGTACACTGGCTGAAGCCCCTGTACAAAACACTGTATGCTGTTTTGAAGTGCAAGAGCCTAAACAATAAGTATTTAGTTAAATAAATATATGTATTTTTTAGAAAATATTCTTTCATCACCTGTGTGAGAACTTCAGCATTCTCTTTTAAACCCTTGTCATAAAATACTGCTTGAAAATCCTCTTAGATCAATGTGGTGAGAATCTAATTAAATCAAGTTACTGAACTGTATCCATAAGCAGTGGTTTTAATTCTGTCAACTTAGTATCACTAATGCCATCCATAAATTTTGTCATGTTTACAAAGAAACCATGAAAAAGTCACAGCTTCACTACATAATAAGTTATGCTCTCTTGTGTGACTTTAATGGGCTCTGTTAGGATAACAGCAGCCAGCCAATTTAAAATTTTCAGGCTTCATTTTGTTGGCATCTGTGATCCAAGGGGTCATTCGTTAAATTATGACCTCTTTTTTCTTCTGTGTGGTTTAAGAGACAGAGAGGAAGGAAGGGAAAAAAATAAAGAAAATTTTGATGTAAATACAAGAACAGTGTGGAAAACCCCCAATATTATTTAGTTACCTGCAAGTATAATTCATTAACAGGTGCTTTATCACAACAGAATGAAAATTTGACTGTAACATTGAAGACCCTTGTTGGTCAGCTATTACAATCTCACAAAAAGAGGCTCCAAGAAACATACAGTGAAGAGCAAGAGATGTCACCCTGAAACTGAAGATATAACATGAAAAATATTTTTTCTGAGCATAAGTAAATTGCATGTAAATAATCCTTAAAATTGTATGGTGAAAAAAATTCAAATAATTTCATTATTATTTGGTCACCTAGTTTAGGGACAGCAGTGGAAAACTCGTAGAAATATGTTTTTAATCTAAATTAAAATCCATGGCATTTATGTGGCCTAGCATTTAAAACAAAACGTCTAAGGATAATTGATAAAAACTCATTTTTGGAAGCACTCATTTTTCTCCATTGACTACAGAGAAATTCTGGTGAGTAGGCTTGATTTATGACATATAACTATTAAAACAATAGAGATAATTAGAGTAAGTTTAACGCAGAAACCCCCCTTGAGGCAACAAAGAAATCAAGTGGAGTTTCTTGAACAATGATGCTCTTGTCCAAAGTCAGCATCCTTAGGCATGACAAAATATAAATAAGAATAAAATAATAGTCTAGAGACTTCATCCTTAAGGCTTCATTAGAGGCTCTTCAAATGAGAACAAACAAAAAGTCAAAAGATGCTATGAAGAGAGGAAACAGATTTGCTTATAGTTCAAACTTTGATGAACTAGTCTGTTGCAAGCACTGAAAAAGTAAAGTATTAATGTAACCTGTTTGTTCAAGGAAGTCTGCAATGATAAAATAAAACAAACAAAAAAAAAACCAAATCAGAAGTAAAATGCAGATGTCACAATTCCTCTAGAATTTCTACTGACTAGAGACTCCATCAAAATGCAGGTAGGATCAACAAGAACAGAACAATCTCACAGAGTGTCAATCATATAACTTTGTTCTCATCACAGGCCTCTTCTCAGCTTCCTTATTTATT
Organism: Ibidorhyncha struthersii; assembly: GCA_013398815.1. Lineage (NCBI taxonomy): Eukaryota > Metazoa > Chordata > Aves > Charadriiformes > Charadriidae > Ibidorhyncha > Ibidorhyncha struthersii. Next base: position 139,063 of record VZSZ01009244.1, read on the forward strand.
CTCTGATGTTTCTGTATGTGTTTATTAGGAATGGTTGAACACGGCAGGATTGACTTCCCAAGATTTACACACTTAAATGGAGTGGGGGTTGAAAAGCAGTTCATTGCCGAGCAGCATACCATCTGTGGCTTGGGTAGGACCTTGGATACAATCTAAGTACCAAAACTAACGTGTTTCTTTAGGATCCCTCTATATAAATCTCATAATCCCACTGGTTGCATAGCTGTAAATTCCCTTCAACTTATTAGTATCCTCCTGAATATAACAATCCAAACACAGCCAGAAAACAACTTTAGAAAGAGATCTCATTTGCCTGTAAATACACAAGTCCGAATGATTATTTTTTTTTAAATGGGCCCTGAATTGAAAAAACCTTCACATATATTCCCTGTTCATCACTAAGACACTAAATAATCCTCCTATCTGACTAGAAGCTTACCATTCTATAGGGAGGACCTTCAGCTGCTGCATGCACTCTATACAATCTGATGAACAGGGATTTTGTTTTCAAATACAACACTGTGTCATTCTAAGATCTAAAAATTTTGTATACAACATAGACCATAAACACATCTATAAATCAACACATTGGAAGACCAGAAATATAATTTTTTTATCTTTGATCTTCGTTACAAACTGTAAAATAAATACATTTAACATTTTCCCTTTAACTATTTTTTAAGTCTTACAATTTTCTGAACTGGTTTAAAACATATATTGGATTTGGACCCTAAGGAGAAAAAGTTGAAAGTAATCTTCTGGGCTGTGGGTTAGAAGAGCAAGAAGGGGATTACAGTCTCTCTTCTCACAAGCAATATGAACCTCATATGCTCTAAGGAATTACAACAACAAGGGTTCCAAATCCTTTCACAGTCTGGGTTCTCAGCAGCACCAACCATTGCTTTTGTTCCAAGTCACTCAGGGAAAGGAGAAAACAACTGACTTTCCTAAAGAGCATACACATTTAAGAACTTTTGCAATGGGTGTGAGTGATACGTTGCAGTCATTCTGCTACTGCCTGCCAACTGTTTCAAAGTATGACCTCTGCGTATCCATAATTAATATCTCCCAAACGGATCATGCAATCTGAAATTAGTCTACAAATATTACATACGCATAATAAGCATAATGTATACATAAGCATATACACATTATTAAGTTCTTATGCAAGCCTCTTATTTGCCGGGAAGCGTATCATAGGTACTTTTTTTTAAATTATATTCTCACCAATTTACATCCATTAATAAATTTGCTATTACAGTTCATGAATTCCTAGTGTGGCTAATTTTCTTCCTAAGTTAAAGATCACTTTGAATATGAGCTATTCATACTAGTCTGCATTTGTTCACATTTTGTACTTAGATCAAACTTCTGTAGTAATCTTCAAAATCAGTTTATTCTTAGATAACACACAGGAGACCTATCAGGAATATATGAATACAGGAATCAAACCTATTCTGTTCAAAGTGCACATTCAAAAAAAAAAAAAAAGGTTCTTCGTGAGATAACATTAAAAATGACATCTTCATGTAGATGAAGCTCATGACAAAAGCAGTATTGACGTGTTTTATTTGTTCACTTTGTCAACTGCAAGTAGGAGACAAAGAGAAAAATAATAGAATGTTTACTGAGCCCATTCCATTATCAGTCACATTACTATTAATATATCCTAAAGCAGAAGTATAACTGGTAGATTAGAGATACCAAAAATGGATTACTTCTAGCCTGAAGTAATGCTTTGTGCTAATAAAACCAAATGCTCTGTACATTCTGTCTGAACACCAGGGGCTGACACAGGTTTGCGAGCCCTGCCACTACCATCTAGAGAATGTACTTGTTCCTGCGATTTAATACCTCATGAGCTTTAACAAACAGTATACAGCTGCACACAGGAACTGAAACAAGCCACACAGTAGAGCTAAATGTAGTTGCCAGCAGAAATTTCTAGAATAGCCCAGGAGGGCTTTTACAAATCAGGACATGAAGAGTCCCTTCAAATTTAAATTTCCCTTGGCGGTTAACTGCTGCTGCATTAGCTAATCTTGTGAACTGAAAAACCCTGCTGCGTTGCCTTGCATACAGTTGTAACACCACTGACATCCTAAACACAACTGTTGGAGTCTTTGCAATTCTAACTATTTTCAAATGTGTCAATTCATTCACATACAGACGAGAGAGATATATTATGTTGTACCTGATCACTAACCACAGGTAAAAGTAATTAAAACACACATAAAAACACACACAAAAAAAACCTGTTTATTGTTATAAAGGAGAAAAGTGGAAACCGTTTAGAGTAACACAGCTGGAATAACGGTGGCAGATTTCAGAAAAGCGGGAGACAGCAACTCCTAAGCTGCAGACCACAGTCCTCCAGTTTTAAGGTAACACAACACAGAATCAACTATCACACTGTCTAAATACTTACATAAACCTCAACTTACTTTATGCATTCACAAACTCTGTAAACTCTTCAGCATGAGTAACGGCCGTAGGATTACAAATGAGAATTTACCAGAAGAATTGGAAGGCCAGCTACTAAAACTCTATCAAAGATGACCACTGAGATAATACCTCAAGAAGGATCGATGAAAAAGGCAATAAAGTGGGGGAAACAGTCTATATGAACATGCTCAGCTGTTTCAATTATCAAAACTAAGAGGCATCTAGATAAAGTTTCAGGTATTAAGATGCACTTTTTTGATAAATTTGGGTTCAGACATTCAGAAGTCCTTTGTTTTGCCAAATCAGGTTTAACTTAATGTTAGCTAACACATTTTCACAACATCATAAATTTCTCCCAATAAAGATTCATCCTAACATCACACCTTCTCATCACTGTGAGGTTTAAAACCTATGGAATGAGGTGCTCTCTTTCTCAGTTAAGCAGTAGTAGTGCAGTTCTGCTGATGCACAAAAAGCACTGTCTGACCACAGGAAAACATAAGATTTCATGCAGTAAGGGTGATAAGTGTTAAGTCAACTTATTTAGAAAATCTAGCTAACATTCAGTATTACAGTCCACATACCACGGGATAATGTAAAGGTGAAACATTATCTTAGAAGGTCACAAGAGGCCCATGAAAGACTATTGTTCTTATGATTTCCTGGCTTTGCAAGGTCTTTTAAACATGTTACAATAAACATATGTCAACTATACCAAAAACCCCCTCCAATTGTCAAGGGTGTGCATGCTCTTCCTATGGAGTAGTGGTTATACTGACCCAGAACAATCTATATTCTTCACAAGTTTTACAAAGAAATCACAGCTCACAGCAAGGAAAATGTAGTTAACAACAAAGTTAGCAGTTCACATTCTATGGACGCTGTTCCTATTTTAATCAGAGATCTGAAACCATCTCATCATAAGCTGTTTGGAACAATGAAGCTAATTCTCTAATTCTGTCTCATGGATTCAGCTAAGCTATCATCAATTAAGGATACAGAATATAATTTGTAATTAAGTTTTCCCCTTTAATGTTAAACAGATAAGCCTTTGAACTCAAGGAAAGTGCAAACTAATACAAATCTGCTGTAGAAAAAAAATACTACTGTCAGTGCCTTATAGGACTGAGGAACGCACTGTGCATGATCATGCATTTAAATATCTTCCAACAGTATCTCTTTACTAAGGTCAAACTCAGCACCAGTTTAAAAATAGACTTCTGAGGGCGAAGGGGATCTTATGCAGACGCAAACATCACAGCAGCCCTTCTGGGTGTACAGGATGCTATTATCTTTCGCTTGCTGACAATATACTTCCCTTTATATGGCAAGACCACGCTTCTCTCATTACAGTTGCCCTAGTTCTTGAAACATCAAAGTTTTGTTCTGAGAATGCCACTAATTTGTCCCTTAAAGCAAACATATAAACCAACACATAACACAAGAAATAAGCTCACTAGGTGTCTCTTTTTTGCCTTAAGATAGACACTATTAATTACCAAAACGCTGAATGGCATTATGCTATGGATCTTGGTTTTAAATGAATTATAATTTTAAGATTTTACTTCTGCCTTTTTCCCTAGTCCATATTTCTGTTTATATACTACTTTTTTTACATTTCACAAAGGTACCCATGAAAGAAGATACATACACTACCAGGAAAAATCTGAGCTGAGTGACTAGAGAGTAGCAGGCTAGATTGTTCTGCTCCATGTTGCCAGAGGAGACAGGTGAAGTTCAAATCAATTCAAGTTCTATTTATGAAATAAATAAAAAGATTCTTGTAGATTCTTCCTCCATTAAGTCACTAAATTACCGCCATGGCACTAAAATTTGTCGGTAAACCATCTCTTGGCTTTCAGTTTTCTATTACATTAAATTTTTTTGCCTTCATTTTAGGTCTTTTATACCATATTCCTGACACATTTCTCTCCGATTTGCAGTCAAATGTTGACCCTGTCCCTTATGAATGAATCCGGTCAGACTTAATTGAAAATTTAACAAGTGAGCAAACAATTACTTGTGTACTTTTCCGGGCTCCCCTTCTCACTTGGGAACTGCTCTCCACATACATCTGCAAAGCAATTCCCTTTACTATAGTATGTTAAACACGACCCAGCGTTCAGCCATCTGCATGCAGACTGCCACACACCCCACTGATTGTTTCACCATATGCAACTGCATGAATCTACTTATTGTTTCTCCTTTAGAGAATTTACAGTCTAGTTATAAAACCCAAAAGCAATCTTGCCATTCTCTGTACATTCAGCTATTAACACAACAGGCTTCCAATGCATGACTGAGTCTTTTAGAAGCTGCTAGAAGACAAATATCACAACCACATCTACAGAATAAGAGGCTTTTAGAAACTCCGCTTCCATGCTATAAAGCAAATTAAAAACATCATAATGCATATTGTAAACACTAACTGGTAATACTGACTTCTAACTTTGAAAGAGTATAGCAATTATGTCTCTTATCTTAAAAGTTCCATTGCCGAAATTCCATTTGATGTACACAAACAGAATAATTCAGGTTGGAAGGGACCTCTGGGAGTCATCTGCTTCAACTGCTGGCCAAAACAGATGCAACTTCAAAGGCAGATCAGAGTGCTCAGGCTTCTGCTAGTCAAGTTTAAAGTACCTCCAAGGATGGAGTTTTCATAGTTTCTCTGGCTAATGACATCACCATTCTAGTTGTGCATATTTTTTTTCCTTATATCTGGTCAGAATGCCCCTTGCAATTGTGACCATTGTCTCTCATCTCGTTGCTGTGCACTTCTGAGAAGAGTTTGACTCCTTTTCTCGGTAGCTAATCAACACATAGACAGTTGACAACAGCAGTAAGGTCCCCTCTAAGCTGAACAAATATATAAGCATATATTTAAAGATAAATTCTGTTCAACTGCACTTTCCAGGACCAGTTGACTGCACATAAAAAACTAATGTTACATTCATGAATACAGCCTAATATCATTTCCCGAGAAAATACAGTGATGATAAGGTTAATTATAATTTTAAACCTGATAATTTGCCATTCCCTTGTTTTTGCCTTTGCTAACAGGCTGAAAACACAGAAAACAAGGCCAAGACTCTGCTTATTACATGCAAAAATATTCATGTCCACAATATACTCAGCACAGGTCAAGACCCATGGTTTTTCTTCCAACTTCACCAATTAGATTGGAAATAAATATTTTTGATGTGTAAGCAGAATTCACTTTGTCAGCATACATATAGTTCATTGAAAGATTCCTAGAAGTAACATTCTGCAGTTAATATTTATGGTTGCTCATAATACAACTGACTAAACTGGCTTAGGGGAAGTTATTACTAAAAGATATGAAGTCAGCTGTGGCAGTATTTAAACTATAATTTGTCCAAGAACACACTGTATAATGCCCCGTATAATAAAATATCACCTCAGTATTTCCCAGATCGTACACAAAATAAAAGCAGCCTAACTGCACAAAAGGCTAAAACGTATTTAGGTATCTTTTTGTATACTCAAAAACTACAGAACCGATTTCATTTGTTTAATAGCTTATATCCAGGACTTTAAAAAAAATAAAACAAAAATTATCAAGTTTCACTGCTTAAGAAAAATCACTGCATTCTAGGTTTCAAGCATCGCTGAACCATATTACAACATCCTATGCACATTTCACTGTTAAAGCTTTCATACTATTACAGGTAACAGAACTTGGCATTGCAACATGCAAGCCTTGATGTTAAGGAACTGTATACCTTCGAAAGAGAATGGTTTCATATGGAGAAGAAAGGGTAAGTTGATCTCCAGAGTTGTTCTACAAAAAAAATTGATAGAAGAATTGATAGAAGTTGATACAGCATCTTCAGAGACAAAATGTGTATTACTCTTGAATCATTCAGGATTCAAGTAAAGCAAAATGAAAGGTAAGATCTTAATCTAGTGAGAAGTTTATCTTAAACTGAATCTAGTATTTCATCAATTCAGCACTCCGAATTTCATCAGTTTGGTGGAACCTAAGTTTAAGTACTCTGATACGTATCTTCTCCAGGAATCATAGTTGCTGCACTGGCTTCCTCCTAAGTCCTTTACCTTCAAGGGAAGGAAATTACTTTACTTTCAACAAACTATCAGTTTACTTTCCATTTAACAACCCTCTAAAGCGTCAAGCTATCTGTTCAGCGGATGGAGTACATATTCAAAAATTATGGTCCATCTATACTTATCATAATCAAAAATACACTTGATATTTTTGTGCAAGGATAACCATACCCATGATTTTTTTATCCTATAGCATCACAGATGTTCAGTCTCAATTTATTTAAGAAGGAGGTGTCTAACCTGAATACCCTATAGAGAATGAGCATTGGAATTTCTCGTTCGTTGCTGAAACAACTGTATTTCCTGCCTCTTCCAGCGATGAGAACGTGTAGACTATTCCACTGACTTTTAAAACCTTCCCTAGCTCTAGGTACCTACAAGCAATGCCAGTGATAAATAACCAGTAATTACTTTTCAGCAGTTGGAAATGTACTGAGAAAAAATATATCAAATATTTCCTTATCAGAGTTGCCAATTTTCTTAAGGTTAAAGAAAAAAAGTTTAGGAAAATTACGCTGTTACCTTTCTGTATATACATCGTAGCAGGCATTTATAACACCAGATTCTGCTAAAAGCAAAGCAAGTTCCTACCATCTAAATTATAAATATTTCAAAAGGCAAAAGTGACATTTTTCTAAACCAAGGCAGGTTTCAAGCTCCTCTGCTCAACATGACCTTCGCAGGGCAGTCAGCCATCACACTAAGGCACAGAGCTGCAGGATCACAGACAGCTTTCCAGCCAATCAAATCATGGCTGTAATTTCTGCAATATTTCAAGCAGCTGTCCACTTAGACCCAGGATTTCCAACGTACCATGATTGCCCATCATCAAGAACAGCAGGAAAACCTATTCTATGCTGTTCCCTTTTCTATTTAATAGAGGCAGGTAAAAGTCATTTCATTTGTTAGTATAGGTTTTTTTTCCCCCTTCTCGTCTTCATATGCCTGATCACTAAAAAGTGAAGTAAAAAGAAAAGAATTTAATAAATATTCTTTTAGATTGAAAATTACTGTTAACAGTCGTCCTTCAGCAGAACCCAGGTCCTCCTTATGTATTAACATTTTACAATTTAAACATCACAACAGAAACAGTTTTTCTCCCATCTCTCTTGCTTTTCAATGAATCAGACGTATATATTTGGATGAAACTTCAAATGTAACTTGTTTTTACTGTTCACATACTAATTTGGCTGAGTTGCAACATAACCATAACTTGCAGTTATTCCAGTGTAAATACAGATGGGGCAAGAAGAAAAATACTTAAGGAGTACTGATCAGTTGATGATCCTGCATAAAACAGCTTTAATTTTGATGATATTGAATTGGTACTGAGGTTGGTAAGACACAATTTCCCTCCACTTTCACTAGAATGTGTCTTACTGAAATTTTATGCTACTTACCTCAGCAGTAAATTCATTCAAATATCACAGACTCTGCATCTGATTTTAATTATTTTTCTCAAAGCCCTCAATGTTGCATTTTAAATGAAAAGCAAAGGCTATATGCAGGGGGGGTGAGGGGGGACATGACACCAAACAAAACTAACAGCAAAAGACATGGTAATAGTGATTTATAGTTTTTCCAAGTTGCACCCTTCAGCCACTATAAGAGCAATATCTCAGATGAGAAATGATATAATTATCTTATGAACAGTCATGAAGATTAAACTATGTTCTAACTAATAGGAATTCACATTTTAAACAGAATTTCTGACAACCACACTGATGTCCATAAATTTATTCAAGGGATGCTAACTAGAATAAAAACACCTCGTTCAGGTAATGGCATTCTGTTAATAAATCTCAGCATTTGCTTTTAAGAGCCAAAGTTACTGATCTTATAGCAAGGTTCCAGACACTTATATCTATCAAGTACCTGATGTAGATTTAATGATTCTATCTGACATATGTTGCTATGATAGAATGACAATTTCTTCTTTTTTAATTACCAGTTGGCCACATTCTGGTTTATGTTAGCTTAATGTATCTAAGCTTATTCTTTGCTTATGTCCGATTAGCTTAACCCGGTAATCAATGAAGTGGTTTTTAGTAAACTTGCAATGGAGTATTCTAATGGATACTCTAATAAATATTCCACAAGCAACAATTTGTTTCTTAATTCAATAGTAAGGTACTTAATTCAATAGCAAGGCCGAGAAAATCAAAATCAACCAGAATATGCAGTTGTCACTGGCACCACTTATAATGGTACAGTGCTCTTCACGATCCACTAACACGTCTTTCACAAATGGCCTAGGCCATCTAACTTTCACATCATTAACTTTTTAGAGAATAAAATGCATTTATTTTTAATTCTCCAAATTGCAATTTGTCAAATCTTGTAAACTTCCTACTCATATCCATATACTTTAAATTAAATAACCATAACTTTAACTACAACAACTTCTCTCCTCCACCACTGCTGTTTCCACAGTATTACAATAATTGCCTACTTAAACCCATCCAGAGCACTTCATAATATAACTGGGGATGATGTACGGTATCTGAAAACTTTATTTAGAAAATGGATTTTACTTACTTTATAAATACAAGATGCAAGTCTTTCTTTCATCAACAGTATTAACACACTCTTATATAGTATGATATCTACTCTAAGAACAGATTGTAACACAGATAATGAAAGTAGAACTACATATTTGATTTTTATCAGGAAAAGACATGAGGGTTTTTTTTCCCCCAGCTAAAAGAACAGAATAGGAAAAGATTTTCTGAGGTCACTGAGGCACAGAAAGTAAAGTGATTATTTAGCTTCTATGTCAGCACAACCTCCTTTGCAGTGTCCTACCTGCCAGAAGACAGATGACTTGGTACAGGGACCTAAGTACAAACAAAAATAGAATAGAAATTGGAAGACTTAAGAAGGTCAGGCAGAGGTATTCGTAAAATGTTGTACAGTACTTTAGTCAGAAAGAAGCTTTCTTAAAAATAGTGCAAGAACCATTAAATATCTATTCACGTTACATCTACCAGAATTTAGTAGGAAGTCTTTTCATAATTACAACTACTGATTCAAATTCAAGGCAGTTCCTTCAATAAGTACCTTCTTACTGATTTTTATTTTACTAGGCTACTCTTATTAATGAAATTCCAATTGGTGATGTTTTATGAATAGTATGTATTCACTTTGCACCATTTGAGAACTCTCGTGCCCATCAACTGAACAGGACCATGCTACTTCAAAATTTGGATTACTCAGATTTGTGTGAATAGGCTGAATCTTGTTGAACCATCACATAAATTCATCACAGCAACTACCTTTTCCAGTTATTTCTGAACAGATATCAGTGAGGCATACAGCAGGAGAGACAACCTCACACGCAGTACTTTGATTCTTCCTCCAGAGTGTTGATTTGCACTGGATTTTTCAGAACTCAAATACATATATAACCTCACACAAAAAATATGTAGCCATTAGCAAAAGTGAGTGAGTTTGCTGCAAGGCCTGAACATAATCTTGTAGTCATAGGAAGCAGTGACAGAAGCTACTCAACACCCTTCATGAGGATAGGCGATAGGAAGTAAGCTTTTTTTTAAAAATGTCAAGGAACTTTCCATGTAAAAAGTTGTTTTTGTACTTGAAGCAATTATGGTTTTGTATAAGAACTCACAAGTAGCTGACAAAATAAACAACATTTATTTCCTTATTATTATAGCTGACCTTTAAAAAGATGTTTTTAAATATACTGTCCGTTTTCATTTAGCTATTACAGTTCAAAACTTTAGAAGACATTATCATCCAGAATGCACAGAACAAAGACCATTGGTTCTCAATCTTTTTCCAGATTACATTAGCATAGCTAATTTTATTTAATGCAGAAGCACACATTCTAAACTAGTAATGGAGAGACACCTGGCAACCTACCCAGCAAGTAGGTTGCTGCTCTCAGTCACACCTTGGAGAAGATTTTTCTCTATTACGGAAGTAACATAACCTCTGAAGGGTAAAATTAGTATCTGTGAAAATTTACAGCCTTGACATTTCATCATTCAAAATCTAACAACCCTATTTATATAGCAGTCATTGTTAAGTCCTTTGTTAAAAACCTATTAAACAAGTAAAGAACAAGACTAGGGGCAAACTTTTATTTATCTTAAAACATTTTAAATGTCTGAATTAATACTGTTGCATCTTCATTTCAAAAGCTTACTTAAATTTTGTCATGGAGATAAAATACTCTTTCTACATATGCATGCTGATTTTGCAATCTTCTACATGATGCAACAACTTTTTTCTACAATAAGACAGGAGTTTTGGAATAAAAAGAGGGCAAGATTTTACATTCAGGATATAAGGTTTTCAGTAGAGACAAGCAAAATGAATTCTAGAGCTATAAATCACTCTTTGGCAACATCTTTTTACACCACCACCTGCATTTGTACACTGTAGACATCAAATTATGTATAGGTAAGTTGGCAAAAATGCCCATTAATATGCAATAGAAGAGCACTATCGCAATTAGTACCAGGAAGTGCAGTTGCAGCATATATTCCCAAGGACCTGCATGAGCTGCACAGCCCACACTGTGATGCATACTGCTACAGGTACAATGCTGTTGGCATTTAAATTTTACAGAGTAAAACCAGCTGACAGAAGCCTACACATCCTATAACTCATTCTGCAATATCTAATAAAGTTCTACATAACTTTTGGGATCTACCTCAGCAGAGCTCTTACAAAACAAAATGCCTGTTTTGACACAAAAGTTATTGAAAGATCAACGTCTACCTGGCAAAAATATGCATTCATTTATCTTTTAAAGATGACCTCCTGTGCCACATGACTACTTTCTTTCTTTGAAGATAAATAAATGCATTTTGAAACCAAAGAAAATAACACACTTCTTTTTGTACCTGTCCAAGAGATGCAAAGGTAGTATTCTGGAACATATAATAATGGAAATTATTTAATTAATTGAAAAAATATTCTTGTTTTGATTTTTAATTTATTAAGTCCCAGTAATATAACAGTATCTAAATTAAGCACTCAAGCAAGTGATCAAATTAAGGCTGATATTAATTTCCCTTAGTTCTGAACCAGCTTAAAATTGTGAGTTCAAAAGTTACAATAAGTAACACTGAGCTCTCTTAATTCTGGTATAAATAAGGATGAGTTCAAGCTAAAAGGAAAAACATTACCTTAAAACATCTTCTAAAAAGCTGAGGTAAAATTTAACTATTCATAAAACACTATACTGCAAGTAAACAAATCATTCTTTCCTACCAACTTATTCTCTCCATTGGCTTTATCTGACTCTAATATTATACTTTTAAGGGCTAATGACATTCTAAATATTATGTCTAAAACCAGGTATATGTACACGTGTGCACACACAGTGGCTAATTTCACAGCTGTGGTTGTGATGCATAGCTACATCTATATGGGATGCAAAGACAGGAATGACAGACACGACACAGGTTTCCATAAACATGCAGGCTACATTTAATACCTTAACCAGGCATAAACACCACCAAGTGCTTGGGGACAGGGTGCTCATTTGTTAGCAAAGTCGGTAAACAACAAAAATATATGTTCATCAAGAATTAGACCGGATGAGAGAGGAAAAACTTTTGGATCACAAGCATAATCACAGGCTGATTGATCCTCTCTTGGGGTGTCCAGGGCCACCAAGACTAACTCATCTCTTTGCTACAAGGTTTGAGTATTGGCCATCTAATTACACTGGACTTTGCCAGTTGGGATCTCAATAATCCCTTTCAGGAGCTGTGGTAGAAACACCCCGCATCCAGAATCACACAGTATTTCTGATGATATGAAGAAAGAAAAGAGCTTGGATGGCCCTGGTCAAGCTGCTATGAAAGAACATTTGACCTCATCTCTTGTTCTGCAAAAGACCACCCTCCCACACCCTCATAGCTATTTTCTGCTATGACTTGGCAAAAAGGAGACAATGGAGCAATGTTAAGCACCCAAGCAGGATATAAAAGAAGGTTTACATGTCCATCTGCCTATCTCAGTCACACCAACACTTTCTCACCTGAATTTCTGACAGGAACAGAAAAAACAGCAGCAGATGCGAGACTGGCCTTCCCTGTTCATGTCTTGCCGAAATCAGCCACAACCTCTGAGGACCACCAAGTAAAACTCATGGATATACATAGGATATCTATTTACTAGTGAGTTATAGAAATCATAGGCAAACAATTGAAATGAAAATTATAAAAATATTAACCAGTTTACACAATAAAAACCTCATGTACCAAAAGTTAAGTCTCAAAGAACTCACATGGATACAAAATCACATCCAGGTACTATATCCTGCCAGTCTTTACAACACAATTTAAAACTTCACATTACAATAAGCTAGTAGGCCAAAGCTGCTTCTAACAAACCTGTACCATGAAGTACTTAACAACTTAAAAGTTGTTACTGATATATAAAATATCCTTCAATATTTTCATATCAAAACTATTCCATAGATTATTTTTACACTGTTTAACTCCCTTCGTATTGTTCTTAAAGTGCTTTTTGAATTTTCTAGTCTGATTATTCAGTGTACTTCCTCAAAGATTACAAAAAACCTCAGTACAGTGCATAAATATAATGTGACTTCTTCCATGAGGGTGTACATAAGCTCCACCAATAACAGGCACAATTTTCAAAATATACGAAAAAACCCACAGCATCTGAAATATTAGTTATCATGCCCAAACATACAGCAAAGTGAAAGCAATCAGTGCAGATGGCTCAGATGGTACCACAAACCTTCAAGAAGTATAATAAGAATGAAACTATTCATTCTGTTTTCTGATCAGACAACATGCTCATCTTCTGTTCAGTCTATTAATTACTAATCAGTTACATTCAGTGTTTTAAACAATCACCAGAGCATGACTTTGACAGAGGGATGCACACACAGGCAGAATCAAATTTTACAAGCAGTCATTAAGTGACCTGAAATTGTAGTTCTTTTGCAATAGTAGGTGTTGCAAACATGAATAAATTCATATTTGTAGCTAGACCATTTACATAAAATCTTACATGCCTGACTAAGACAGACCGTAAAGTATATTTTTAAGTTTCTAACAAAAGTAGACTACATGAGAAAGTTTGCTTTAAGAGCTGGTAATGAAAATTGTCATATAAATTACCACTACAGTGAAGAGGCAGGCAAAAAAAAAAAAGGGACAATTAGAAGAGATATATGACAAAAAGGAAGCCAGATAATACAGCTTCCAAAGACAGTTCTGTTATAATCTACATATTGTGCATTTCACTTACAAAACTAAAACCTTAAGCTTAAACTATCCAAGCATGTACTAGGAGTATGTATTATATCACTGTGTCAGTTATGCACACTTTGACATTCCATTTCTATATTACATTAAGGCCGAAATGGAGTTTCTGTGCTGTTAGTCATGAATATTTTCAACAGCAAAACACTGCCACCTTTTGGCTTGATACATAGACCTCCCCATTATAACTGTAATTTTTTTTTTTTTGCTACATTTGTCCTTTACGGAGACAGCTGAATTCTTGTGATCTCATTTAAAATTTTATTCAGTAGCTAAATTTCTGCAGAAAAAAAAAAAAAAGAAGTTGGCATTAATTGGTAAAGAAACACTATTTTTCTCACAAATATGAGTGCATAGCCAAACAACTTTAGAAGTATATTCCATTAAGCCACATCATGTTTTATCTGTTTTCTCTCTTTATCTCATAGCTCTTTTTTCATGGCAGTTTTCATACATGTATATACTGTATCACATAATATCTTACACTGCATTTCTCTCAAGTGAAAACTTGGCAATACATTCTTTGAACATCTCAGTTTTGAAAACTGATTATAGGGATAACAATAATGCATTAATAAAAAATTATGTTCCTTGTTCATATATATACTTACAGTATTCTAGATTAAATATTTAATAGGGATGGTTCAACATTTATATAAGCATGTATTGAAATATATGCAAAATTACTTACACCAATGACACAATGTCCCCACGTTGTACATCATAATTTCGAATGCTCCAGTGGTTTAAGAGCACTACATCAGATGCTTGTCTTCCTCCAGGATTCAAAGAAGGCTGAGAAAGGTGGGGAAAAAAGAGCTTTAGACCTACATTTCCTCTATGAATCTTCCACCTAACTCTCATTCCATCAACAGTTGCAATCCATTAAAATCAGTAAAAATGGACCCACCAAATAATCTGTTGTACCCACCTAGAATCTGTTGTACTCTGGGAAATATATGTCTTTATTAAATGCCACGTTTAATGTCATTAATTTATGACAAAACTGTAGTTTACATCTTTCAATGCGCTACTGGGCACAAATTAAATTACACACACTTATGACAAGCCTGATGAAAAGAAGTGATTGCCTTTACTGCATATCATTTAATAGTAAACACAACAGAGAACTAAGACCACTAATTCCCAGAAAAAGCCAACTTTCTGTAGGCACCTTACTGCTTATACAAGCACAATGCACTAAAAATGAAATACGTACTTGTGACAATACTAATCTCAGCACCCTTTGCAAAGGGAAAAAACTAACCCTACACCTACAGCATATACTGACACTGCCAGTAAATGTGCGCCTTCCATAACAGGGTACAAAGAAGCATTAATTCTCACAGAACCATACAGTGAAATGAGACTGTTCACTAACCTCAGCATTAAAATAACTGAGTAATAAATTAGTACAGAGTATTAGGAGGTACACAGAACAGTACATAATTATTTTGTGTCACGTGGTACAAAACCAGGGTACCTGGTCAATGCTGGCTCTGAGTTAAGTCATCAGAAAGGGCAGAGGAAGGAAGTCATCCATCACAGTACTGTCTTCATTGATTATTGCAAGGGTTATTTCAATACAAATACTCCTTTTACTAGAAAGGAACTATTTAAGAGTAATACAGGCTAAAAACTATGCTCCCAAAACACGATGGCTATTTAGTATTTATTTTTAACTTCAAAAGCGATTTAAAAGTGCTGATTTCTCTTTACTACGGTTTCCTCATTCATCTTTTCTTTGCTAACCAGATTGGTTGATAAAGACCTATTTCACATGGGACTTGTGAAAAATGAGCTTTTCAATGTGCAAGAAGAAGTAATGTGCTGGGGTCCTGAGCAGGTGCAATTCACATGAACAGTGCGGAATATGATAGGTCAAAAGAATAAATATGTCAGGGTGGAGGGAGGGAAATGACACAGTATGTTTAGTTAAACAGCAAACGAGGCTAGTTACATTTTGAGCTGTGGACTGACTATAGGGCAAATTTCTAGTCAAGTAAGTCTGCCGATCAATGCAGATCACCTTAACATCCACAGAGATATGGTCCAAGTCTAAGCTATAAATATTTTAACACTCATTGCTATTTTACCTACTAGAGTCTATGCATTGCAAGAGCCAGATAAATGAAAACCAGAAGGTAATTAGCAGATATTTGATAACTGTTTTTTTTAATCAGATTTCCCAGAATGATTTTCCACCTTCATAGTCTCTTCCACCAAAGGGTGGTATCTTTACATATAAATTCACAAACAATTCACAGTCATACTCATTTTACCAAATGCAGGCACATGTGGGCCACAACGTAACAATGATATTAAATATAAGGCAAAGAGGCTGATCTTACAAAGCAGGAATCATACATATGGTATATTGTCACAAAGTAAACTGCTTGGTACTGAAAAGTATCTGCCTTAAAGGGTTGAAAGAGAAGGTCAAAACAAATGGAAATTTTTAAGCCCACTGCCCCAAAAGAGAAGGTATTTCACAGCTGACACTTAGAAAAGACTTACATGAGTGTTCACAAACTTTTCCTCTCAACTAAATCTATATCAACTTAATCTTACACAGAAATACAGCAGGTAGTGACACCACTGCCTTAGTTTCATTATCCCAGTTGACTCCTACTGTTTTCTGTATTTAAACAAAAGGAAATGCTTTAGCGTTTAAATACATTTAGATATTACATAACCTTTTTAACTTAAAGCACTCTAAACGTAATACCATATTGCTTCCTATTTTTAACAATACATTGCTCATGTGGTTTTGACATACAGAGTGGATATCCAACTCATTACACATTAGAATTATGTTTGAGGGAAATATGACAATGTAGAATACTTTTTTCTTTCCCACAAAACAACCTGACATATTCAAAATGCAGAAAAAATACTATTTTACTATAGTAGAAGAAATGTAAGGACAACTAGGAGACAACTTTCATTTTGCATCAACAATTACATTTTTCCATTAAAAAAAATCATCTAAGTTCTTCAGCAAGTCTTTCTCTAATGTAAATAACATAAATTGTCATTCCACAACAGAAAGCACAGAAAGAATTTAATGCAGTGTGCTCAGAGACAACTTATTTCCCATGACATTTTCACTAGTAGTAAGGTCTCAGGTCTACCAAAACAAAAACACAGCTTCTGAAAAAGTAGTCAACAAATAGGCTCACAAAGCCTCTTTATTTTTATAAGAAACAAAATAATGCAGGGGCTTTTTCCTTCCTCTAGCTTGAAGCATTATAACTTGTTTGCCCAAGTTCTTGGCATAATAGCCTGCTACAAATGAGACACAGAGGTCTTAATTTAGAACTGTGGCGCAGAAGTCACAAAACATTCACTCTTTCCAATTACTAACTAATCTAATGCTAAAAGCATGCAAATCGAGATCCCCAGCCATATGATGAAGCCTCATAGGACATGAGGTTCTGTAAGTAGGAGGGTAAAAGCATGTCCTTTTACTATAAATAATGATTAACTTGATAGTTGTTATGCTGCTAGTGAATACCAGAAGGTCACAACTTATTTGCTTATAGCTTGGGGAACAGAACATGAGCTCACAGGCTTAGGTACAGTAATCCTAATAATAAAGTTAGGAGAAACTGCCACAGAATAATTACAACTGCTATTATGCATAATGGAATAGAACATTCAATAATGTTTGCTGCTGAAACAAGTCTGCTTCGTCAGAGATCGCTGGTCTTGCTATAATCCTTGGTATTGAGCTGTTTGCAACAGAACTTGCATATAAAGTTGCACATACCCTGTCATCTTCCATCTCACTTGAAAACAGTCCATTTGATTTAACAAATTTACAAATTTATATATCCATGGTGGGGTTCCCTTTTCCACATCATTATGTATGAAGAGTTCGTAATTCCAGACAAGGAATGAAACTCAGTAGAAAAAAAAAAATAAATGAGTATCAAAATTTCCACATGACAACAAACATTTTAAAGTATACATCCAGCATTACAAGAGGAGTCACAAAACATCCACCACAGACAATTAAGAAATCATATTACCAGTTATTTGTGTCATTTACATTCAATGTTGTAAACAGATTACAACTCACTTGAAGCCCACTATTAACAAAATGCTAGAGAAGCACAACAATCTGTAAAATTCTAAGCAGCAAAAACACCTCATGTGAGGATTAAAAAAAAAACAATAATTTTG
This sequence comes from Ibidorhyncha struthersii, assembly GCA_013398815.1. Classification (NCBI taxonomy): domain Eukaryota; kingdom Metazoa; phylum Chordata; class Aves; order Charadriiformes; family Charadriidae; genus Ibidorhyncha; species Ibidorhyncha struthersii. The sequence goes on from VZSZ01009244.1 coordinate 157,059, forward strand.
GAAAGAAAAAAGAAGGCAATGGAACAATTAAAAAATGTTAAAATTATAAACCGCAACAGTTCACTGTTACTCCTTATAGATTAGAGTTAATACCCATATACACTGAAGTTGGCACAAGTGAAAGAATTATGACAGGTGGCTGAAAGCACTGTAGAAACGCAAAATCAGCTTGAGACAATTAAACACATAAAGTGTGTCTGAATTGACTGGGATTAAATCAGAAAATTTGTATTTTCATTAGAACCTTTGTTCAGTGTGCTTGCCAGGGTGTCAAAAAATATTACCATCGTCTGTAACTATGAAGCAGCAGTAAGGCTGGTCCAAAACAAAAAACGAAAATCAGGGGGAGAGAGAGTGCACAACAGAGAACAAGAGCAGGAGCGCAAGCATGACACAGAGAGATTTATTCTTGGCTTCTTGTCAGAAATTTTAATTTCAGGCTCAGTAGGAGCCACAATGATGAGTACCCAAAGCCAGCTAGACATTTTAGAGGTCTATTACAAACAAATTCTTGGGCATCATACCATGGTATCTTCAAATTGAGACAGTAAGATATCATTGGAAGCATGCAACTGATGGATATATGACTACATGCTGACTGAACTTCACTCTCCCTCATACCCATAGCTTTCAGATACATTCAACATAGATCACTCTTCAGAGAACACAGTATACAGATGGAAATGCAACGCGATGACCAGTACTCCTTCAAGCTACTCTGCAAGAGAGGGATATATTCCTTATAATTATGTCCCTGTCAGACTTAGTTAGGTGTCAAATAAATCTTAGCAAGGAAATTAGTATCTTACTAAAAGCACTAGGAAGCCTGAAAAACATCCACACACATAGAAGTTTAAACGAAACTTCTCAGTGCTACACTCCAGCATAAAACCAGAGAGAGAATTTTACAGGCACTGTGATGTCAGTAAAATTAGAAATGTCATCTTTCAAGTTACCCATACTTCAATCAACAGAGGGAAAGTTTAGTCAACAGATACATCAAGGAAAGAGCTTAGATTTTAATCTTCCGGTGAATATATATTGCTTTCCCTAGCCACTATGAAGAGCTCATATCCTTCTTTGTCAGGTCAAATAAATCTGAGCAAATAACTGTAGTGTTTTTCAAATCTTCCATGGATAAACCACAGTTAACAATATGCCCTTCAAATGAGTACAGAAGCAATACTCCAGAACAATATCAGAGCATTCCCTAACACGTGAGACTTTGACTTCAAAGGAAACAGAAAACTAGGCTCTTGACCTGAGGGGCTCAATAGACTTGTGGAGTAGGGAAACCTGGAAAATTTCTTTCCAGCTAGTGAGGTAAAACTATACAAACAACAATGGATGTCAAACAGAATATTATGTCAGAGACAGAAAAGACCAAACAATGAAAGGCAATGTGGCATGCTAAAAAAAAAAAAAAAAAACTCAGAAATTAAAACAAAACAAACAAACAAACAAAAGGAACAACATAGAATTCAAGACGCATCTGCATCTTGAATGCGGCATGTGGCTCTAAATCCCAATACAGGCAAAAAACGGGGAGATGGAAAATGGGGGAGTTGTATTAGTCTGACTAATTTTGTGCTTATCTAGATGCTACATCATATATTTTAATTTCTCCTGTCTGAAGCTAGTAGAAAGAAAATTAAACTTTTTCCCAGTTTCCCACTCCTTTCTAGAGCAAATTTCTAGCTCTTCAACTGCAATGCCCAAGATCCCCCTACCTTTGATTGGTCAACAATGATATTCAGAATAACATTCGTGAAAAGGACAAAGGTATCTTATGTTATACCTAACTTCTGGTCCTGGATTGTAGAATTACTGGAGTACAATGATTTTACTTTGGTCCCTGTTCTTGAGGTGAGAGCTGCTTTCTAGACCAGCTGAGGTTACCTGACAGAAGTTAAACACCAGATTACAGACTGCCACAAAAGGCACATCACCACCTTGCTATTTCCTCCTCCCCAGTCCACGCTTTTCTGTAACATTAAACACAAATCAGCCAAGCCCAGGTTCTAGCCCAAGTTTTGTTTCCGTGAATGCTGCACAATTCAAATCCCAGCAGCTGGTCTTGATTGCTGTGAAACCTCTCTTCAAGGTTCTGAGCTTACTTAGATAATCAGAAAATAGGGCTGGGCATCTGAGAATCAAATCCTTAGTCTCTGCTACTTGGAACACTGCAACATTGGAACAAAATAAATTATAGTTATCAGTGGTGATGCACAACAATATGCAGTGTACATGATTCAAAATGCAAAGTAACAATACAAAATTGGCTAACTACATTACAACATATACTTTTCAAGTCCCATTAACAGAAGAAACAAAGTAGCTGTTCATTATCATAAGTATTATCTTCTAAATGTTACACAGCATATTTATATTTATTTACTTGCACTAAACATTCAGTATAGCCGAAGTAAAAAGAGTGAACTGATACTTATGTCCTGATAAGCATAGGTATTAATACTAGGTTCAGGCCATTTTCAGTATTCTTCACTGAAATGGTACCATATTTGTTCATTAGTAACAGCAAGTATAGCAAGAACCAGTTTTGCCATACGATTACTATAATACAGATACTAAAAATTAATAAAGTCTCTTTGTGAGTTATCATTTCAATCCCAAGAGACAAAAGGTAGTGCTCAAAAAAGAAATCTTTATTTCTAAGTGACTAGGAAGATATTAAAAAAAAAAAAAAACATTTTATCACTACTTATCTATGTATTTTCTTTTTACTAAGACAGAATTTTGGCAAGTTTTGTTCTCAAAACTTCTATTTTCACATCATGAAGGTATTCGTTTAATAAAGTTGAAATTAAACTATTCCATACTACAACATGGTCATTTAATACCAATTGAGAAAAAGATTTTTTTTCCACCTTGATATTGTCAGTGCACAGTGACTTTTTAACTTTCTGACACACCAAAGAGATTTCCAGCAATACCTGCATTGACGCTCCTTCCACCCTTGCTACACAGGCAACTCTATCCAGGAAAGTCACCGTTACTGGAACAGCAACAAAGAAACCTTTGAAAAAGGCTTTAAGGTATCTCTTCCCCAAACCTTGAACCTGTGCCATAATCTGAAAAATATGAAGAACATGGAAAAAAAAGCTGTTATAAAACAAATTTTAAGTAACAACAACATTGTAGCAATGCAAAAAAAAGAGCAGCTAGAAATAAATTAATTATATTATCTGTTAGGAATGCCCAATATCCAGTGAAAAAAACATGAACGTGCACATGAGAATGAAGAAGAACAGAAATATTCATCAGCATTTAAGTCTACTCTACAGAAGAGAGCTTGATACTTCACATTCATCCTTTAGCTAATTTGACCATTCCTGTGATCCGTTTAACAAACTCTACCATTTTATACACCTTAACACCCTTCCCTCCACCCACTGATTGTGACCTTCTCCTCTTGAGTTTTCTGGCTGGAATTCTACTCCTCTGCTACGAGGTCTAGCATTATCTCGGACCTCCTCCAGTCTAAGAGCAATGTCAGCCTCAAAACAGAATTTTGAGACCCTGCCCACGAATGTATCCACCATGTTCTGTGTACAGTCACTCTTTGAGCCGAAAGACATTGCCTGACAGATATATTACAATATGATGGATTTACAAGTATTTTTTAAAAAAACTTAAAGAAATTAGACAAATTACTTACTCTTTAAATTCCTCATAGCCAAACTGATTTTTCATTAATAATGAAGCATGAATGTCGACCCCCCATTCCTTCTACTAAAATCATTCACAGGTTTTGTTGAGAACCCATGCTAGTATCTACAGAAAAATCTAGTATCTGAAGAAAAGTAGTTGGTCAGACAATGCACTGGAGACCAACCATGTGCTCTTGGAACTACAAGCTAATTAATAGTGACACACAATCTAGCAGCCAGGTTAAAACCGTTCAGACAAAACGCTACATTCTCAGTACACCACTTGGCCAAGGAAACACCAGGAACATTAAGTGGCTGTAGACAAAACTGAGAGTTGAGGTCCTACTTTTGTGTTTTCAGACACATGCAGTATTACAATGCGCAGCATGAATAAAGATGAGGGAAAAAACACGAGCAGCACCCCCATACGAAACTGATTTACAAAGCCACCAACAGCTGTTGTGCTGAAAGACTTCTCTACTTGTCCTGAATTTTCCTTCCTTCCTTCTTTCCTTCCTTGCCTCCCTCCCTCTACTAGGCAGCTGATCAAACCACTGTTTTATCTTCCATGCACAACAAGATAAATCCTTCACTTCCAATCACACTCTACATTCTCAGTTTCCTGATTCCCCACCTCCCACAGTAAAGGACAGCTTTTCCCCAGGACACAAACTGAGCAGGCCTGTGGATGACTCTACTGTGGAAGCCCTTCTTCCAAAAAGATAGTAAACATACACATGCACATTTTAAACAGTTTGAGAAAAACTACTTAAAAACAAATTCATCTTTAACCTTAAGTCCTTTCATATAACAAAACATTTTTAACACCAGAGTAAGAAGTTACTACATGTCAGCACCTCATTGAACAGTGTGCAATTTTTTGCCAGGTCTATTTCATAAGCTTTCCCCTCCAAAAAACACAGACAAACTTTTACTATCGGGTAAGTATATGCACATGCAGAGCTGCCATGATCCAACTACCAGTAAAGGGAAGGATACCCATCACTCTTTCAGTAAGAGGGGCTTAAGTTGCCTTGCACTGCCACACCGGGAGAGCTTGAATGTAGGCAGCAGAAAGTTCGCAGTATTATCTTCTACCAGTAACTGTATACGTGAATGGATAAACCTCAACTGATAAATTCTGATTAAAATGTTCAGTGTTTTCTTCTTTTATACTTAGGTGGTCTTAGGAGAAAAGAAGGTGGGAAAGTAATGACAAGCATTTACTGCAGTCGCAAGAAAGAATTTAGGGTAGTAAATTCTAGACACAACAGAGATGTTTACAATTTAAAAAAAAATAATTTTCTGGTTGGACTATTTGCTTAAAAATAAAGAAAACATTAGATAGCTATCACTCTTGGAGACAATATTCTGCTTTTACACATTACATTTTCTAATCTCAATGTGCTCTAATTAACTATTTTCTCAGAAAACATATTCAATTTAAGAAAATTTGTGAAAACTACTGAAGCATAGCCATAAGTTACTGCCATAACTTTTCTAATACATCAATTTGATACATTTTCTCTATAATATAGAGAAATTTTGTATTTATAATATAGAATTTTTCTAATTTACATTATAGAGCTATATCTAGTATTTTATATTTTTCTATATCGAATTAATGGTTCATTTAAAAAATGCAAAATCTCACGTCTGCCTGCCATATATATACACACAAATTTTGATGTCCCATGTTCAAAGCGAATTACAAATTTCAGTGAATTTACAAATTTGAAATTAAGTATTTGCAATTCTCTAATCTACTTTAATTTTAGAATCTGAGGTTACAAAATCACTTCTAATGCTCCTTTAAATTATGGTTTATTTATTTTTTAAAGAAGAATACCCTCCAGAATGGATAGCCAACTTTTTAACAGCTTTAAGTCCAATTATATAGAATCTGAAGAAGTGTTGGACAGTAACAGCCAACAAAAATGTTAAGGACAAGAGGATGATTATTTCATAGGCATCTAGTGATATGCACATAAGTTTGAAAGATATAATTTCCTAATAATATAAGCAATAAAAGATGGTAAACGTATATACTACTTTAAAATTGTAAATTCATCCAAGTAATAAATCAGTAAGTAACAGTTGGTTCAAGTGCTTTCTAAAAATAAGATCTCTGTGAAGTATCAATGTTTAATGATACTGAGTGGAACTCTCTGGTATATAAAATTTAGAAGATTTCTAAAGTATTTGTAGATCTTAAGAGCATCACATTTCCAGAGTAAAATTCTGAAATCCAGAGCTGTGCCGATTTTATGCTGACAGTTAAATATACAGCAGGTTTAAATGTATGTCAGTGGAGCAAGCAAAGGACCTTTGCTGAAAAAAATAATTTCACCACCACATATTTCTGGATGTCTGCCCAGTCAGTGACACCTTGAATAAAATCAACAAATCACAACACTTAAAAGATGGCACAACAAAATCAAATACATAAAACATAGTAAAAATAATTGAGATGCATACACTTACGACATTTATAAATTATCCTTGGTTTAGAAAAAAAAAAAACACAGAACAATTCAGTACAACTGACAAACTTCCAAGCAACAACCTTGAAAACTTGTTTGAAATGGCAACCTGGACAAGAAAAATCTAAGATCAAAAATGCTAGTATACAGCAGGTCAAAGCATTAAGAATTTCACATTGTGCAGCTCAGAGATTAAGGCAGATGGAGCACAGCATTATCTGGACTGAAGTATCTGGTGCACAAAAGGTCCAGGGATTATAATGAGCCTCTCGTGGGTACTACAACATATGGAGCAGAGATGCTATATAGATAGCTCTTTATATATAAAATGTTTATTTTTTCTTACACTTGCCTGCACATTAGAAGATACTGTTTATCAAAGAGCCTGCAGAAACTCATCAAGTAACATTCAGAAAGCCCCAGGTTACAATATATTTGCAAATCTAGGTACTTAAAAATTACCCACAGAACTATGATAGGAAAAATAGCTGTAAAAACAAGGCATTAGCAGTCATCCACAAAGGAAATAAAATGGCCCCTGATGTGCTTCTACAAGAAGACATGTGAGGGAACAGGAAGGAGGCACTTGCAACCTATATGCAAAACAACTACCCAGCCAAGACTGCTATGTAAGTTTGAAATGACCTATTTGATCTAGCTCAGAAATTAGTAACTATGCTATATAGTTCCATAATCCATGGAAATAACCAACTTATCTGTCAATTGCAATATGCATTTTTCTATAAATCAATGGCATCCAGCTAGAATTCAGGCATATGTAGTTAGAAAACAAGGAAGACTTTCGTAACAGAAAATACCACAACCCATGAATGAGCCCAATTCTATTGCATCCTATGAAATATAAAATTGAGCACAAGAGCTTTTGTTTTAAGTAAGACTGGTACAACTTGAAGACAAGATTATACCTGGTCTAACAATTGTGAACAGGATGCTGCTCAGTATCAGAATTCGTGTGATCTTTTTAACATGTGCCTTTTCTACAATCTTTCATGATACAAGGCCAGACAAACTACTGCCTTGCAGCCTGACCCTCATTTTCTATTTTCAATAACTTTTAAATTACAGTAATTTTTGTAAGGGTATGAGTATGCAGACTTTTTAGTAGGCTCATTTAATTCATATAAATTTATCCAAGTACAGGCTGATGAACACAGATATGATGGTGATGACTGCCACAGAAGAATCAAAATAGATTAGTCCATGTAAGTTTTCAGTTAAAGATAATCAAAATAGATCAGTCCGATTAAGTTTTCATTTTAAAATATTGTCTAGTTCCAGAAGGAGCTCTCATTTATCTTTCAGTAAAGACAACCCCATCCTGGTATTTTTCCACCATGGTGGTGAAATTTCTATTCCGTTAATGCATACTCTACACACAGGTTTTCCTCACAGTATTCCTCCATCATATTAATCTCCCTGTATTCCTCAGCACACAGTCATTAAAGAATACTGCTCTATTGTGAGTTTGGAAATGTCACAGATTGTGGAAATAAATGTTGTATTGCTGAAGCAGCAAATCCTAACCTAATCAGCATTTTCAGGAACTATGCATGCATGCTCTGTAATGCTCTGCAGGTCTGTTTCTCCTAGGTTAGTAATTTTGTCCTGATACCTAGATGTTTTGCTTGTTCCAAATACAAAGCAGCAGATTTTGTTAGGTGCCACTCCATTATATACCATTTTCTTACGCCCTAGCTTAAATTAAAGCAATTACTATTTCCATGTAACAGCTCCCATCACAATGAAATATGTAGAATTCTTTCCAGTATAACACAATACAGAAAAGCAACAATAAAAATCCAGTTTTGTAATCTTCTCAGAGCTATAACATATATAGAAGTTCCCAGAAGCAGGCAAAAATAGATCAACACAATGAACTTTCAGCTTACAAACTACGTCAAAACAAAAAAGCTTAAACCAGAACAATCAGCAACCTAATCTGTCACAGAATTATTACTGGAGAAAAAAAAATAAAAACAAACCCCAATGGTTTAATGTGGAACTCATTCTTCTTTTAAGCTAATATTACTATATCCCACCACTGGGATCTATCCCATGTACAAAGGCTCAGTCCACATGTTGGCTGCAACTGGAAAGAAATCCATATTGCTTATTCCTACCAATCAATTTTGTCTCTCAAGGACATGAATGTTACCCTCATGGACAATCTTGTATTTCCAAATGGACACCAAACACAACATTTCACTCTTCAAATACAACACAAAAGCAGAAGAAAATACCACTGTAGATGAAAGTTACTCTCAGCAAGTAAAGTAACAACTCGTTCACAATGGAGATTAATCAGCCATCCCTCAGTTCTGACAAGTTATTCAGGATTCCAATTTACACATGTAAGCAATCAAGAAAAGGAACAGCAATAAGATCACTTTTCTATGCGTATTGCAATACAAAAAAAAAGATCAGTAATTGTTATAAATTAGATCTTTTCAGAGCATTTAAATTTAAGAGGTACTGCAAAGTTTTCAAGTACTATCCCACAGGTGACTGGCAGAGTACCACTTGTTCTAACATAAAAGACACAATAATTGTTTTTACTCATGTTTCTGTATATTCAAAGAAAGAAATAATCATTCATATATATTGTACATAAAGGAAAGTACTAAATTACATCAATTTTGGAACACACTTAAGTGAACAACATAACAGCTTCTTGCAACTGAAAGTTCTGTGTTGCCTTTCAGCTTAAAGATTCAATGCATGCAAAGTAAGTTAATTTTATAAATTGATTTGAAGTGCCCTTTACAAACAATTACCAGCTGCTGTTATGTTTCAGTCTCAAGTAGACTGCATAAATGAGGTGTTGCTTCCAAACTCAATAAATTTGTAAATTATATTTACAGTAAACAATAGCATAACCTTTGATTTCTAATTAATTTGCACATTTATCTAGTCAACTCTCTGGATTCTTTCAAGTACCATGAAACTGTCATGTTAGTTGTGGTGTTCCGGAATCAAACTTAGGCAAAAACAACAAAAAATGGAATAGTCAGTTTTAATCAAAATATATAATGTTAAGTATTCATATAACATTGAGTAAGTGGCCTAAGAATAACAGCATTTAACTCAAAACTCAGAAGCATACTCTTCTATAAGTTTTTGCATTGAATTAAGAACAAGTAAGTTTAGTACAGAACAGGGAAGTTCCTTCTAGCCTAATGGAAAATCAAATGAGTAAATATAAGAAACAAGTTTCTCAGCTATGAATCTTTCATGTATGCAAATATGCATTGAGTATATAAGGACAGAATAATAACTGACAATAATATTTATTATGGTATGAATAAATAATTCTAAAAGAAAGACTAGAGAGAATGTATTTAATATTTGAAAGGTATTTTTCCATTTTCAGTGTACTTTAAAAAAATAACTAGTTCTCCCACAACCACTGTAAAGGCTTTGCGTGTACTAGCTCAAAACAGGGGGGAATTAGAACAGACTCCCCAACATAACAACCTCATGAAAACAAGCAGTAAGACCTGATGAACCAACTACTACTCACTACCTACTGTCTGTAGCATATTTGTAAACTAAATGTACAAACTACTATACAAAATCGTGTGCCTTTGAAAAATAACTTCATTTTAACAACTCCGGTTTTATCCTTGAACATTAGAGGTCACTGTGGGACTTCCTAAGAGCGTACCTAGTGTACTCTGTAATAACCATTCACCACCATATTGAGTCTGGGATTTGTGGCAACTTCAACTGCATATAAACTTCTCAGGTTTGAGGAATAAACAAAACAACTAAACCCAAATACTCTGAGGAATACATATTTGATAATTTTATTGGAAAATGAACAGTAAAAGCATCCATAGCTACATTATAAAAGCAAAAAGTTATTTTAAGTATTTGAAGACCAATTAATTTCTAGCATAAACTGGTAACTTTTTCACAAAGCAAGAGACAGATTATCCAAGGGGCCATTCACCCTTGTTAAATAACAGTTTAGGAACACACCAGTTAAAAGTACGTAATCCCTTTGATAGAGAGAGCAGCATGCTACTTACACAACTCAGGTCCTGGTTTCTCCAGCAGTTCAGGACTTAAGAGTATACATTTCAGGCAATTACAATTGGTATTTTTCCCTTGAAATAGAATCATATTTCAGATATTTAAAGACTAAATAATTTCAGTTGAAAAACAAACAAAAGATCACCACACTTCTGTAAAAATACAGAAGTTCATTTTGCACTCACTGACACTAGTTCTAGATTTATACTAGAACTTTTGGGTTTCAGCTTGTCCAGTCTTTGTAATTCATATGATACGACCACTAAAGGATACATTTTTCAACTGAACTTGGTTCTAGAATTTCAGTGACTCATTTTCAAGTGTGAAAATAAATTTATTTTCAACAGAAATTCTAATGCATAGGAAATTGGATTTGTTTATTCTTGCCAAGATTTAAACACGGATGGGAAAGCTCCAAAAATTTTTTATCAATTAATAGAAAAATATGTTTTGGCCACCATTTAGAACTGCAGCTAAATTTAATTGGTCCAGAAGGATCTTAAAATCATGCAGAGCAGATCATGCGGAATTAGAGTCATTGTTTTAAATGATAATGTACCGTTGAACTAAAAGCAAAGCATAAGGATCCAGGTATTCCAGAAATAGTTGGGATCTGTGGCACACTGGTCAACTTATAGAGGTCTCAAGACAAAATTCCAACCATGACTCTGAAGCCTATTTGAATCTTAAAATTATTGTTCAGCACAATTCAAATATTATCCTCAAGGATCTGGATACCACCCACTGCTATACAATGTGTACAGTTACTTCCCATCAATTCCAGGAGCAAATTTCTTTTGGTAACCAAATAAAAGTTACACAGAAGAAACTGTAATTTTAAAAGTAAAAGAAATTAAAGATTCCTAGAAATCTCCCAATCACAGTAGTTTAAAATGTTACATTTTTGACAAAATGCATGTGGATTCAGTTACAAAGCTACATATTGGAAAAAACAAGCCTAATTCTAAAGTTGTCTAAAGAAATTAATTCATGTAACCGGAAAAACCCCAAGAGGTCTTGTCTTCCAAGCATATTCTGTTGACAATTAATTGTTATTTTCTTCCTAACTCAACAATGAACAAGTATGTGTGTGCATACACTTTTGGAGGAAAGAAAGAAAATAAAAATGTTACGGTACAAGCAAGTTACCTGGAGAGATGGGAAGCAGCTTTCCTAGATCACCTATCTACTTTTTTGGTATCTCAATGAACTCAATTAATTCCAATTCAATGGAACAGCAAGGATATGATACGAAAAAAACTCACAATGGAATACAGGCTAATTAAAAGATTTTACGAGGTTAGAGTCTACTCGGTGTTCAGCTGCAATTTTTCTATATAAGCTTTTCACTGACTTCCAAAAAAAATTAATTTTCCTTAAAAAAGGTAAGAACACCACAGAGACAGGTCTAGGAACTGGCTGAATCTCTTCAGCCAGCATTGAGGTCTTTATAGAGAGATGCATTAAACTAAGAACAGATCGAAGGCCAAGTAGCAGACATGGAAAAACACCCACTTTAAGATAAATTACATCATTATAAACCAAAATAATAATTTCTCTCTCAAATGCCACTCCATCAGGATATCACAGAACTGCCATTAACCGTAGTCCTCATAGGACAAACACAAGATCTGACAGAAATTTAATGAAGCAGGAAAATACACGAAATAAGAATTGCACCCAGTCCAAGACCAAGAACACTGCACACAGCACAAGCCCCAGCTGCAGACAAAACCCAAGTGAAGCACGGAGCACAACCACTAAGCCATTTTCAAGCCTCTGTTCCCTCCTGCACAAGCAAACGCTGCTTGTACTGCTTCACCTCTACCTTGCAGGGTGGCCACGACTTCCTCCCCTTAATCATCACTAAGTTCTGAATATACAAAGAACAATGCTTCCTTCCAGTACCTAGAGCGGGCCTACAGGAGAGCTGGGGAAGGACTTTTTACATGGGCATGTAGTGATACGAGGGGGAATGGTCTCAAACTGGAAGAGGGGAGATTTAAATTAGATATCAGGAAGAAATTTTTCACTCTGAGAGCGGTGAGGCACTGGAACAGATTGCCCAGAGAAGTTGCGGATGCCCCATCCCTGGAGGTGTTCAAGGCCAGGCTGGATGGGCTTTGAGCAACCTGGTCTGGTGGGAGGTGTCCCTGCCCATGGCAGGGGGGATGGAACTCGATGATCTTCAAGGTCCCTTCCAACCTCAACCATTCTGATTCTACGATTCACACCACTCGCTTTGCCACTGCTTTTTAACCCAGCCCCTTCCCATTGGGAATTAATACATGGGTAACTTGAGGGAAGGACAAGGCAGGAATCCTACACCAAAGGAGCGGCAGCGAGCCCGCGGCACGGCAGGGCCTCGGGAGCGGCTGAGGGACACACAGCCGGCGCCAGCCACGCCGCGTGCGGCCACCCCCAGCCACCCCGCGTGGGGCCGCCCACGGAAGGCCGCCGCGCCCCTCTTATTA
>VZSZ01009245.1:0-31293 GCA_013398815.1 Ibidorhyncha struthersii
TTGAACTTACCTTGTACAGTAGCAGAGGGTCAGGACTCTGCATGTGTTTGTCTTTCACCTTGGTTAAAAAGAAGAGCCTTGACTGCTTGACCCGAAAGACTGAACATTTTGTCAAATGCATGTAGTGCAACAATAGAAAGGCTTATTCAACATCTGCTCTAAAAAAGTGTCAGACTGTGGAGATACACGTTATTTTATTGTGCAATTATTGCGTAAAATTATTGTGAAAGTAACTAGATGTGGATTTATCTGGTCGTGCTATAGTATTTAGTGGGGCCTACTACAGACTTTACTTATGTAGCTTGTCTTGTTTAGCAAACACATTTTGCTCTTGTGTAACTATACTAAAATTGCAAAACTCATGTGTAGTAACTCAGGAACTGATCAGAAAAAGAACAATTTTCCAGGCAAGGCTCTAGTAATATATAGTTTTTCCTTCTTTAAAGACTTATAAATCTATTTAAGAGTTGTTTGTTCCTAAATAACAAAATATAGCAAAAATGTTTTCCATTACCTACTAAAAAAGAAGAAAACAAACAAACAAAATCCTATGAACTTATTTGTTTAGAAAAGGGATAATTCTAAATTAAAAAAAAAAAGAAGTAATAAACTCCAACAAAAAAATCACCTTCCTTGTTTGAAAAAAAAGAACAAAATACTACAATATTTGATTAAGGAAAATGCATTAGAAAACTAGGTTCATTTAGTTGTTAAATGTCTTTACGATATAAACCAAAAAAGTACCCATCTAATAATTGACTGATTTGTCAGTGGCTTAGTATGATTACTTACTGGTGCAACAAATTGTGGCAGGTGAGGCACTATGACCAGTTCCATACGTTCTTTAGAACACTATCAACTAAACTTTACTTTTTCAGGACTTACCATGTTCTTTGAATAGATCACTATGAATATGTATATACTTTGGCTACGAAGTTTCTCAAACCACAGTGGTACACAACCATTCTAAAATGAGGGTTATCAAGGTAAGATAATATTTTCATTTTGTTTATAAGTATTGAAGAAATTGACTCATTTTGTTGATAAATATGACACAGTTGTTTACTGCTTGAAGGCTTTCTGAATGCATTTTTCAATATGTTGATAATATTATAGTTGCTATGATGATCTAAGCATGTAAGAAAGGCCAGGTTTGAAAAAAAAACAAACAACTGCGTATTTTATTAAATCAGTTAAATCCCAAACTTTTCTTTCTTTAATATATGGTATTTTTAAATATTTTAAACACTAGACATATTCCGTGTTTTTTTTGTTTGTTTTTTTTGTTTGTTTGTTTGTTTTTAATGAAATTAATTAAAGTCTGTAACACTGTGTAGACAAATTATATGTAGAAGTAACATTGGAACAGCTTGGGGAATGTTGCAGTTTACGTAAAGGGTGTGGTACTTTTTAACATACTAAATAAGTGAAAAATTATCAACTGTGGATTGATCCAGCTGTGAGATACATGAGAAGGCTCCTCCACATTGGGTGGAGGAGGAAAGAAAAATATATGTAGTTGAGACATTGTAATAGAAAGGCCCCCTCAAGTAGAGGCAGAAGGATGATACACAACTAAAAAGAGAACCATGCTTTCTTGATCCTGATAGTCTTAGTCAAAGGTAGAAAGATGTAGTAGGAATCCTCTTTTAAATAGGTACGATGTCGTGAGAAAAGATGGCTTTAACTGCAGGCATTATGGATAAGTCCTTTGGGCTACACAATCTGAAATCCTGCAAGTGTGTAATGTTCTAATATTTCTAACATATCTAATGGCTCTGTATACCATCAAAAAAGAAAGTCTGAAGGACATCTGGTGTACTAAGATGGGCCTGAGCTTGAAGAGAGTCAGAAAGGTTGTTCAAAGATGTCTGAAGTGTCCTTCAGCAGTTTGGGGGCAAAATTTTATCTCTTCCCCGAGGGGTTCTGTGTTTATCCTGAGAGAAGGATAAACAGTCCTTCAGAAGGACTGAAGTGCTGGGAGTCACGGTCTTCTGACTGAAAACATGAAGGAGATTTTCTTGGATACTGAACTCTTTACTTTGGCAATGGCTGAGCTTTATTTTCTTTGGGACTGACCTCATCCCATGGAAATTAGTGTAATGAGGAGAAAACCCTGCTGAAAAAAAGTGGTTTTAAACTCTCATCAGAAGAAAATGTCTGCAGGCTCCTACTGCTGTCACTGAAAGATGAAAAGATGGTGTGTAGTCCCAGGGTTGCAGTGGTCTATATGGTATTACCTGAGGCCCTGTAGTACCCTACCCCATTTTCTATACAGAGAAGAGGACGTGCAGGAGGACGGGAGACAGAGGCATTCTTGAATCTTACCTCATCATCAGATAAGAAATGAACTTTCATCAAGGCCCAGATCTAGTAGATACTCAACCCAACCACAGTATTTCTGGTCCAGCATTCAATTGGTTTGTATTGGAAACCTTGGGCCAAAATCCTCCAAACCAAATGCCCAGTTGAAGGGTTCTAAAAAATTGAGTAATCATTAACTTTAATTAGATTAGAATTAAATAAGCTTTAAGTAGCGTTGTTTAGCAAGTGTTTTGGGGTTCTTTTTTGTTTGTTTTTTTTTTTTTTTTTGCCATTCCATATATTTACCACCCTTTAATTCTTAAACTATTATCCAGCAATATAGGTTCTCTTTTCCCCTTGCTCATAGTTAATTCTATTCCAGTTTAAACTACAGAAACACTTAAAAACTAGGATAAAATTTAATTTTTTACGTAAAAATACTGTATATTTTTAATCCAAAAATGCATTTAAAATAAATAAATGAAAGTCATTTGAATGAATAATCATGACATTGTATTGAGTCTATTCTGGGTGTTAAATTCCATAACCCTGGCTATTTATTATGCTAATAATACTAATCACAGAATCACAGAACGGTCAGGGTTGGAAGGGACCTCTGGAGATCATCTAGTCCAACACCCCTGCCAGAGCAGGGTCACCTACAGCAGGTTGCACACGATGCCATCCAGGCGGGTTTTGACTGTCTCCAGTGTGGGAGACTCCACAGCCTCTCTGGGCAGCCTGTTCCAGTGCTCTGCCACCCTCAAAGGAAAGAAGTTCCTCCTCATGCTAAGATGGAACTTCCTATGCTCAAGTTTGTGCCCATTACCTCTTGTCCTGTCACTGGGCACCACTGAAAAAAAGACCGTTCCCATCTACCTGGCACTCTCCCTATAAGTATGTAGAAGCGTTGATAAGATCCCCCCTCAGTTTTCTTTTCTCTACACTAAACAGACCCAAGTACCTCAACCTTTCCTGGTAAGAAAGATGCTCCGGTCCCCTAATCATGTTTGTAGCCCTCTGCTGGACCGTCTCCTGCAGTTCCTTGTCCTTCTTGAACTGGGGAGCCCAGAACTGGACACAACACTCCAGATGTGGCCTCACCAGCGCAGAGTAGAGGGGGAGGATGACCTCCTTCGACCTGCTGGCCACACTCTTCTTGATGCACCCCAGGATGCCATTGGCCTTTCTTGGCCACAAGGGCACGTTGCTGGCTCATGGTCATCCTGTTGTCCACCAGGACTCCCAGGTCCCTTTCCACAGCGCTGCTCTCCAGCAGGTCAGCCCCTAACCTGTACTGATGCATGGGGTTATTCCTCCTCAGATGCAGTACCCTGCACTTGCCCTCGTGGAACTTCATCAGATTCCTCTCTGCCCAACTCTCCAGCCTATCCAGGTCATGCTGTAAGGCAGCACAGCCTTCCGGTGTGTAAGCCACCCCTCCCAATTTTGTGTCATCAGCAAACTTGCTGATGGTACACTCTATCCCTTCATCCAGGTCATTGATGAATGTATCGAACAAGACTGGACCTAGTACTGACCCCTGGGGAACACCACTTGTTACTGACCTCCAACTAGACTCAGCACCACTAACCTCAACACTCTGGGCTCTGTCAGCCACTGTTCAATCCACCCTACTGTCCATTCGTCTAGCCCACACTTCCTAAGCTTGTCTGTGAGGATGATGATTTTGATTAATGAAGATTAATGATTTTGTAACATTTGTTTAAGCATTCTAATTTAAAGATTTTTATTTGCTAGGGAGTTCTTCACACTCGTATCCAAGCTTCATCACAATATGCCACTGCAATATCAGAAAATGTGGGTAGTACTTAAAAAAAAGATGATGCTTGCTTTTTAAGAGTCTGGAAAAACTTTTTAAACCAATATTTTAAAATATATCAACAGATGCATTCACTGTCTACTGTTCTATTAACAAGTTCATGAAAGGCAAAAGAATCATGTTTCATTCATGTCCTAGCTTGCTACCTGATACCAAGAATTGTTTTACTAGAAGAGAAGAGCAAGAGTTATTTACGTCTGTCTCACAAAACCGAAAAAACTCTATTTGAAGAATCTACTCAAGGTGAGCCTGTGGGAAATGAAAAGACCAGGAACCTCATATAAACATAGAAAAAAAGTTTAAAAAGGTAAGATTTGTTTTAATATTGGCTGTATAACAGGTAAACAATCAGATTCAGGTGAGACCTTTAACAACATATTTTAGCTTGATATTTTAAACAGGCAATTTGTACATCCCTTAGAAAGGAGAGTCTGAAGAATTCACTTTTATTAAAAAGACTAACACTTTTGCAATGAAAACCTTTCCATTAAACGAGATTTTGATCCTCACATTAGCTCCTCGCTATGGCAAAATGGTCTCTGCTTACGGTGTTCCCAAACTTTAATTCCTGTCAGAGTAAGTAATGCAGATTTGGCCCCTTTGCTTATTAGGGTCTTTTTTTAATTAATGAGCCAGGTCTCAAAAGACTTATCTGCCCCAACCTTTTTAACAAATGTGTAGCTTTTGGATATGATATATCTGCAATTAACTTGTTATTCATTCCTGTGCTATTTGACAATAGCACTTATATGCAATCTATCATTGACAAAACTGTAGATGATAACTCTGGGAAAACAGGACATCATTAGTCTTTTTGCCATGAGGATGAAAGAAAAGGGGAGAAATGTAATTAATTATATCGGACACTATATACTCTTCACAGCAGCTATAACAGGTTAGCTGGTCTGCTGCCAGATTAATGAACATCTAGGAGGAAAGTAGATGGTGTTGATGACAGCAGCGCAATAATGTAGCTTTAGGTTATTTTGCACACACTATCTATTCAATCCCATTTTTTTTTAGTGAAAGTATCTGATACCTTATATGTGGAAAAATATACATGTTCTTTTGAGAAGTTACAATGCCCTTTTTTTTAAGGAATTTCTTCACTAAATCAGATTATTCATTTTTTCTTAGGCAGAGATTTTCTCCTAAATCACAGAGTTCTACCTGCACTACTCGAACAGAAATCAGTGAAGCAGTCAGTAATTTAAAAGTGTGTCTTTTGGATACTAGAGACAAATTATTTAGCTATGTAGTTGCAGTTTTATTGCTATCTTGGTTTTTACAAAAAATATATGTTAGTAGGAAGGGTTGGACATGATAGGTGTTCTAAAATTATTTTGAAATGAAGGATATGTTGTTCCAATATCAATGATAATTGTTAATAATAGTTTTTTAGAAGATACAAAAAGCTGGATCATGGAAAAAAGTGCATTATATATGAAGCTGTTTCTTCAGTACAGGTAAAAAAGTTTCCAATTAACAAAATATTTTCAGATTCCCTTTGCTCTTGTCTCTCTCATGCATACGCATACACACGCACACATGTTAAAGCAAATAACCATGAAGCACAAATCTCTACTTTTATCTTGGCTTACATCTCAGCATGTTATGTAGGCCTGAAATGCTGCTTGTCCCCAGTGACTTGCACTGAATCCTTTTAGTGCTTTACATCTCTTGTCAGTGTTAGTAGGAGGTTAAATGTTATGTATTTTGGTAGGATGTTAAATGCTATGTATTTTCCCATTCCTGAAGGACAGAATAAAAATGGAAGACAGAAATCTATTAAAATCTTTGGGAGCAGGGGTTGATAGGCTTTCTTTAATATTTCATAAGTAAACATATTTGCTATTTCTTTTTTTTTTTTTTTTGAGGTCAAGGAGGGACAATTTTAGGAGACAGGTCCACTGAAGTTCCCAGCAAAAGCAGTTTCAATGCAAAATTTAAAATAAAGTGAAGTGTGAGATTGAATCAAACTGTTATTTTGTTTTCCTGACTTTGATTGAACAGGTAATGCATTGCAAAATGAACAGCTTTTATTCATAAGCATCATTACTTGATCAGCTTTTAAGTAGGTACTGGATTTTGGGGGCACATTCGTCTGTACTTAGTAGTAAATTGGTATTGTGTACAAAGACATGAGACACACACTAAAGCATAGCTGAAGTTTTCTGAAATAATGTGTTTAAATTTAGAGAAAACATAGTTAATGAGAATACAAAAACAGGAATGAGACAGACCGAAGGTTCATGTAGCCCTGTATTGTGTCTCCAACAATAGTGTCCTTGTATTAAATTGTTCTGGATAAATACTTCCCCTATGGCCACCATCCTCAGCCCCTCAAGTAATTCAATTTTATATTTAATCCACAAAACCTTTTAGAACTATGATTAGGCTGGGGCACAATTCTAAAAATCATAATCTCGCTTTAACAGAATCAATAGACATGACTTTATAATAATGAAAAATGTAGCATATAGATAATGTATCACCAATTTTAGATAATATGCATATCATATAATCTTTTTTAAAAATAAATATATCTGCTCATGAGCCTTATAGAAATTGTAGTTTATAATAGAAAAGTAGAGTAATACCCACAGTCTGTTAATTCTGGAAAACTAGAGGTAACTTTACAGATCTGTTGCAGAACATATTATTGATGTGCCATAAATGTGCAATGCAACCTCCAATAGAATGGCATGATCAATAAATACGTCTTACTGATAGAGTTCATAAACCTTAACTTATTGCCTAGAAAAAATGCCAAGAAAGCCACTAGAAGAGATGATTTTCTACTATGAAATCGCTGTATATCTTTTCTTAATTACTCTCAGCATCAGTATATTCACAAGATAATTTGCGAGGAGGAGAAAGATCTGCTGAGTAAACAAATGTACTTGGTAAATAAACAGTGATTAAGGGCTATAACATTTTAGGAGGCTTCTCATCTGCCACTAAGGTTTTTGGAGCAGGACAAAGAGCAAACAAACATCGTTCATTCACTGTGACACTGAGTGAATTACACAATGAGTTCCACAATAGAACTGCCCTCTCTGTTTTGATGCTGCTATAATATAGAACTCCCATATAACGTCCGTTACTATTCTCCCATTTGCATTGGTAGTCTTGTCCATTTTAAAGCATTTTGCCAGGCCTTAAACATCTTAGATTTTCCCTATATCTTTCTGAAGTATTTTATTTATACTCTTTAATCAATATTTTCCCATTATTTATAGGTTCTTTTTAAGTGACAGCCACCTCAATATAACTATTCATTTAGTTAGATTTTCAGTTGAAATTTTCAATCAAAATAAATTTTAGGCCTCTTTTGCTTTAGCTCCTCCATTTTTCTTGTTTGCTCAGTTTTACATTGAAAACACACACAAGAGAAATTAAGAATATATAGCATTTCAGCTAGTATATGTTTGGGAAGTCCTTAAAATCTCATCTGTTTAGTTTGAGGAATAGTTATATAGCAAGCTGGCAGTAGGACAGAACAACTTCAGCATGATGTAGTATGCTACTCATTGGTGGTACAGTGCATACAGTGTGTAATTACTTCCAGACTTAGTCAATGGCTAAGCATGATTTTGGCAAAAATTGTGTTTAGATTTTTAATTTATGCCCAAGTGCCATTTTAAGTGCTTCCATGCATTACCGGAATTAGACGTCTCATACTGGTTGGTGTTACATCCTTACTGATTTCTCACTGATCATGAGAAAATGCTCATTTGTATTTGATTAAATTTTATAAGAACACGGAATATATGTACCACTGGTGACAAATAAAAAGAACTCCTGAAACATAAATCAGTGATGTCTTGTTTCTTCTTTCCTTAAATGAAAAGTATATTGCTGACATAAAAATAACAGTAACCAAAAAGCCCCCTCACCTTGTCTACTGATAAAACAGTCTTCACAGTTTACTGTGGTAAACATCTGGAGGTATGTTTACCTAGATATGACCTGTTGCATGATGTTTTATCAGAGCTTTGCCTGCTTTTAGGCGGTACTTGATATAAAACCTGTCAGCTACGAAAGGATATATTTTTTTGTCGTGTGAGTGATAGCTTTGGAAGAGTTTTACATTGAAAACACCACCTGCTCATGAAGACATAATTCAGACTTCTTGCAAATGTATAAATCCACAGATGTAGCTGTAAGATGTATCTTGTTGTGACTGTCACATCACTCATATTTTAAATGTCAAACCTGTCATGTTTCTTGATTGAAGTACCCTTAATATAAGATACCTGATTCTCTTCTCTTCTTCATCGAGAAAAAGCCATGTTAGTGAACAGCTAGATTTTTAAAGCATCACCTACAGAAAATAGTAATGGGTACATCTTGTACCACAGTCTGCATGTATTGTCTGTACTTGTTTATAGTCATATTCTTCAGATGAGTCACTACTATGTATTTTAAGCCTGCCTACATGTTGTGGAAAGGACACAACACAGTGATTTTTCAACTGTCTACAAAACAGCCTTGAATTAAGGACATTTAGTCAAGATACAGAAAAGCATACTGCGTGTGAATTTGTTCTTGAGTTCTACCAACTTTTTCCGTTACAACACAATTCAAATATGAATACATAAAAGCTTGAAAGTGAAAGAATAGGGATCCACCTTCACTTTTTGACTTTACAAAGAAGGATATTATGTGTTCCCTGTTATGCTGCAGGCAAGCCAAAAAAAAAAAAAAAAAAAAAAAAAAAAAAAAAAAGAAAAGAAAAATGAAGTAGGATACACAAAGGAAGGTAAAAATAACTGAAGTACTGCAAAGACCCCATAAGCCATGATAGGTAAGAGCTTAGGAAATTCTGGTGGAAATTTAAGGTACAAAGCCTTTAAAGAGAACCTATGGATTCAAGGCAGCTATGATGTATCCAAGGCAAGTATTAAATGAGAGGTAAGCAGTGGTTACAGCAATGGGGGATGGAGGTTCACATTGATTTTTATTAACTCCTCTGCTTATCAGATAATTTTTTATATATTTTTCTTATACTGAAATTCTTCAAAGAACAGAAAAAAACATTTTAGTCAATATCTTTTTTGTCCTTTCTCTGTGCTAAGTAATACTGTAAGCAGATGCAGCCTCCAGCAGCTCCAGGACCAGGGTTTCCTCCTGCCCAG
The DNA here is from genome assembly GCA_013398815.1 of Ibidorhyncha struthersii. Lineage (NCBI taxonomy): Eukaryota > Metazoa > Chordata > Aves > Charadriiformes > Charadriidae > Ibidorhyncha > Ibidorhyncha struthersii. The sequence continues at coordinate 9,289 of VZSZ01009245.1, forward strand.
GGACCCAGGATCTCTGCCCAGGCTGGGGGATGTGTCTGCCACTTTCCTGTTTGCAGGTTCAACCAGTAGCAAAGTTGAGCATGTGTCCCAAAGACACAGGCACACACATAGACTCACAAACAAACAGGTCTGATTACTCACACTGCCGTAGACAAGGTGCTGCCAGCAGCAGCACCCAGATGCAGTGATCACATAAACACAAGTGCAGACAGTCAACTGTCTCTTAGTTGGCTGGTCAGGATTGAAGGTCACTAGTGTAAGTGCATGCACACACACGCACACACACTACTCTCCAGAGTCACAAGCAGATGCACATTTGTAGATCCCCTGAGTACTGGTACTGCGCTCTGTCTGTCTGGTACCTCTGCCTGAATTCTGGGACCCCTACCTGCCCCACAGGTCCCTGACTCACATGAAGGTCCCTCCTGGTGTTCACCAACAAACAGATGTTTGTTTCATGGCCGCCCCAAGCTAATGGGTCTTCCCAAATATGGACACAGCCCTGCTGTCTGCCTGGTGCCCCTGCCCAATACCAAGTTTAGGGGAGATACAGACACTTGCTTCCCTTCCCAGCAGCCACCACCAGGCACCTGGCACTCAGCCCGTCAGTCACCTCACTCACCTGGTCCCCTGTAGTTGATTTGCAGGACACACACTGTTTTCACCCAGTAGCTGAGGCGAAGTCTTCCACCTGCTTTGGATGGTGCCCCTGAGACCCCACTGGCTCCAGCTGCTGACACAACCAGCCCAGGGCACCTGCACCCCCATTGGACTGTTGTGTCTGGCCCCAAATCCACTCAGACACCCAGCAACCAGCACGTCATCCCTACAGCACTCACACCCACATGGGATAACAAATAAGTTGGCTTGGGAGACCTACCATAGGATTTAAGGAGAAGACAGGTGCAGAGCTGGGTCAGACAAGCATGCTGACCCACCACGGTCTGCACACAGCTAGACCCTCTTATGCACAAACCTGTCAGCCTGTTCTCCCTTTGATCCTCCCCATCCCCTTCCCCTACACACTCCCTCCTAAGTTTTGCGTAGTCCTACTGACTGTCCCCTCAAATATCCCAAATCCCTATGTTCTTGTTTCCCCCTTCTTATGTCTCAGAAAGCCCACGCTCTTCCTCTCCAAAGCTGTGCCCAGAGTTCCTTAATGGCCCATCAGTTGGTGACTGGAGACTTTTTGTCCTTGGAACTCTCTCTGCTATCACTTGTCTATCGCCTTCCTGTCTGTGTGTCGTCTTGTTTATCGCTTCCCTTTTTACTTATTACCCTCTTTGCACTGAAGAGGTCCTTGGTGGGATCACCTCCGTGAAGCAGATGCTCTCACCTTCCACATATGCTTATAGTCTACCCCACTAGATTACTTTTCTTTCATGACTAATGAAAACTAAAATATATTCTTTCAAGTGTTGGTCAGGAAATTTAATTAATATGTAATAATAATAACAACAACAATAATGATAATAATGACAATAATAACAACAACAACAATAGGAAATTTAAGAAAAATCTAATTCAGAACAACTTCTAGAGGAGCCACTAGTGAAACCCTATCTCTCACAAAGTCGTTGACAGCTTTGCATTGATTTTATTAGTGCTATGACTTCAAACAATGTCTTTTACATGGGGTGTTAATTAAATGCTTTTGGGCTTGGGGAAAACAGAATTAAAAATAATATAAACAGCTATGTCTTGATGGGCTGACAGGTTGTTTCAGCCTACTTCAAATCTTTATATTCCTTCTCTCCTCATCCTTTGTGATATTCAAAGTATTCTTTTTTTTTTTTTCACAGGATATTGCACTTTTTAACGATTAACTCAGTTTTATTTCTGGACCATTAAACCAGAAGTTTTCATTTCCATATATCTTGTGGTTTTCTTACCCTAATGTCCAATTGGAAAATCAATTGGAAAGATTACTCTGTAATAGTGACTTTTTTTTTCTTTCTCTCTCCCCCCCCGCCTTTTTTTTATTTTTTTGCTTTTTTTCCTACATAGAGATACCTAGAAGGTAAATTAGAGATTGACCTTCTGCAGCTTCTGTGACTGAGGAGCTACAGTGAGTCTACAACAGGAGGCTACTGTCTGTCAGTGCTCTTTTATGTTGAAGGAAGGTTGGGAGGGTAGATATCAGGGTGTCCTACACTTTCACTGAGAAAAATGAGGTCAGTGGAATCACTTTCACACAAGATAAAGAATGCTGTTAGGCCACAGGAAATATATGAGAAAATGGGGCTGGTATCAAAGGGGATTCTTGTTAGTAAGGTGAGTAGAGTAACATGCCCAAAGGACTCCCTGCTGGATTTAGATTGTTAGAGATAATAATAAATGGTGCTGCTGTCTTTGGATTTCACCCTGCAAAGACTTCTTTTATCTTTGTTTCCATTTCTGACTGAGGCTGTAATTTATGCTTTTGTCATTGTTGGACTGGGGCTTACTTTCCCACTGCATTAAATCTCTTTGTGTTCAGTGAAAATGCAATGCACAATATGAAGAAGTTAGAAGAGAAGAGAGACTCAGATCTTGATTCCTGCGGTGCAATTTACTTGAGGAGAGCCTTGCTCAGAAATAGATAAAAGAAGCGGGTCTTTTTTCTAAATTCATAATTAATCAGCAGTTTCTATTGCCAGAAGGCACCACTGAGGCAAAGAAATTAGAAGTATTTAAAGATAATTAAACTTTTCTTAAGAGTAAAGTAGTATTTTATAGAGTTTTTTAAGAAATATGAAACTGTTCTTTAAAGCATAAACCAGCCATTTGACTGGTCAAAGAGGAAACTCCTTATGAGGGTAAATTGCTTTTTACCTGCCTGTAAAGGGGCTTTCTAACCTTGATATGGTTCATGTCATATTGATTACTATTGAAACAATAGTCTGCTTTTAAAATACGGCTTTAGACAGACATCTAGTCAAGTAAGACAGCATTTCCTACATTCTTAGGAAAACCTTGCAGAAAATGCATTTAAAGATCAAATTAGCAGAGACTGAAGGTAAGCAGTATTTAAATTTAGAAAGATTTTATAATAAAATACAGCATTTTTTTTGTTATACAATACTTCTGTTTCAGATACCAGTGGTATTACTAAAGTTCCAGTGATTCCAATTAAACTCTAGCTCAAGCTTTTAAAATTATAACTGTGAAGAGAAATTAAATTGTACAAAGGGAAAGTTCTATCTTTGTTTTTATGAAAAGGCAAGTCACAGGGGATAACTCTATTCAACAAACTTCAGAAGACCTCAAGCTTTTCATTACTGAAGACCTCTTGAGGTGGAGTGGAGGATAGATTTTCCTCCGATACCAGTTTTGCTGTGGACTCAGCAGTTCATTATTATGTTGGCTATCTAACTCTGTGAAGGTGAAAGGCATGTATATTTGTATATGTGAAATCCAGAGTGATTAAGGATTCTGTGGCTTCTGTCTTAATATTTTATTTAGGTTTGGTTTTCCTCAGTGCTGTAATCATTCCTCCTTTGCCTTAAGTAGACAGAATACATCCTGTTTGTGTGAGAGGTGAATAAGTGGGAATTAAGTCTGTGAAAACATGAGGTCAAAAAAATACAAACATATTTTTCTTTCTCTGTGAACTGCACAATAGAGTTAGCTCAATGATGGCAATAAGACTGAGTGGTACTTTGAAACGCTAAAGAAAATTTCTTTTTACCTTCATTAAAAGCAATATAAGCACATAGAAAAAGACAGAACTGTCTGAAAAACGCAGAGTTCCAGTGTTATTATTTAAAATATATGAAATCACATTACATACATTATATTAAAATTATATTGCATAATGAGTATTATATATTATACAGTATATGTTATTCATTATATATCATTATATCATATATGTTACATAATGCTGTACACTGTGTATTGTATCTTTGCATATATTTCTGTCATTCATCTGGATTCTTAAAATACAGTGACAGAAGAGATTATTCTGACTTCATAAAATGAAGACTTTTCCAACATCAAAAAATACCATTTTCCTAGACTATTAATAGTTGCTGCACTCATGTAAAATGAGAGAAAAAAGTAATAGTATCACCTAGATATTGTCTATGTGTGGTTTGTGACAGAATGAAAAGGAGTTTGAGAGATCTTGAATTCAACGTTGCTAAAGAAGAGTCTCTCAGGACAGTTGTCTCATCCTCCTGCCCCCCCAGTTGCAGAAAGCAGCACCGTACTGAAACTCTAATGTACGTTAGGGCCACAAGAAAGGGAATAGCTGGCTTAAAAAAACCCAGTGTTTGAAAGATCTTTTAGAAAGGCAACATTAAAGGGACACATGAGGTGAAAAGATATTTTTCAAAATACGACAAACCTGTGGCCCACTTTCACTGGATGTTATTTCCCCCACCCCCCCACCTCCCCCATCCTCCCTCTCGATTCTTCTCCTGCTAACATCTGATCCCCTTAACTGGTGCTGCCAGAGTTTGGAGCCTGAGCAGAGGGAGGCTGTTGCTTATGATTTTCATATGGTGTCATTTTGTTCTGATCAGAGCAGATCTAATTAATGCCTAATAAAGAAACCATCCAAGGTCACTGATGTCAATAAAGCTGAACAAATGTTAGGAAGGATGATAGTTTGGGGAATTGGTCTGTCCAAGTCCTGAGCCTGGTGTGAGGCTCTGAACTCTCTGTGTATCTTAAGGAAGGTGCCAGCTTCATTTTGAATACACAACCTCAGCCATTTTCTGTTGTCTTTTTTGCTCGCTTTTTGGATTAAAACTGTAGCACCAAACCTGCAGGAATTAGAGAATAGTCCAGTGTCTGGTATCCAAAATTAGCTATTACCTTTCAAAATAAACTATTTTATAGTAGAACATACCTTAGCAATGAAGATATTTGCAAAAGTTTCAAATGGTGATGATGACCCTTGACTCACTGGGTTAGGAAGTGATGAAATGGCATTTGTTTCTTTGTTACTTTCATTAATTCAGACTGGAAATTTGCTGCTTCTGCCAGGAGCTGCGGGAAGCAAGGAAGGCCTACTGTCTGAAATGTAAATTGATCCCTTTTGAGAGGCAAGGAAACACTGAGCTGGAGGTATAGGAAATATATGTAGCATTTTATTACTGATTATGAGTATTTTCTTGTGCTTGGTCTTGGACGCGTACAAATTACGAAAGTTTGACTGCTTATTCCCATGTATAATATTACCCTGAAAACATTTCTTGTTAAAAGGATGACTAGTAGCTTAATTGTAAAAGTATTTACTTACACTTCTAGAGTCACACTAGGAAAACTTGTATATCATATGTCTTTGAATTACTAAACAAATTTCCTACTGGGGAGGAGCATGTGTAGATATCCTAAATCAGAGGCAGTTTCTGTACCCTGTTCTGAAGCAGCAGGCTTCAGCAGGCACGTGGATGGAAATCAGTAAATGAGCTAGTTATCCTCTAGCAGAGTGGTGACTGCCCAGCAGGTTGACATTTTTTTAGATTTCTTTCCATCAGAAGAAATTTTCAGAGGGAATTCCTTTAGCTTGGTAAGAGGCAGTTGCACTTAGAAAAAAATAGATTTGATTGATTGTGTTTATTCTGAAACAAAAAAGTAAAACTTAAGTCCAATTCCCTTTCATACAAAGTCTGTGGACTTCACTGTCAGCTCCAGTGGAGTTTGTTGGTGTTGTTTGGTGCTTGTGTAAATAAATCAGATAGATAGAGCCTAATTTCCTTTGAATTCTAATCCTTGAGTCTCAAATTCCTTTTCATATAGAGGGGATTTGAACATAATACTGGTTTTGAACATAAGGCATTTTATTGCTGAGGAAAACTAACACAATTAAATATGGCAGCTTTGCATATGGCAATTTTTTCATTTTTATTAAAAAAAAAAGGAGATTATTTTAACTTTTTTGAATGTAGTTCATCAGGAATTTATAAGAAAAGATAAAAGCAAGGATGGATACAGGTCTTTCTTTGGATCCCAGGCCTGAGGTTTTCAGTCAAAATACGTTCATTATATTTCCTATTTTAGAGGAAAAAACCTCAAAACATCAGACATGCCTATACTTCTGCCTCAGCTCAGGTTGTACTGTAAAATATGACTACTTTCCCAAAATAAATTCTTTTTTATGTATGTCATAGAAAATCACATATCTCTGTTCTGTCACTCAGTCATTATTTAGCACCATTTCAGTCAGGTTTTCTTAACATCTGGCTTTTATATTTGGTGATGTTTTTATTCTTTTATTCCAGCAAGCCAATATTTTATCTCTTGTTCTGTTGTTTTTTAGGTTATTATGTTGTTATTTAGACTCTATTTTGGGTCTAGCAATATACACACAATAAATATTTTAACATAATTTTATATCTAGAAAATCTTATTAGGGAAATAAAATAACATGAACTACCTACAACTAGTCCTCAATCCTAGCTATAGTCAACATAAAGTGAAGGCCTAGTTAATGTTTTAAATTGTCCTACAGTCTAGGAAGCAATGGCTATAATATTAAATGTTGCCCCTTTGAATTGAATAGCATAAAGATTAACTGAATTAAACTGGGCAGACTGTTAGGAAGGATCAACATGCTGGGTACCAGAACTGCCATTCAGAGAGACCCCTACAAGCTGGAAGAATGAACCAACAAGAGTCTCATGAAGTCCAACAAAAGTGAATGTCGGGTTCTGTACTGGGGATGGAAAAACACAATGCATCAGTACAGACTGGGCAATAACATCACAGGATGAAGCTTTGCTGAAAAGAAATTCAGGGTCTTGGTGAATGACAAGTTCCACGCAAGTCAACATTGCACTCTTGCTACAGTGAAGGCTGTGTGCTGGGCTGCATTAGCAAAAGCATAGCTAGAAGGTGAAGGGAAGTCATTATTTCCCTCTACTTAGTAGCTTCAGTATCCATCAAGATATAATTCCTTGATAGCACAGCTCACATTTCTCAGATGTCTTAACATTTCTTTAAGATACTTTATCTTGGTAGGGTTTTCCAGAAGTGACTTTCTGATAGCCCTAGTGTATTCCAATATATTCTTGTTCAATGACGTGGTCATGCATACATTCTTGTTTTACGGCCATTGAAAATTCAAATTTTACACTAAATATGTTTGTGTGTGTGCAGGTGTGTGCATGCATAATAGATGATTTTTTTGCAACTACTTTTCAATTATATACATCTATCCGTGACAGTGTTACTGTTATGAGATCAAAATTATTTGCATAAATTATTTTTATTCTGTTCAGAATACAACAGTACAATGAGAGACTGAGGGAAATTAGTTTGTTTAGTGTGAGGAAAAGAAGGTAAATCTAACTGTAGTTTTAATTTACCTAATGGTTGGTTCTAAAAAATACAGTGCCAAACTCTACTCAAATGCACACAGGAACAGGGCAGAGGGCAATGGACATAACTTGCAAAAAGGGAAATTTTGATTGGACGTAAAAAAAAAAATCTTCAAGGTAGGAATAGTTAAGCATAGGAGCAGGTTTCCCAGAGGTGGCAACACTGGAACCCAGATTTTGCTCTGACTCTATGAATTCAGTAAGATAATACAATAAAGACTGGATATGGGGGTTCTAGATTTAGTAGATGGGGACATTTTCTGAAATACGAAAGCAAAGGAATAACTTAATACATTGAAAAATAGTGAATACAGAACAAATATATGTTTGTGGTGTGAAAAATCAGATTACAGAATTCATTTCCATGGGAAATGTTAAGTCAAGAGTTGAGAATTAAGAAGGACTCTTAATAAGGATACAGTAAAAATCCTGTTAATATCAAACGGAAAATATCAGACTTTGTAATACAAAGGCTTGAGTCAAAGTCTGTCAGTGATGAAATAAGACCTACCAAGGGAAGACTATCTTTTCTTTCTATTATTACCCCTACACACTCCACCCCAAACTGATTTCAGTTAAAAGGAAAAGGAGTGAATAATGAATAAAGACAGACAGCACATTCATTTCAGGGAAATATCAGCAGTGGGCTGCTAGTACTTCTAAAGAATGTTAGGAGTGTTTCTTGTGTTAAATCTTCCATCTATGCTACTGAGCCACAAGCTTTGTTGCAAAATGAATGACTGCCACATTATCTGATGGCCTTGAATTGTTCTCAGAGAAGACAAGGAATATTTAAAGCTCAGGGAGTTACAATAGTTCAAGCAATGCTTCAGCATGAACAGAGAAACACACCGAATTGTATCACTTCAGCCTGAAAAGTGTGCATGAGAGTTATTGCATTTTGTTAGCTGCACAGTGCTGAAGATTTCACATATGAAAAATATAGTACTAAAAATTGTTCTGAGAAGCATGGTTATATGCATAGCCAAAATGTAGAGATGTTCAGGCTCAAGATAAAACAACTTTAATTAAGTAGTACTTTACGCTACAATTTGCATTGAAATAAATGGATCTGTTTTATGAAATTATTCATGCGGTTTTGGAGAAGAACTGCTAGAAACCTTGCTCAAAGAATGTTATGAATACAGCCTCCACATCTGCAATTTGTGAAGGATCAAGAATACTATTAAAATACATCTATTTCTTGCAGGTAGAGAAGCTGTTATTCCAGATTTTCAGACAAGGAACTAAAGAGAACAGTAAATTCACTCAGGTCTGTGCATCGCTAATTTCCTCAAGCTTAGTCTCCGAGGGTGCATTAATCTGTTGCAGAATGGAAATGAATCTCAACCAAGGAGATTAAGTGACTTGACTTTGTAACAGAGGGAAAACTACAGCATATTTCTTTTTCAGCCTAAATGTTATCAGAAGATTGTTTTATCAGAATCATACTTCTCCTCTTGAGGAGTTATACTTTGTGTCACCTCTGTTCCAAAGACAGAAGTCAAATTTTGATGTGTAAATCAGTACACCTGATATGATCTAAAAGATATAGTCATCTATACAGCTGAGGTCATCCAATTTTGTCTTTATAATTTGAATTTTAACATGTTTATGCTTTCAGGTCATAAGCTGACTATAACTGCTGATAAACAGTACAGTACTTTTTGAGATGTTATAGGCAGAAAGAGCACACCATTTATTAATAGAAGACACAGCTAGCATGAAATATTTTTAGTTCTTCTTTCCTTCCAAGAGAATGATCCTTGTAATCTGACAAAGAAATCTGTACATCTTGTACCTATACATAATAAGGATTTATATCTCCCTGCAATTTTGATACTTCCAAAAGTAACTGTATGTCTTTGCTGACACACAAAAAGCTTTTTTCCAGGCTCCATAATTTTCTGATTGCTTTGTAGGGGATTTACAGTAGTGAAATGAATCTGATCTTTGGAAACTGTGCTAAGAGTGACTCCCAGACTGGTGATGTAACAAAAGCATACTCTAATTGTTCTGTAAGTTTTTTGTGTAATGAAAGTTTGTTTCAAATGATGGTCAGAATCCCTGTGTCCTATATACACTTTTAAAACAAAAATGCTATTTATAGATTTGGCTAATTCTGTTGTCAGATAGTTAATCTGTTCCTTGTGTCTAATAATATAAGCAAGATTTTTTGAGTCAACAAAGATACTGCAGTGACACTGTCGCTTTTGATTGTAATGGGTTTTTACTTTCACTGAAAAATTATGACATCCAAATGTCTTACTGTCTTCAAAAGTAAGACTCTGTTTTATCCTTTTCTAGCAGCCTTCTCACCCACTAATATTTGTACTCATTTTGCATTCTTGCTTACACTATGCAGTTCTTCCTAGGTACTGGCACCAGAACCCAATCACCAGCTGACCAAGGTGGAATGTAAAAAAAATAGGACTCACAAATGCTCAGAGAAGCATTATAGATCATACATGCATACCTGACCTGGGAGAGGTCCAGCCTTCCATATTGTGTCTCCACATACGGATCCAGGGCTGAGTCTAGTAGTGTACTCTCAGTCCTATGTGCTGAAGTGCTTTCCTTTGTTTCCCATCAGCTGTGTGAGACTGCTCATTTTCTTCCGGGGAGCACTGTGGAAGGTAGGTTCTAGCACACTGTAATAATGTGGTAAATATCCTATTCATCTCTGCATGAAAAACAGGAAGAGTCAGACACTTTTTTTTAGCTAGCAATTTATATGTTGACTGTAGCATCTACTCATTACTGAGCTTGCTTTTTCAAAAGTTTATCTGAGGTAAATGGAACAAAAAAATCTGTTTTTCAAGAAGTTGGGCAATAGCTTGGGATTAACAGAATACATTAAAAATGTTCCTCAAATTTTAAGAAAAAAAGACAAATTTAGTACCCTTCATTATATTTCCCATAATTATTTTATTTTTTATCTGTACTGCAACAGGTAGTAAGGTCTTGGCACACAGCTGATATATCTATTTCTCTGTCTAATTAAGTATTTTACCTTCCTCTCATTTTCGTTGTGCAAAATTTTTTTCTGAATTATGGTTTCAAAACTTTTTGGAATGTTAGAATTTTCCTGAAACAAACAAAGAAACCCTTTGAAGGTCTGTATCAATACGTATGTGTACTGTCATATGTATACTAATATATAGATATATTATTGGACACTTAACCTCAATGTTTTAGATATCACTGAGCTATTGACAAGCCCTGCTCCACTACTGCCTACCCCTTTAAGCAAATCCATTTCTTATTCTAAGTTTCTTGCAGTCAGCATACAAAAAAGTGAAAAGCCCTGGCAATTACCATCACTATTCATGAGATATCTTTAATCTTTCTCTTTGCTCCAAACCAAAAGACAAGAAAGGTCTGACTTTGCTATGGACTTAGGAAAATCTCAGTTGAACTTGAGCTCATGAAACTGATTTTATGAAAACTTAAGCATCACGTCTTAGGGTGGAAGAAGGGGGAGATATCTCACTCATCAGAGGTGAATGCATTCCCTTGGTCAGTTTTTCAAGTTCAGGAGAGGCTATGGTCCTTCCTTTTCTGTTTTTTTTCTTTGTCTTCCCAGAGTGCCTTAAATGTCTTAACCTGTGTAATGCTCTAGAATTTCCATGTGCCGTTCTGTAGTCTGCCTTTCCTCCAAGCTTTGTAACCTTTCATGCAAGTTGGTGTGGCTTTTCCAAAGCCTTTGTAGTTTTCCTATTTTCTCATGCTGTTGGTCTTGTGCTAATACTGTTACTGTCCTGCACCTGAAAACTCTGATATTGTTACGTCAGGTTGCCATTGGCTGAATTGATTACCACTGGCTTGAGAATCATGTTGCCTTTCCCCTCCATTTTTTCCTATCCCTTGTTTTGCAGGTTTATCCAATAATATACATGCACAAAGCTTATTGACCAGTCAGCATGCAAAACCCTGCTCCTCCCAACTTCTGTCATAGCATGTTCCAGTTAGCACTAATAATCAGGAACAAGCATTAGGGAGTTTAGGCAAGTCCTGATGAAAACCTTAAAGTTATTATAGAAAAAGCTTTATGGGCAACTACTTGCTAGAGAGGCGAGTGGTCCAACAAGGAATGCTTGCCTAGGAATCCTGTTGCATCTCTTACTCACTGGCCACTAGGGAGAACTTTCCTTTCTCTTCCCCTTTGAATTTTGTCTCCACTTTTCATTACTTTTTTTTTTATTCTTTCCCTGTCTCCCTCTTCTCCTTCCCCAATTTGTATTTTTATTTTCCCCCCAAAGTAACAATTACCATTACTGTCAATGTGTGCCATCATCTATAGACCTGATGAAGAAATATTTGTGCACATAAGCCTGTCTCAACATTGTCTGTGCAAACAATCAGAAAGGCAGTTCGTTACTGAACTCTTTTTGAGATTTTCTTAGACCTCTAATTCTCTCACATACTTCAAGGGGTGTCTTGAGCACTTAATTTAGGACTGAGAACTCCATCAACCACAGCATGCATTGGTCAATTTTAACATCTATAAGTTTTTAGACACCTTGCTTAAGTTTATTACAGATAAACAGGGACTGGACCACACTGTTACCATGTTTCCAGTATTACTTCATTACTTCTTTCACTGAAGATTAAATTAATCTAAATGTCTTGGGAAAAGATGATCTTGTTTCATGCTTTTCAAAAATTGTTTCTACCTGCTCAAAGTGATAGCATGTGAAGAATAGTGCTTTGTTTTCTTTTTAGAGAGGGGGGAAAAGCTTATGCAAGAAGAAAATGAGACCTGGAACTGGGTAGCAATTTTGATATTTGGTACCTTCATGCATGAAAAAGGTGAAGAAATGTAACCAAGATGTCTTTAAATGTTTAAAGAAGTGAAAATAAGGTAGGGCAAAGCAGGATTTGAAACATCCATGAATTCCAATGCATTTTTTATGCTATTTTCCATTCCTGAGGAAACACAACAAAAAGAGAGTTAAAGTAGGAAAGCCACCTTATTTTGAGCTGTGAAACTTATAAAAGTTCAATCTGTTCTGTAGAAAAAAAAGAAAGAAAACTTTTCATTGTGCCTATATTCTGTGCACTCTGTGTACACAGACAATGCATAAATTCTAACTGGCAGTAATATTTGTATATTGTCATGTAATTATCTGGAAAAAAATCCCTATTCTGAATTATCAAGAAGTTGTAATGATCCTATGATTTATCTAGACATTAAACCAACTGTGTGAAATTGCCTGAAATCTTCAAAGTTTTAACTAATTTTTTAGGTTTTTTTTTTTAAATTATTTAATATAATTTATAATTCAGAACTTGTTTTTATGAAACATAAATAACAAATAATCTACATTGAACTTCTTTTCCTACAAATACTACCATGTACCATCTGACTTATCTGGTAAATGTTTCCCTGTGTTCTGGTGAAAAACATGGCTCAGATGCAGCTTTGGATTCAGCCACTTAAATATTTGTTTTAATAAAACAGGTGTTTACACATTAGCTAGGGACCCAAGTTCCATGACAGTTTAGTTATGAAAGTCTGTATTTCTTCCTGAAATAAGCATTTACATTTGGTTTGCTCTTCAGACTCCATTGGTAAGAATCTCTCTCCCAAACACAGACACTGGGTGTCCTGCTCCAGAAGAGATGTCTCCCACCAACCCTGAACATAACCCATACAGGTGGCTTAGATGACTTCAGGCACCCACGTGTACACAAATGAACTGAGCCCTTAAGTAAATCCCAACCTTTATGACCCCAAATACGTCTTTATAGTGATATAATAGAAGCAAGTAAGTTGAAAATCGTGATCGCGTTAGTAAGATTACTTGAAAGATGGAATGTCAAAAATCAGCATAGTAAATCTAAATCTTTATATTCTGTCAAAGCTTAGTGTTTATTAATAGAAGGTGTTCATTTAGAGACTGTTCAATTGCATGCCTACCGTACTTTTAACCCCAATAATTCATACTGCTTTAAAAACTTGTTGTGAATAAGCATTAAAAACCACTTTCATTTCTGAAATTAAAGCTTTCCTGGGTTAAAATACAAGTAATGTTCCAGCAGTGTTCATAAATGTTATTCATCACAAATGCCATAATGTTTATAATTCCAGCATAAACAGAGAATAAGTGATGACATCCTGTTCTGCAAGTGAAGAAGCAATGTGTACTATGAATTCTCTTTTCAGCTCTTTCAAAACTGGAACATTACACTGCAAAACTGTAATTGGCAGCAAACTCCTAACATCCTTTCAAAGCAAGTATTTTATATTAATGAGTTGTATATTCTGATACCACCCAGTTATCTAATTCTTTCCTCATGTGAATTTTCTTGAAATGTATTTTCTGTCTTTGGGTGAAACTGACTTTCTGTCACGGTTTAACCCCAGCCGGCAACTAAGCACAACACAGCCGCTCACTCACTCTTCCTTGGTGGAATAGGGAGGAGAACTGGAAGGGTAAAAGTGAGAAAAATCATGGACTGAGATAAAGACAGTTTAATAGGTAAAGCAAAAGCTGCGCACACAAGCAAAACAAAACAGGGAATTCATTCACTACTTCCCATTGGCAGGAAGGTGTTCAGCCATCCCCAGGATAGCATGGCTCCATCATACATAACAGTTACAGAAGTCAAACACCACCATTCCAAACATCCCCCCCTTCCTTCTTCCCTCAGCTTTTATTGCTGAGCAGACGTCATATGGTATGGAATATGCTTTTGGTCAGTTGAGGTCTCTGTCCCGGCTGTGTCACCTCCCAATTTTTTGTGCATCCCCAGCCTACTCACTGGTGGGGTGGTGTGAGGAGCAGAAAAGGCCTTGACTCTGTGTAAGCACTGCTCGGCAATAATGAAAACATCTCTATATTATAATCAACACTGTTTCCAGCACAAATCCAAAACATAGCCCCATACTAGCTACTATGGAGAAAATTAACCCTGTCCCAGCCAAAACCAGCACACTCTCCCCCTCTTTTTCCATACCATTTATGTCATGCTCAGGTCCCACACTATCTAATACATTCTCATTAACTACCACCCCCCTTCCCATCCTTTGATATAATATGCAGATATGATTCCCCTAGTCTATGGACCACCATTCTAAAATGTCTGTAAAATGTCCACAAATGTCAAAAAAATGTCCACTGAGTTCATTTAGTCCCTGACTTTGGGCTCCATCTCTTATAGTGGTCACTCGGGAAAGGAGAGGTGGTGTTTTGCATGGAGATACTGGGCATCAAAGCCAGCTCAGGTCGAATCACTGCTGCACTTTCACTGCTTCTTGTAAGCCTTGTCCTCCATGTGTTCAGGTGGTTCCTGCTATAGTATTTCCTATAGCATGCAACTCAAATTGCAGGTTACAACAGTTTAAAGGTATTTCCATTACAATCTCCACACCTGATCCCTTTGGACCAGACAATTGGGTCTAAAATTGCAATGAACTCCTCCCTTTGCCTCTGCTTCAGCTTGGACTTATCCACAGACTGCAGTCCCTTAGGGGTGTACCTGCTCCAAGTGGAGCCTTATCTGTGAGCCACACTGTCTTCAGGGGTATACCTGCTGCATCATAGACTTTTCCACAGCAACAGTTGCTTTGAGATGCACCTGTTCCAGCATGGCCTTCTCCATGGGCCACAATGCCTTCAGATATAACTGCTCCAGTGTGGCCTTACCCCTATCCACAGTCCCATCAGAAGTAAACCTGCTCCAACATGGCCTTACCCATGGCTGTGGTACCTCCAGGGGTGTACCTGCTCTGTCGTGGGCTTATCCATGGCCACACACTTTGAAGTACTCCAGCATTACCTCATGCACAGCCACGGATGCTTCAAGGTGTACCTGCATGGACTTATCCACAACCATAGATGCTTTAAGGTGTACCTTCTCCAGTGTGGACTTATCCATGGGCCACTATCCCTTCAGAGGTACACCTGCTGTGACACAGACATAAACAAGGACACAGACGCTTCGAGATGTACCCGCTTTGGTGTGGAGTTATCCATGGCCACAGACGCTTTGGCATTTCCTGCTCCCACGTGGACTCAATCACAGGTCACAGTCCCTTCAACTAGAGTTCACAACGGAGTTCCAGCCTGTTCAGTATGGCAGCACAGAAACAGCAGCAATGCCCTGGCCATCTGCCAGCCCAGATGCATTGCCATTGCTGTTATCAAAATGTTCCCAGCCACAGCAGAGTAAGGTGATAAGCAGTACAGTAGTACAGCAAGCAGCAAAAGCAAAAAGCAGCCACTAACAAGCAGAAGGCTCTAATACAGAGTAAGGCAAGCAAGCCCCATGGCAAGCACAGAAGCCCACCCATTAATAGCTAAACAGCAATAATAGTTATAATTTCTATATCACACACTGGTGAGTTTAGGATGTTGCACTGCTAGGATTTTATTGCCAGGGTTTCTCATTTGCAACTGTTCTTCCAGTTCTGTTCTCCTTGATCTGATTGCTTACAATTAACTATTTGCAGGTTAGTTTTCTTTAGGATTCAGTTTCATTTTTTTCCTGCATTGCCAAGTTGGGGATTTTATTTTCTTTCAAGTGTCCACCAGACTTTAACAAGGACACGCAGATGAAATAGAATTATTGCAATAAAGTCTCCAGAAATTTTGTATTAATAAAATTTGTCAGATTCCAGGTTCTGGCAAAAAAGAAAAGGGTCCTCTGTTTAACACAGGTAATGTAAAGGCAGCAGTGTGATTTTCTCTTTAAGCTGAACAGCAGTGATTTCTTACAATGATTTGCATCTTCCCAGATGACTCACAGCCACTTTTTCTTCACAGTTTTTCATCTGCTTTTTTTGTCTGTAAAACACCTTTCATTCAAAAAATATGTAATTTTGCAATCCCAGGGGGAGGGGGGACAGCAATTATTGAAACTGTCTGTAATCCCTCACCTTCACCAGTGTCTCTTTTACCTCTTGTCCCCATCTGAAACTTCATTTATCATTTTTTGCCTCTGTATTCTAGTTAATATGACGATGAAGATGTCTTCCATAGCCAAATCAGAGGTATGTGACACTTAAAAATTTTAAGTAGTTTGCCTTGAAACCAAGTATAAGGGTAAATTGCAGGTTAAAAATATTTTACCAATCTCAGTTTAAGCAAGTAATTTACTGGGAAATGGTATTAGGAGCTTTTTCTGCCTTTAAACATCACAAAACTTAAAACATTGAAAGTAGCAAACACAAATAGCTCATGGTTTCCCTAAGGTAAGATCAGTCTGACAAGAGGTATGTCCTTCTATCAGGAGTTGGTCATATATATCGGGAGAGATAGGTCACAGGTTGTGGATAATCTACTGTCCTTATCCTGTACATCAAGTTGTGCGGAGCCAGTCTTTGAAGAGTCTCAAGAGTTGGTGATGCTTGTATGATTCTGTCTTTTTTTGAGGAATACCCAGATTTCATACCTAGGTGTCCCCAAGTACATTCTTATCCCATTATAACATATCATTTGATCGTTAATCATGTGAACAATCTTTACCATACCTCAGTGTAATTTCTTTTTGGGGTAACTGCCCATTGAGCCAGCAGTGTGTCAAGAAGGCCAATGGCATCCCGGCCTGCATCAGGAATAGCATAGCCAGCAGGGCTAGAGAAGTGATTGTCCCATTGTACTCAGCATTGGTGAGGCTGCACCTTGAGTACTGTGTTCAATTTTCGGTGCTGCAGTATAAAAAGGACATTGAAGTGCTGGAGAGGGTCCAGAGAAGGGCAACGAAGCTGGTGAATGGTCTTGAGAACAAGCCTTATGAGGAGCAGGTGAGGGACTTGGGGTTGTTTAGTCTGAAGAAAAGCAGGCTCAAGGGAGACCTTATTGCTCTCTACAACTACCTGAGAGGAGGCTGTAGAAAGATGGGCGCTAGTTTCTTCTCACAAGTTACAGCTGATAGGACAAGAGGAAATGGCATCAAGTTACACCAGGGGAGGTTTAAGTTAGACATTAGGAAAAACTTCTACACTGAAATGGTTAGCAAAGACTGGAACAGGCTGCCCAGGGAAGAGGTTGAATCTTCATCCTTGGATGTATTTAAAAAACACCTAGATATGGTGTTCAGGGACATGGTTTAGAAGTGGGCCTGGTAGAGTTAGATAATGGTTGGATTTCATGGTCTTAAAAGTCTTTTCCAGCCATAGTGATTCTATGATTCACTGCTTCAAACCTCTACCAATGCCTGTGCAAATATTTGCAGCTATCAAGTATGTGAAAAATTCCAGAGAGTTTTAGATCAAAGTTGATAAACTTATAATACTGGATCAATCCATTTCATCTGACACTATGCTGTGAATAATAACCAGAGCTTTACAAAGAGGAAAGGTGTTTTTCTTTCCTGTAAGGAAAGAAGGAAGAGGAATTCCATATGATAGAGGTGATCAATGGGGGTCTTAGTCTTTAGTGACAGTACAGACAATGAAAATTGGAATAACACTGTCATAACCCCTCAGATATAGATTGTAAGGAAGGGAAGTACTGGAAAAACATCTGTTTCTTGCCTCAGAAAACTTGTTTTATTGTAAGCTTCCAATGAATAAGAGGGTGGTATTTTCCAGAGACTGCACCTGGTTCTAAGCAGAGACCCATACTCCTGGTACAGCTGATACATTTTTGGATGTCGGGAAGTTGAGTTTCTTACAAGGAAAAGGAGAGGGTAAAAATTCATTAAAAAAATAGCCTTTTAGTTTTTCTTTCTTAATAAAAACTGTTTTTGTTAGGTCTTAAATGCTTTTCTTGTACTTTTTAAAAAAAATTTATGTGCACATGATTATTTATTCAAAAGAGACAATGGGAAGGTTAGCTGTGCATTTCCTTGGCAAGGGATGTTATGGATGCTGAAAGATTACATGGTTTAAGAGGGAAACTGGGAAAAATCATGAAGGACAAATTCACCGAGAAGTCAGAGAACTGACTGAGAAGTCAGCTCAGAAAATCCCCAAAAATGAAAATATTTGGAACTTAACCACCAAAGGGGAAGTAATATACATTTGTCCTAGTCTTACATTCCTCCCTAGGCATCTTTTCATGAACCTCCTGGAGGCAGGATTGTGGGTTACATAAGCCTATGAAAATACCCTGATGGCCATTCTTATGCTCCTCTCCTGAATGTTGCTGTGCCTAGTGTTTTGAGCAGATAATAAGAAGCATTCCTTTTGTGGCTTCACTCCTGTCACAGAAACTGGCAGAACATATAGCTTTATGTTCTGAACTATTTCAGTGGTATCACTTACTGTAACTAACTAAAAATTGGAGCAAGCATCCCTGCTAAAGAACAATCCACCTCATATTAAAAAGAAACAATTTATGTAACCTGTTTTACACGCCTCCAGAGGTGTCCGCTTCTTTCTATCCATAATGGAAGAAAGTTATCTCAAATTCAACTTAGGTTTAGATGTCTGAATCCAGGGGAAATAATATCATATATGTCCATTACCTCAGAAGAGCTACATTGCATACAGCTTTCCAAAATGGAAATATTTTATCACAGAACCACAGTCTCACAGAATGATTGAGGCTGAAAGGCACCCCTAGGATGGTCAAGTCCAAACTCCTCAGAGCAGGGTCAGCTAGAGTAGGTTGCCCAGGACTTTGTTCAGTTGTGGTTTGATATCTTCAAGGATTGAGACTCCACAACCTCCCTGGGAAACCTGTTCATGTGTTTAACCACCCTCACAGTAGAAGAGTTTTTTCTTACGTTTAACTGGAATTTCTTGTGTTTCAGTTTGTGCCTAGTGCCTCATATCTTGCCACTGGGTACCACTGAGAAAAGTCTGTCTCTCTCTCAAATCAAATAAGTACAATGCATTGAATAAATATTTCCATGACTCTGCAGACTTGGCCAGAGGTATCAGTTTAGTTATTTCAATGAAGGCATGATGAAATTGATCAAATAATGAACTGCCAAATGCCTGCCCAGCTTTCTTTCAATGATATGATAATGAACTCTCTCTTCTATGGGGTTTGGGGTAAACATAAGTCTTCATGCAGAGCACTGCAAGCAATAGAAATCACTTTCTTAGAAGTGTAATGGTGGGGTATAATATTTGTATTTTAAATGGAATATTGATTTGAAAAAAGGAAGTTTTTACATCCAAGTTACAGAGAGTTACTGTTATTGTTGTTTATGAAAACTCACAGACACACAAAATTTTGCTTTTTAGCCATCAGAAAGAATAAACAAAACAAGAATTATGTACTTCATACATTAAACCACAAAATAATTTGACACCTTGCCAAGCTAAAACCTTTCTGCTAATAAGGCCTCAAGGTCAGAAAGCACATGAATGGTATCATTTACAGAAGACTTATTGAAAATCTGCTCATATAATTTATTTTCATTCATAAGTGATTATAGGAACAGGCCCAAAATTTGCAATAGACAATAGAAAAAATGTTTCTTTTGAATTTTTTTTTATATCCATACATAGGTTTGCTTTGTATCAGAGTTAAAGAACTTGCATGTGTTTATGAATTATTATTGTTTTTTTAATGAAGCATGGCCATTTGTGCAAAATTAAACAAGCAGAATTTAGACTCTAGTGTATTTGAACATAATGTTCTGTGATCTAGTACACTGCCACCTCCTAAATCTCCAGCTATCCTTTAAGTCTAAAAAAAGAATTAGAAGTACCACTAATCTTGAAAAAAAGGAAGTGGAATGGAAAGGAACACTCTTTGAAATCTCAGGGAAAGCTTTAGTGAAGTGTCTCCTCCAAGAAATTAATAAAAAATGATCTCTGTGTGCATACGCATTAAATATTAGTGTGCTCCACTATGCAACAATGAAAGATTTATTAGTAGTCTTTGATTAATTTGTGGTATTTGCTTTGTTCTAACACTGAAAATTATATTTTTTTCTTAATTAATAGAATGACATTTTATAAGAATGAATTATTCTCGTTGTGAAAATTCATTATTATTAAATGAAGTTTCAGAAATAGGTTGGATATTTAGTATTTTCACTCACAGTGTAAAAATTATGCTATCCTTAGTTACTCAAATCAGTAAGTAACAAAGCATGTAATTGCCCCAATTTAGCAGCTATCTAATTTGAACACTTCCTTTAAAGAATGTGACACTTCTAGAGTCTGAAAAAAATTACTTTTCTAGACTATCTTGTAAAAAAACAAACCAAACCAAACAAACCCTAGCTTACCTCTGAAAAAGAGGAAGAGAGGAAGAAAAGGTATTTGAAGAAACTGTATGTTAATATTAGAAGGAAAACTACAATAAAATTAGGTGTCTATATATTTTTTTAGTTCATACAAATAAGTTAATACAAAATATTTCTTTTACATTTAAAACCACTATTATTTTGTAGTATAAAACACTTGAACTGAATAATTAATTTTATTTCATATTAGGAAGCCCTTGCTAAGTATGCATAAAAGAGCAAAATCACAAAGATACAAGAGGTCAGTGACATCCTTAAAGGCAGTTAAACAATTCTAAGCACCTACAACTCCCACCTTTAGCAAACCTGTTTTTTTTTGTCTAGCAGTCCTTTATTTTTCAGTGACACCACCATGTGGTTTCCCTCACAGGGTTCTGCTTTGCCGTTAGGAACAGTGATGGACTGATAGATGGATGGCTTTCAAAAAGTCACACAGAATGGCTGAGGCTAGAAGGTACTCCTGAGATGGTTAAGTCCAACCCCTTGCCCAGAGCAGGGTGAGCCACAGCAGGTTGCCCAGGACCACCTAGAACCAGTTGCCCAGGGCCTTGTCCAGTCAGGTTTTGATTCTCTTCAAAAATGGAGACTCCACAACCTCCCTGGGCAACGTGTTCCAGTGTTTCACCATCCTCGCATTAAAAAAAACGAACACAAACAACCAAAAAAAAGTGTTTTCTTATGTTTGAATTTGAAACTGAATTTCCTGAATCTCAGTTTTTCTCCATTGCCTCTCATCCTGTCACTTGGCACCACTGGCTCCTTTTTCTTCATTTCCTCCATCAGGTATTTATATAAATGGATAAGATCCCCCCTGAGCCTTCCCTTCTCCAGCTGAACAGTGCCAGCTCTTGGAGTATTTCCTCTTATGTTTTTGCTCTGTTGAACTATCCAGTGGATAACCTGATCCCAATGAGTAAAAGCTACAGGTTACTACTGTGTGAAAGTCAAGTAAATTTCATTTTATTTATTTAACATTGTTTAACCCTATTTAAAAAAATCTAGATGTTTTTTCAAGTAATGGTTTTAAACACTAATTTTGATAAAGTTTCATACAGAGGAAATGTTACCCACAATTGATGATGAATTCAAACAACTATGTCTTAAAAGGGTAAATAACTTCTTGTGTGTAGTCTTTGCCTTCTTTTAAAACAGCTTACATTACTGATGTTGAAATCTACCCTTTGACATGTATGTTCTATATACTAAAGGACTGACTCTTGATCCACTTATTTCTATTAGTTGCTGGGTGGACCTTACTGTAAGCTAAATTGTGAGAGATGAGCTGAGATCATCTTTTCAGGCTGTTACTTCTGAGATGGCTTTTGTAAAGTAAATCCAAGATGACACGTAAAACCAAAAGGGAACAATTAAGCCTGTAGGTTGATCACTGATGTCTTCCTAACTGATGGACCAGAGATCCCAACTTCTTACAAAGACATTATCGCACTCTCAAGCTTTTGCATTTAAAAATGTCTCAGTATTGAGTCATTTCACTACTGTGACTTTTTTTCTTATTCCTCTCTCTCTCTCCTGCCCC
>VZSZ01009245.1:32406-83349 GCA_013398815.1 Ibidorhyncha struthersii
TTTTACTTTTTTGATATTCAGTGTTTGGAAACCCCCTTGTTTTCTAATATCAGATGTCTACCTTCTGCGGTTAGGCCAGCCTAAGGTCTTTTCTGTGTCATGTGATTTGGATGGTTCTTGTCTTAATGGTTGTGTAGTGAGTAAGTTACTTGCGTTTAGATGATTTTGCAAATCATTACAGAATATTGTTCAACACCAAATATCAATCTCCATGGAAAACTGGGCTGCATGCTGTAACATCCTGTGATCTTCATCGGTATTGGGTCTTGGGTTGCAAGTGAATTTTGTGTAAAGGTTGTATGTTGTTACCTTTTCCAATGTATTTTAAGATAAACATGTATGTTTTCTCATAGTTTTTATACTTTAAATATTTAGACAGTTCTGCTTCTGATACAGAGAAAATACATGAAAAAAACTGTGGAAGGCAGGTCAATAATGCATATTTTTAGTACATGTGAATTTCACTTAGTAATTTCACTTTTGATTTATGCATGTTTTATATCTTGAAATAACAAGCTCTTCTTTATCCTTGTATTTGAAGTGAAATATCACAGCACAAGTTTCATTCAAGAAGAATTCTTGCTAAGATATTTGAAGGAAATTGATTAATTTTATAAATTTAGAAATATCTTCAACTATAACCCAGAATGATTATGATGTAGTTATACTGGTTTAGCTTTTTTCTGGCTTTTTATAGAAGACTTAAGATCTGGATTTTTAAAGCAATTTGTCTAGAAGGTAGTTCTTGTTTATTTGTTTGTTTTTAAATCCCAGATACAGTTTCAAAATCTTTCCTTTATATTCACAATTGTTGTAGTTAAGTTGAAAACTTAAAAACCCAAATCTGGAGTTCAGTGCTTTTAAAATTGTATTTTAATTTAAATTAAATTTATTATATTTTAAATTCCAAACTTTTAAAAATGAGGACATTTAAATACCAATTTTAGCCATTTCCCACAAAGTTTATTTAATAAAATTAGATTTTTTTTTTTTGATAAGAATAAGGCTTTGACTTTGATGACTGTTTGATTTTCTTTTAATTTTGACCCACCAGCTGTTTTCCAAAATGAGAATTCTGCTGAATTCTTTAGGGAAGAAATAGACTTAAAGTAAACAGGAGAGGAAAGAAGAGAATCAATTATATCTAATCATGTCTTTAATAAGATCCTGAACATGCAATGAGAATAATGTGATCTGATGCCTCACTCTACATGCCCAGATTGGTTCTGTGCAAATGAAGGTTTCAGGCCTTGTCATTTTCAAATCTGGACCATAATCCAACCCCAGTTTAATTTGTGCACACTTTTCCTTCTCAGCATTATGAGATGGCTAAGATTTTAGAGGTTGAAAAAATATGATTAGTAGCAGTAATAACCCCGTAAGTGTTGCAGATTAAGTTGCTGTGATAAAGTAATACCTCTACAGATTTTTTTATTCTCATTCTTTTTGGGTGTTTCTTACAGAGGCAGTAGTCAACTAGAGTACAAGAGTGAAAAGGTGTCTGGGACAGGTACTGTTGCCTTGATTTGTTCATATAGAACTTATTAAATTACAGCTCAAGTCTTTAACTGGGACCCTGAGATGATAATGTAATATAAATAAATAAATATAATTACTAAATCTAAGTTTTCATTAGTAGGCTTTTTTTTATATTTAAACATTTTTCAATGATTGAAAATTGTTGTGGACTATATTGACACAGTTAGTGACAGTCCAGAATATTCAACATACCAAAATTCCAGGGTTCCATAATGCACATGATTATTTTTAAACACTTTATATTTTCAGAGAAGCTAGTTAAATAGGAACATGACTAAAAGTGATAACTCTGTATGATTTCAGTGCTTTACAGTTAAATTAATCAACACCAAAGTGTAGCCAAATAATGCTCTCGACACTTTTTTCATTCTTCAGGAAGATTTTGCTTGCTTCTTGTAGACTAAAGAATAACTTAGGATATAGTCCAAGGGCTAATAAAAATCTATTTAATCTTCATTCCTCAGTTCTATTTGAAATGCTAGAAAACTCTATCAGACAGCCCACAACCTACTCTTAACACTGTGCGTATTTTACTAATAGTCTAAAAGTTGATTCAGAATACAGATTCTATGATAAAGAAGATTTCAGAAATGCAGTGTCACACTCAGTCACAAAGTATGCAGGAATATAGATTTAACAAATTAAGGCTAAATCCAAAGAGGATATGGTAGAAGAGAGGGAAGTACTTGTTCAAAGTATAACAGTCAGAATTGCCGGCTGATTTTTACAGTGTCTTTGAAGACATTTTCTGATTATTGTTATATTAATTTTACTCATGAAAGTGAAGAGAGCTTTTTGGCCTTTGGCAATTTTTCTGGACTAAAAAATGAGAAGTTTTAAAAGATCTCTTAGAGTGTCTGTGTGTAGCTAATTATTATAGTTACCACACTTAATGAAACTATTTTGTTAAATATTAATTGGAGTCTCTATAGAATAATAACATCAGCTAGAGAAAGACTCCAATGCTTTGTGTTTATGTTATACATCACTGCTATTGTCTAGTCGGTATTGTTCCTATATCTTAAATCATAAATCAATGGTTCACATGTGTAAGAGAAGAATGGTTGCAGAGTGGCAAGCAATGCCTATAATTCTAGACAGTCACAGATATTGGCTTGACTAGCAATTTGGGCAGATACTTAACTGTCCAGTATAAACAGCAAATTATTTGCTTTTCTATTGCCAAGCCAGACCTCTATTTTTTTTCCCTGAATGCACCTTGTTAGTAAAAGATACCATGTTTTACATTGCTTAATTTTCAGTAGGACAAGCAAAATATCAACAACAGTGTCCAAAAAATCATCCAGTTGCTCATTCTAAGACACCAAAAGATCCAGCTACAAGGATAAGGGAATAAATTTTAGTTTTCCTGTGCAGTCACTGCATAGCTTCCCTGAGAGCAGATTAGGAACACTTCGCCGAATCCCTGAAAACATATTTGCTTAAATCACATCTAAATGCAAAGTTGTGATACTATTCAGACACTGTCTAAGAACAGAGGAATTCCAAATCTCTTGAAGGTTGCAGTTTGAAGTGTGAGGATAACAGTGGGAATACAAAATACATAATTGTGGGGAGAACAGAACAGCCACCTCCAGCAGTTTAGGGCTGCTTTCATTCATGGGTTGCCTTTCATGCTGCCATGTATTTCAGTTTTGAACATTTATTCCACAGATTCCTGGAGCTGTTTTCTGTACCCTTCCTGCATCCATCCAGTATGAATTCCCAGGACTTGTGAAACACATCCATAAAACATGTCATACAATATGCAACCAGTGGCTGCTTTCTTGTGACAGAACTACTGCTCCATTTGATACAATTTATCATCATTGATCTGTGCTGAACAGGCAGCCAATTTAGATGACTAGTGGAAAATAGTGAAGTCAAGATATTTGAAAGCATTTCATTGCAGATTGCAGGCACGCTTTACGCTTTTACTCTTTTGAAGCCCACCACTCACTTCTGAAGGAGAATTTATTTAATTAAGTTTAACATAGTAAGCCGAAAACCCAGTCTAAATTAGTCAACTTCTTACGCTAAACTGAACAGGGCTTTCTTCTGCATGCTTAGCATGTTCCTTAGCATTCCTGTAGCCCAAGCAACTTGTCCTCTTCCAAACAATACTTATTTTACTTGATGAGGTGAGACTTTCATCTCAGTATTTTCTCTCTGGGAACTTATTCTCTCTTTACAAACACATGACTTTTTTTTTTTTATGCCTGAATTCTGTCTAGTGAAAGTGTGATGGGCTTGAGGTGAGGCAATAATGGCTACTAATGACTCTGGACCCTAGGTCCAGCTGTCAGGCAGGTTCCTCCAATTCAGAGAAGGCTGTGGACGTATGTGGATACTTGAGTTGATGTTACACTAAAAGCAAAATCATAGCTGGGCAGTACTCTATGCAGTCTGAAAAATTCTACAAACCCAGTTTTTTATCCTCAGGTGACACCAGATCTAATCTTATTTTAGAATCCTGTATTTCACTGAGAATGAAACAGAAGTTAATGTCCTTGCTTGCATTAGTGCTCATCTACATTCTAGAAATGAATGAAGTTCCTCAAGTGTTTTCTTCCCATTCCTACCTCGAAACCAAACTGCCAGGTTAGCAGCAATTCATTGCCCATAAAATAAGTTGCTCACACTGCCAAACAACTTTTACATTCACCCAAAACTAAGATTATAGTCTAAACCCTGTAGAATGTTGCACAAAAGCTTTCAGCCATAAATCTGAATGTGCTGTTGCCAAAGTCTAATTCCTGAATCTTACCCTGGTCCCAGGTTTAACACCATATTTAAGGAAACTGTAAGCTTCTCATTCTGGCAAGTAACATTTTTCATTCAGACTTGATGGGCCTCTACATTACCTGATATCTACTTAGCATTTTCATTGCAGTTCGGTTCAATCAATGCATCATTTTTTATTGAACAGTTATTATATGCTCTTTAATGACAAAAGGTTGCTTCATTCCTATGGCCTATTTAAAAGTTCCTTAGAAAACAAACAGAGCAGAACAAAACAAAACCCCAAAAGCCTACTCCTTGGTATCAGTACTTAGTATTAGTACCTAGAAGTCAATGGATTCAGTCATGACCAATTTGAAGAAAGAATGGCTGATCAAAATTGATACTACCTAACTATCATTTGAAAACTTTGCAGCCACCATGAAGATGTTGATTATAGATTTGCAACCACATGAGGGTAAACTTCCAGTCATGATCCCAAGTTCTTCTTTGAGCCGTCTATGGCTTGATACCTCTGACTTTTAGATAATGATATCTAACAGTTCCCAGCCCACTACAGGAAAATAATCTCTACAAGGAAGACAATTTCACTTCTAGGAAACTCCACCAGTCCTCTGCTTTCTGCCACTGTCTTTCTGTAGAATATAACATTAAATGTAAGGAATATGGACATTCGTTCAAGGTATAATGATAACTTCCTAAAAATAAACAAATAAAAATTCTAGCTGAATTATGTCCTTATGCATAATGCACGTTAAGCCTTGAGCTGGTTTTGTCCTTGATTTACCCCTCTATAACATACAGCTGTTGTGTCTACAACATAGAGGTTTCATACAATGCAGTGAGTTGAATTATTTTTAGATATTACTTGAAAGACATATAAAAGAGAACAGATATTGTTATTTTTATATCCCTAACTGGAAAACTTCCATTACTGTATTTACAGCTTCTGAGTGTCTCATAGGATTGGTGAGGTTAGTTAGCAATTTCAGATGAACTAACTCTTGTGCAACCCATTTTTCCCCCTTATAGTTTCCTTTTCAGGTATATTTACATGTTGCTTTCATTCTTCACTGTTGTTATTCACACTACCTATTCTCTTGATTATTATTCAATTTTTTATGTGAATCATTTGCTTTGAGGAATGTCCAAGTTTTGACAGACTTTTTACTACCAGTCTTAAGGGAAATGTGACAGACAACTGGAGCATGAAAACAGGCACATTGGTGTTGCAGAGCGAAATTGCGTTGCACTAATCTTACACCCACTGGGCATTTTAAAACTGTAGCTTTAATGAAATAGATGCGACAGATCTTGGTAACATTCTTTGGAAAAAAGAAGACAGCTCATAAACATGCATGTTTCTTGCATGAAGTACACTGACCTCTTTTGTAATTCAACAGAAACCAGTTCTGATGTTAGTTTTTGTTGATGGAAAGAGACTATGGTACTGTGTTCATAAATGTGGTGGTGTTCTAAGCTGCTACCAGCCTCTTCCCCCTTGTCCATTGCTGTTTATTGCAACTGTTTGGCTAGAGGTCAGTGATATGGAGAACTGAGTCAACAGAACAAAACAGACCATGTGAGCACACCTAATCTGCTTCAGTACAAACTCAGTCTATTTCATTTACAGTTGTAAAAGTGTTACAGCGTTAACTATTTTTTTTTTAATCCATTCTGTTTTCTTTAGTACCAATCTTTCTTACACCTCAGCCTGGTATATAGATATAAGACAAAGGGCAGGTCAACATGAAGTAATACTTTGTTCTAGAAATCCTCAGGTTTGCACTTGTTATGCTGATGCAGTCATATAGCTCCTTATTCCAAAACCATTTCAGGCAGCTTTTCTCCATTGTACCAAATATAGCCATATCCTAAGAGAGTTGAAGACCAGTGAAGCACACACAAAAATATTCCATGTAACAATAAGTTTGTGTATATATGTCACTGGGACAATATAGATTTAATCAAAATAATTTTCTTATAGTGAGAGCAGTGTTACCATACAAGCAAAAATGGTCAATGACCAGGCTTTCCATCCACGAAAAAAATGCAGTAGCTTGACATCTTGCTTTTATTCCACATTAGCACAAAAATAGTGAAAATATACTATTTTTGTAGCAACTGACATCTTAAAAACAATACAAACCCATAAAGTTGTGATCTTGACATTTCACATAAAATTTTAATATATGAAGAGCATTACAGTAAAGTTTCCAGTTAAGTAATGATGTTATTCCTTAACTGTATCAAATCAATCTGCCTCACAAACCTCACAGGAATTACAGCTCTGTTGGCCTTAGCTGCCTTTCTTCTCTGAAAGAGAAGAGCTGATTTTGGACCTGCACTTCAGGTCTCAATGTACTGATGACCCACGGCTGCAAGATCAGTAGTCAGTTTTTGTTAGTCCAGAGGACAGATGTGTGTGCCTGGTCAGTCTGATGAAAAATCAAAACATGCCAGCAGATGTGAAGTCTTTAGTTGCTATCTCAAGAAATGTTTATGAAAATTTTTTATCAATTCTGCCACACAAGTGACAAGTTGCCTACAGCTCATAAAATATCATACTCCTTGGTGATTCCTGAATTATTTTCCTTTCCTAATAAACAAATTATTATTATTTTTATTAGGAATAGGAAAGACTTACATTGTTGGCTTTTTTTTTGTTTGTTGGTTTGTTTGGTTTATATGGGAGTATTTTTTAGCTTTCATCTATGTGATTTAAAGCATGGGAGACAGAAGGCATTGAGAACTGTTGTTTTGAGCTGTGGGATTCTGATACTGAATCTATTTTGGATTTTGCCTAACATTTTTGTTTTCAAGGTTATGTTTATAAGTGCTTTGCTTGCTGTTTTGGCAACACCTGACACATTTCACAAGATGTTGTATCTCATGGTTTTCTCTGATGTAACAGGAACAAAAAGGATCAAAGAGCAGGTTCTCATTATTAATGGATCAAAAGGATTCCTTTCACTTCATGGATATTTTTTTAATTTCCAAACATTTATCTGATACCATCCTGCGTTGGTCATTTATTTTATGTGCTGAACTATTTGTGTTGTATTTTAACGTAAATTAATACAACTAAAATGATATGCCACAGGGTATGGGAAAAAATACCACACATCAAAGAAATGTTGACATCTGCCACACTTGGCAGCATCTGCCCATTTCAGAATCCAGGATGACTGCCAGAATTTCATTGGTCTTCATGTGTTGATATTGACACTAGGCACAAGAAGAAGAAACTTAGCAATGCATAGAATAAGATGGTTAAAATGCATTAACAAGAGAGTGTCCCTAATTCATCATTTTAAAAACACTCTGAGTGTTTAAATGTGTGCCTATAAGCAAAGTATTAGTTACAAGGACCTCAGAAAGCTCAAGGCCGTAAAATGAAATGCATCACCCAGTAAAAAAATGCATAAAGTTCAGAGTTTAAACACGCTTTTACACTTACAGCTGAAATTCAGCTGCACAGTCTCCATTTTAATATCAAATAGAACTTCACAACTTAAGTTTGTAAACCAGTGGAAAATTTTACACATCAAGGTAGAAAACCTACACAACAGATGTTATAATGAGATTAAACTAGAAAGGAAATTATATTGTGAAACAGATTGATATTCCTTTCACAATTATTATATGTTCTGGTTATGAATACCTACTCTGCATCTGAGTCCTTTAAACATTTTGGATTTAAAAAGTCAAATATTTAGGTCAGTAAAGCTTTCCAAGTGCTACAGCAAAGTTGTACTCCATTGCCTCACAAAGTGCTTTGGGAGATTACAAATAAAATAAAATCAGGACAGAATGAAGCCCCTGTAATCCAAGGGGAAATGGTGAGAGACCTGCTACAGAACTTAGACACACACTAGTCTATGAGGCCAGATGGGATCCACCCGAGGATACTGAGGAAGCTGGCGGAAGTGCTCACCAGGCCACTTCACATCATTTATGAGCAGTCCTGGCTGACCGGGGAGGTCCCAGCTGACTGGAGGTTGGCAAATATGACACACATCCACAAGAAGGGCCGGAAGGAGGACCCGGGGATCTATAAGCTGCCTGTCTGACCTCAGTGCCTGGGAAGGTCATGGAACAGATCATCCTCAGTGCCATTACACGGCACATGCAGGAGAACAGGGTGATCAGGCCCAGTCGGCAGGGTTTGTGAAAGGCAGGTCATGCCTGACAAACCTGATCTCCTTCTACGATAAGGTGACCCGCTTGGTGGATGAGGGAAGAGCTGTGGATGTCATCTACCTGGATTTTAGCAAAGCTTTTGACACAGTTTCCCACAGCATTCTCCTGGAGAAACTGCCTGCATATGTCCTGGACAGGTGTACTCTTTGCTGGGTAAAAAACTGGCTGGCTGGCCGTGCCCAGAGAGTGGTGGTAAACGGAGTTAAGTCCAGTTGGTCCCAGTCACAAGTGGTGTTCCCTAGGGCTCGGTGCTGGGGCCGGTCTCTTTAACATCTTTATCAATGACCTGGATGAGGGGATTGAGTGTACCCCCAGTAAGTTCACGGATGACACTAAGCTAGGAGGACATGTTGATCTGCTTGAGGGTAGGATGGCTCTACAGAGGGATCTGGACAGGCTGGATTGATGGGCTGAGGCCAACGGTATGAGGTTCAACAAGGCCAAGTGCCAGGTGGGGCAGAGTGGCTCCATAGCTGCCCGGGGGGGGAGNGGTTATCCCCCTGTACTCGGCACTGGTGAGACCCCACCTTGAGTACTGTGTTCAGTTCTGGGCCCCTCACTACAAGAAGACATTGAGGTGCTGGAGCGTGTCCAGAGAAGGGCAAAAAAGCTGGTGAGGGGTCTGGGGGACAAGTCTTATGAGGAATGGCTGAGGGAACTGGGGCTGTTTAGCCTGGAGAAGAGGAGGCTGAGGGGAGACCTTATCACTCTCTACAACTACCTGAAAGGAGGTTGTAGAGAGATGGGGACTGACCTCTTCTCCCTAGTGACAAGTGAGAGGACGAGAGGAAATGTGTTCAAGTTAAGCCTTCAAGTTAAGGGGAGGTTTAGGTTGGATATTAGGAAATTTTTTTTCACTGAAAGGGTTGTCCATCATTGGAATAGGATGCCCAGGGAGGTGGTGGAGTCCCCATCCCCGGAGGTTTTTAAAAAAGGGTAGACGTGGTACTTGGAGATATGGTTTAGAAGTGGTTTTGTCAGGTTGGGTCAGCGGTTGGACTCGATGATCTTTAATGTCCTTTCCAACCTTAATGATTCTATGATTCTGTGAGAAAGCTGATTTACTTTCCTCCCAAATAATATGATGTATAATTCTTTTGTGTAATATAATATCTATTTTAATGAGCACTTAGGTATTCACCTGGCAGAGACCTTAACTGTAACTACATAGTTACTCTGCATGAATTCCCTGAGAAATCTGTATGTTTAAAGTTCATTTGTAAGTCTCCATAGAACTGTACCTAAATGTGGGTTGCAGCTGTGATTCCTGCATGATATACTTTGTCATCCACACTACTGAAAAGCTGTTCATGGTGGGTGTTTGCCATTTATTTGAGAGATTATCTAACTTCTAGAAAACTTAGTAAACTATTTCTCCCACCTTCATCTCTTGTTGTCCTTGCTATGCTGGTTTTCAGGCTGACAACTGTATGGACTTGAACAAAACTAAATGTAATGGGGCCGGGAGGAAACACTTCTACGCTTCATCAATTTGTAAAAGCCCATTTCAGTTTAGATGTTTTTCAGTCTACATTACAACAAGATACCAAGTATAATGTCAAAAACCAAATGGGGCAAATCATATGACACATTCCTTATTAAATGCAGTTACATAAGTATTTACAAAACTATTTGCATCTAATCTAATAACAGATTTAGATGATTTTCAGTACAAAGAAAAATACATCTCTGGGAAGGGAAGGGGACAGTGTTGAATTATTTCGCTCCAGAGACATCTTGTAGAACTTGAATGGAAGAGTTGTTGCTACTTCTCTGAATAATACCTGTGAACATTAACACTCTGACTTTAAGAAGAATTCTTGGCTGGAGAGACACAGAAGGTAACATTGTCTCCCTTTCAGGTAGTGTATATCCCCTTTCCATGACTAGAAACACAAAGAAAGACAACAGGATGGAAAGTTAAAGTGGATTTCACACAGATAGGATCCACTGATTTAAACCTGTTAATAATAACTCTTTAGATTACTCAAAATTAACATTGAAAACCAAGGTCAATTGTATTTTATTTTTCTGGCACTTAACAGAAATAATTTTTTGTTAAAAATCTGGTCTATATCCATCTCAGAGAGAGTCTGAAGGCTGTGCTAGAAGAAACAATTAATAGGGCTACAGCACATAGTTAAAAAAAAAGTATATGTAAGTAAATGTGCTAAAATGCAGCTTTATGGGATTTTATTATAACTGTATAATCAACCTTATATTCCAATCACTTTAATCCCCTTAGCTTAAAGGGAATATTGAAAACATTCATTACATTATCAACCGACCAGCAGGGAAGTTACAATGGAGCGATTGTATAATTGCTTTAATTGATCCTTTTGAAGTAATATTGTGTGCATCATAATTTATATGTAGTAGTGAGTTTTAGTACCACAATCTGATATGGAATTACTCATGATTGTTACCAGAAAGATTTTGGATTAGTGCTTTATTTTTAATTTCTTCACCAAAATCTCTCATTTGTAGCAGTGTAATCAATATAGGACATTAACTTCTATGTTTCATTGTAATGATTTTTTCCCTACCACTCTGCCTCTTGCCTAAAGCAGATGAATATGTTAATAATGCCCTTCCCTTGCAAAATAATAATAAAAAAAAGTTCTTGCCGTTCTATTGTATATTCTTCACTACAACACATGCAAAAACATAATTATCTACTCAGTGTATTAGAAAGAAGAAGGGGAAAAATGTATAAACACGTTGATTTTACATGGAGCAAAGCTATCTAAAAAAAACCTTGTTACAATATCTGTGAACAAGGGTTCTCACAAATGCCCCAAATTCAGATGTCTGTCCTGAACACTGAACTGAACAGCTCTCTGCATTCTGCTGAATTCTTCAGAAGTTCTGGTTCTTGTCTCCTCAGCCAGACCTCGGTCCTCTCCACCACTACTGCCTTGCCAGGCAGTTGTGGAGCTCTGAGCCAGATACAGTCAGCATCCCCAGCCAGGCCCTGTTCTCCCAGTGGGCACTGCAGGGTGGGCCCCAGTCAACTAAGGCACAGTGGAGGTGTCCCCTCTGATTTCTTTCAAGTTAGCCCTTCTGGTATTTTGTCAATCTTAAAGCTGTGTTTCCATTGCCTTGTTGTCTGGCAGCACTCTTTTATCCTATTGGAATTTTATTCTATATGCTTATGTTGTGGGATTGTGCCATCTGTTTCAGGATCAGTCCTATCGCCACGCTGCTAACAGTCAGCAGTAGAGCAAATCCTACTTGGCTGTTCCAAAATCACTTTGTTTTACTAGGGAAGAAACTCAATTACAAGGGAGTTACAAGCTCAAGTTACAAGTTACGAGGTCAAGAAATAGTATTTCCTGAAAGATTCATCATCTCTTTTGAATTACAGCGGGATTTCAGAAATGGGAACAAAATACCTGGGATAGCCAAGTTACATTCTTGGCATCTAGTAGAAATTTTATATATAGATTAGCAGATGATCCTAAAAACAGAAAAGAAGAAAAGTTAGCAAGTCTCATTAGTACAGAAAAAAGATTCACAGAAAGCAGGCATATATTAATATATTGAGCAGGTATATATTAATAGTATTGATGCTACACAGTGTAAATTAAAGCAAAACCTATACTTTTACTTGGCTGTGAGTAGGAAAGTAACAAATTTTCTAATCTTCTCTTTTGTACATACAGCTGAAGGAAACATTTAAGTATTTACTACTTGTCTGCAATAATTAGAAATTTAAACCTTCTGAAATTACACAAGGCTACAGTTCCTCTTGTTGAACTGGGAGCAATTTGTTTCAAAGGTATCATTAGAATGATATTTAGCATAACAATATGATTCTAGTAACATGGAGTAACAAAAAAGAATTTAAAAAAGAGTATCTGCATTTATTAAAAATTTAATTAATTGGTGATTTACCTAATCATTCTTAAAACATAAGAATAAGAAATTAAGTAAAATATTCCTTACAGTTCTTGTTTTCAAACTGCAGTAATACATATCATTCAAAATACAGAACAACTTATGTTATCAGAAGTAGTCAACATGGATTCAGCAAGGGGAAGTCATGTCTGACTAATCTGATAGCCTTCTACAACGGCGTGACTGGATGGGTGGATGAGGGGAGGGCAGTGGATGTTGTCTACCTTGACTTCAGTAAGGCTTTCGACACTGTCTCCCACATCATCCTCACAGACAAGCTTAGGAAGTGTGAGTTAGATGAACGGACAGTGGGGTGGATTGAACAGGGGCTGACAGATAGAGCCCAGAGGGTTGTGGTTAGTGGTGCAGAGTCAAGTTGGAGGTCAGTAACAAGTGGTGTTCCCCAGGGGTCCAGTCCTGTTCGATACATTCATCAATGACCTGGATGAAGTTTGCTGATGACACAAAACTGGGTGGGGTGGCTGACATGCCGGAAGGCTGTGCTGCCATGCAGCGTGACCTGGACAGGCTGGAGAGTTGGGCAGAGAGGAACCTAATGAAATTCAACAAGGGCAAGTGTAGGGTACTGCATCTGGGGAGGAATAACCCCATGCATCAGTACAGGTTAGGGGCTGACCTGCTGGAGAGCAGCGCTGTGGAAAGGGACCTGGGAGTCCTGGTGGACAACAAAATGACCGTAAGTCAGCAACGTGCCCTTGTGGCCAAGAAAGGCCAATGGCATCCTGGGGTGCATCAAGAAGAGTGTGGCCAGCAGGTTGAAGGAGGTCATCCTCCCCCCTACTCTGCCCTGGTGAGGCCACATCTGGAGTGTTGTGTCCAGTTCTGGGCTCCCCAGTTCCAGAAGGACAGGGAACTGCTGGAGACGGTCCAGCAGAGGGCTACAAAGATGATTAGGGGACTGGACCATCTTTCTTAGAAGGAAAGGCTGAGGCACTTGGGGCTTTTTAGTCTAGAGAAAAGAAGACTGACTGAGGGGGGACCTTATAAATGCTTCTAAATACTTAAAGGGAGAGTGCCAGGTAGATGGGAACAGTCTTTTTTTCAGTGGTGCCCAGTGACAGAACAAGAGATAGCGGGCACACACTTGAGCATAGGAAGTTCCATCTTAGCATGAGGAGGAATTTCTTTACTTTGAGTGTGGCAGAGCACTGGAACAGGCTGCCTAGAGAGGCTGTGGAGTCTCCCACTCTGGAGACAGTCAAAACCCACCTGGATGGCATCGTGTGCAACCTGCTGTAGGTGACCCTGCTCTGGCAGGGGTGTTGGACTAGATGATCTTCAGACGTCCCTTCCAAACCTGACCATTCTTTGATTCTGTGAAACAGATTCAGTAAATTTATTTTTATGACATTTTCTCAGGATTATAAAACACAGAGCCATAATTTAAAATAGGTCCAGACAGCAGAACTAGAAGTAAAACTTCTTTCACTTATTAGCAAGGACAGCCGTAGCATAGAATATTCTCCCACCCTCTCTACCCTAAATGGTTATTAGATCATATACTGGCTTGTGACTGACCTTTTCTTGAGCAGGTTTAGCTTAAGAAGTTGTGCCTTAGGACAACCGAGTGTAAAGCATGGATACTGGAGCCCATCTAAACTACAAATTCACAGAATCACAGAACAGTTAAGAAGGTGAAATGAGGATCATTTAGTCCGAAGTCCATGCTCAGGGTTGGCTACAGCAGGTTACACAGGGCCATGTATGGTCAGGTTTTGAATATCTCCAAAATAGTGACATGACAATGTCTCTGGGCAACCTGTTCCAGTGTTCAATCACAGTTACAGCCAAAACAGCTCTCTCGGTTTTGCCTGCTTGTTTTTTAATATACTAAAATGGAATTTTCTGTATTTCAATTCACACATATTGCCTCTTGTCTTGTCACTGGACATCACTGAGAAGAGTCTATCTCTGTCTTACTTACTACCCACATGGGTAAGATACCCCTGAGCTTTCTCTTTCCAGGCTGAACAGTCCCAGCTCTCTTGGACTCTCCTCATATGACAGGTGCTCCAATCTCTGTCATGCTTGCGGTCCCTTCACAGGACTTGCTGTAATGTGCCCATGTGTCTCTTTTTCTGTGGAGACCAGAAATGTACCCAGTATTCTGTGTGTATCTCACCAAGGCTAAGCAGAGGGGAAATATCACCTCCCTTGACCTGCTGGCAACACTCTGCCTAATGCAGCCCTGGAGGCTGTTGGCTTGCTTTGCTGTGAGGGTCTGGCTCATGGTCTATTTATTGTCCACCAGCATCCCAAAGTCCTCCTCTATAAAGCTCTTTTCTAGCCAGTTTGCCCATGTGTGTATAGGGTCATTCCTCTTGTTATTCCTATTTGCTCACTCCTTCAGACTGTCAAGGTCCCTCTGAATGGCCACACAACTATCTGATGTATCAGCCACTCCTCCCAGTTTTGTCCCCTCTACAAACTTGCAGAGAGTGCATGCTGTCCCATCTTCCTGGTCACTAATGAACATGTTGACCCGTATTAGCCCCAGTATTGACCCTGGGGAACAGCACTAGTGACTGCCCTCTAACTGGAATCATAATCACAAGGCTTTGAGCCCAGCAGCTCAGTCAGTTTTCAGTTCACCTGCTGTCCATTTAGCTATCCTGAACTTACTCAACTTGTCAATGAGGACATTATGTGAAACAATGTCAAAAGCTTTATTGAAGGAACATGCACTGTTCTCCTCTCATCCACCAAGTGCATGATTTTCCTTTTGTAAGTCCATACTGACTAGTTTTAGTCATCATCTTGTCCTTCATGTGTTGTAAATGGTTTCCAGAATTATTTGCTCTATCACCTTCCCATGTGAGGCTGACTGTCCTGTAGCTTCCCAGATCCTCCTTCTTTACTTTCTGGAAGATGACAGCGACATTTGCTTTCTTCCAATCATCAGGACCCTCCCTCAATCACTATGAAGGTATCTGTAGAGAGAGTAATGTTGTAATGAGAACGGTGAGTTCCCTTAGCACTTGTGGATGCATCCCATAAGGTTATATCAACTTTTGTACATCCACTTTGTTTAAATATTCCCTACCCTGATCCTCCTCTACCACTGGGAAGTCTTCCTTGCTCTAGACTATGGCACTAGTCTCAGGGGTCTAGGATTCCTGAAGGTTGTTTTTACCACTAAAGACTGAAGCAAAAAAAGCATTCAGTACCTTGGGCTTCGCCATGTCCTTTGTCACCAGGGTTCCAGCCCCATTCAACAGCAGAATTCCTTTTGCTGCTGATGTACCTGTAGAAGCCAAGATCTGACAGTATCCAATGATACCCCACTTCCACTTCTTGTATGCTTCCTTTTTATGTCTGTTCCTTTTATCAAAAGCTGACAAAAGTTCATTCATGAAGACATCCTGCCACCTTTGCTACACCTCCTGTACCTCCAGATGGACTGTTACTTATCTTGGAGGAAGTCACCTTGAAATTCAAACAGCTGTCCTCTTCTCCCTAGGACTGTACTCCATGGGATTCTTCCAGGCAGGTCCCTGGGAGGCCATGGTCTGTTTTTCTGAAGTCAAGGGCTGTGACCCTGCTTTTTGCCTTGTTTCCTCCTCTCAGGATCCTGAACTCCACCATGTCATGGTTGCTGCAGCCCAAGCTTCACATCACCAACCTTGTTTGTACGTATCAGGCCGAGCAGAAACCCCCTTCATCAGCTCCTCAGTTACCTAATTCTATGATATAACAAACATGCTTTTATGTTTTAATTTCTTTGTAATGTCATAATTGTGGGAAAATATGTCAGGAACAGTTGTGAAAAGGTTAAACAGACAATGAACTTTTTGTTGTGGCAAACATGAGCCAAACTATCAAAATCTAGTTGTTTAAATGTCAAATATCATTTAAACAGAACTGTGATTCAGTTGATATGGCAAATGAACACAAGATAGTATTTTCAACAACTCATCTTTATATACTAGATTGCTTATCGTTAATAATTTTTTTTCATATGAATTCACAAAATGTCACCAAAGGGATAAAACCAAGAAAAAGTAAAAAGACAATGGAAAAGATTGTTCTTTTCATTTCTGGCAAACAATACTATTGTGAGCCATCAACTTTATGTGAAATATCTACTACTCAGAGACAGACAATATGTACATAAACTTCCTTAGTTCTGACTGCAATTGCATTCTCTCCTATACAACATTGGTTTGGACCTACATTAATATTTGATAAAGTTTCAATTTTGCCAAAATTTTGGAAGCTGAAAGGCTAAAAAAATGGATTCAGGACTGAGTGCCAATAATTCTCTTCTCTGGCTGAGTTATGCTAAATGTGATTAGGAACAGCCAAGATGATTTACCAAGGGCTCATTGCACCTAAACAACTTGATTGTGTTCTACAATGAAATGACTGGCTCTATGAATAAGTGGAGAGTGTTACTTTGTTGTGTGCTTCTACCTTAGCAAGGCCTTCAGTCCTTGCTCTTAGACCAATTAACAGTTGAATGCTACTGGTATTCCTCAAGTGTCAATACTCTTCTTTGTCAAGAGGCCTGTAATGGGAGCATCATGACCTCACCTCGATCAAGAGGTGAGTGACTGAGTATGATGAGCTATAGCCAATGGCAATGCAAGGGAGACATGAGTGTGAGGAGCTTTGGCAATGGCATGGGACAGGAGAGCAACAGCAAAGTGGGGAAGGGTTAGGTACTGATACCTAGCATAAGGCTCGTGGAAGCAAGAATTGCCTTCGCCTCAGCTCAACTGAGTGGAGATACGGGCACGTTTCAGGGAACTGTAGATGCATATGTGCATAAAGCTTTCCCTGACAAAGCTTGCTCGGTCTACGTAATAAATTGACTTTAGAAGTGTCATGTTGCCTGCTGTTCCTTTTCTTGCCAGGAGAAAGCTGATAATGTTTAGTGTTTTTATTAATGATCCAGACAATAGATTCAAGTGCACTCTCAGCACCCAGAAGGTCTCACTCATAGTATTTAATTTGGATACACACAGAGTTTGGTAGTTCACAAATAATTTATTTGACATATAGAAGTGATTAATACCTATCATTTTTATCAATATGTAGGCCTTAGGTGCTTGAAACTCAAATTAGTGATTGATTTTCTTTTTCAATGTTGCATTCACCTTCTATTTAGTGGCTTTTTTTCTTAATGTTAGATGAATATATTACAAATGCATCTCTTATCTCATAACTTATTTATCTATTTCATTTCAAATGAGACGTCAAGTGTAATACGGGCAAAACAGAAGACCTCTCAAAAGAGCATAAGAACATGACATGAGAATAAATATCCAGCGACATGATCTCAGACTAGGTCATAGGCTCCATTGGGAGCTCTGTTATGCCTCATGTTGCATGCTACCCACATATGAAAATTCAAAGGCACAGAAAGCAATGGATTTAGAAATGAAAATTTATCAGTGTCAGCTTCTCTGGAGGAAAGTATTGTGTAACATCTTCAGTTATACGAAGACTTAATAAACCAACCAGTCCCTTCCCCTATGAGCTCATGGCTTAAAGAGGCACCATATTACAGTTGCTTTTCTGAAAGTGTAGAATATAATAAATAAAAAAACGCCACAACCTATGAGGATAAATATTTAGGCTGTAATTCTATATTTTCTCCCTACATAGTACAAACCAACCATAAGTCATCACTAATATATTTTGAACTATTCATTAAACATATTAAGACAATGGTATGTTGGCTCTTTAAGTAGAAAAAATGCCTTTCTTATTTAAATTTGTTATGTAAGTAAATATGCCATATAATATACCATTGAAATGCTCTGAAAAAAACCAACCTATTTTTAAAACAGAACCTTTGTAAAATGTTCATGTTAATAATTCAGCATATAAAAACACTGTTTTCTTCATTTCAAAGATGAATTGTCCATCAATTTCAGGTGACAAAACCATATGCTTTACATTCAGAGCCACAGCATGTATATTCAGTTCTCTCAAATCACAGGCTATTTTCTATTGACACTTTAAGACCTTAATTAAAATAATTTCATTAAACTATGAAACATAGGCTGAGTTAATTGTTCAAAATACATGCAGATGAATAATACAAAATTTTGTCTTATGAAGCTATTACAGAATGACTAAATTCTGCATGCTGTACTCTGTGCTCAGCATCAGACAACTTGGAGCACTTAGAGCAAATTCTGAGATCTGAAGTCGGTGGCAGTCTCTCCATGGACCTCATTCACATTTGGCTTCAGTATAATTCAGGTATAATTGATTTACTTTTCATCATTAGATAGCTGGATACCTTCTGGAATCAAAGCCTTTAACTGATATGTAGAATAACTTTAACTGGTATTTAGATTAATACCAGCCTTCTTCAGCTTTTCTGAGAAATCCATATCTATTATTTGTTTTCATGTTTTTTGTCAGATTCCCTCTTATACATTTTATTAATGCATTTGAGTAACACATAGGGTCTGCATTTGGATGTTCTCACACTGAAGGCAGATGAAAGACCTCCAGGCATATTCCTCTGCTCCTCCTTCAACACCACCCAGCAGATGAATTCACTATTTCAGGAAAATAGAGTCCTAACTTGACTCTGGTTTAGTGCAACCAGTAATCTCACTATTAAATGGAGTATTACACTATATACAGAGGATCTGGGGCTCTCCATGCTTACGTGACTCTTGGTTGCTTGGTCAGCAGAGTTTCACTATAGCTGCATAATTGGAAGACCTATAGAGGCCTAGTGCTACGGATAATTTTTGGCTTACCAGGAAGAAAGCATACTGACTTCCTGAACTTTCTGAAGAACTACTTCATCAGAGAAGAGGCTTTCCACTGGGAATAATCAGGCTTCTTAAGGACTCTCTTTCATGTGTGACTGAGCCATGCCCTTCCCTTTGGATCATGTTCACAGTTAGGATCTGAAGCTCACACATGCATCCATTTAAATGAGGTTCCAGTGCAGAAAACATGGAGAGGATTTAGTACAGACTAAATGCCTGTGTATTAACCTAATTTCTAAGAGTAGTAGTCACAATTCCAAGATGTAGTTCCTCAATGTTTAAGATATCCTCTCTGAACATGCAAAAGACAAGACTCAAGACCCTCCTTGTACTAATTCAAATGGAAAACTTGGTGA
Organism: Ibidorhyncha struthersii; assembly: GCA_013398815.1. Taxonomy (NCBI): domain Eukaryota; kingdom Metazoa; phylum Chordata; class Aves; order Charadriiformes; family Charadriidae; genus Ibidorhyncha; species Ibidorhyncha struthersii. The sequence goes on from VZSZ01009245.1 coordinate 51,908, forward strand.
TGAAGCCTCCATATCAAAAGAAGGTATCTAAAACGTAACTTCTCTACACCAGTTTCCTGACAGATTTCAGAAGTTCTCTGTTTCAGTCATGACACAGGACAATAAAAATTATGACATAGCATAAATTTTTTTTCAGGGACAAGAGAACCATTGATGACATCTCTAATTTCTTAGTAGCACTCATTTGAACAGAATATTCTGTCATTCATTGCTTTTCATCAAATTTAAACCTTTTCATTCCATGCATACAGTATATTACCTCCCAGAAGCTGGTGTCTCATCCCAAACTCCCAGTTACACCTGACAGCTGTGCCCTTCTTCGTCAAGATTACAGCTCCTTTTTCTCATTTCTTTTTTGTATTATAAATTCTATGTGATATTTTGCAAAGCTGAATCATATTTCTTCCCATAACTATTTTGCTTTCATCCACACTTGCATAAATTGTGTGGATGAAATATGATATAGTAGTGTCAATGCTTTAGCCTATGTCCCAGAAAGAATGAAATATTCTAATTCAGTATATCTCAAAGAGTTTATAGTGTTTAATGCTCTCTTCTTTGTTCTTCAAGTAGCAGGTCTAAGTACAGTCAGCTTTCATAAAGCACAGACTGTGTAACATACACAGCTTCAAGAAACAAACCAATTATTTTTCAATCTGTTTCCATTGGTGCTTAATAAACACTAGCTAATGAATAAAATTGTAAAAAGATGAAGCTGACTTCAACATATTAACATGTATTTTCAGATGAAGTTTTCAGTACAGATTTGTAATAAACGATAAAGATTTGTTTTATTATACCTTTAAAGATTTTTAAACAATGTTCTTTATATATTGCAAATGCAGCTATAATTTAGTGAAAGTCTACACTGTGCCTAATGGGACTTCTGGCAGTCTAACACAGAGACTAAACAGTATTTTAGATTTGCAATAGATCATAGGGCACTTTGTTGACATTCAAAGGTGTTGCTTCAGTGGATTCCCAAAATTCAGGAAGTTAAAAATTTTAAGAAATCTCTTCTTCATCCCTCCTCCTGTTTGGGTCACAACTGAAAGCTATTATTATTCTGGGACAGAGAAGAAGAATGGCTATCAATGCATTAGAGAGAGAGTGCTTGGGTGATATAGATGTCATGAAAGTATAGATTCTGTACTTGTTACTCAGACTGCACAGTCCTCTAAGCATCATAAAAAAAAAAAAAGTGTATTTGAGAAAAGAGATACAGTATAAATATGGAAAAAATCGATTATGAAACAGTAAGTTTCTCTCTAAATTGTAGTTGTTAGAATTCCAAGAGAAACAATTAGGCTATGTAGTAGCTTTATACTATATAGCCCTTTTAATGGCATATGATTATTACCAGTATATGTAATTTGCCTTAAAAATTTTGCTTGCTGGTTTCTACCTAGTTACTTCAGTCACCATGTATAAACAGGCTTTAAAATCTTTCTCCTTTGAGGATTCCACCATGTGTAATCTCAGGAATAATAACAGCTGGTCCTAAAAATAAAAGTAATAGCATACTGATAAAAAAATCAGCAAAATAGTAGTAATCTGAAAGGAATGGGACAAAGGTTCTTCAGTGATGACATAACAAAAACACAGAGAAAAATTGAGAAAAAACAAAAAAGATGAGAGAAATAAAAGTTAGAAGGAAAGATTAATGACCTGTAGAGAACATTAAAAAAAAAGAAAATAAAATTGCATGGAGGGGAGTATGAAGGAACAGAGACACATGCCTACTGCATCACATACGTAAACAGGCAGACAGCAGCGCCTTTTAAAAATGTAATATAGCATTGAGCAAATTCTTGTTTTGATACTTCACTGAATACAAGAATAAAACAAATTCATTTTTTTAAAAAGTAAAGAAAATAAGGGAACACAGTTTGCAACTGCAATATCTACACTTTTGTAGGCAGGATTCAGTCTAACTCTTGTGCTTCAGGATAACCATTTACTGTCCTGGTAAAATAAAAGAAAAGCCTCCCTGTTTGGGCAGATTCCACATAATTCTCACATTGTGGAAACATTTCTTACCTTCCTAGACAACATGAGGGATTAGTCTGATACAGAATACTGAACAAAGCAGATTAATGATACAGTCCAGTGTGACTGTCTGTCTAATATATACATAGTTGGAGTATTCGATCATGCTCTCACTCTACAGCATTGCATAAATCAAGTACAACTCACTAGTAGTGAAGGATCACTAAAAGAAACAGACACAGATGGTCCAGTGATCTTAAGGGAAGAAGAGTTAGGCGACTGTGACTACCACCAGTGTTAATAATTGCCATTGTTTTCTTCCTTGCTGAAACAACTATGTTGCTTGCTTCTGTAGCTCACTCTTTAAATATTAAACCTGAACTTTATACAATTTATAAAATAATTATCTAATATCTACAAATTGGAAATGCCACTGATCTATTTAAAACAGATCTCAGGATGTCTTTCATGTTAACGTAATAAAAAATATAATTTTTTTAAAAACCAGGAATACTGCTTGTTTTAATTAATCACAGAGGATGCCACTTCATTTCAGAACTCAGAAATCTCAGTCTCAAATAAAACTGCAATGTTCAGTCATTTTGTTCTTATAATATGACCTACTTGCAAAGGACTGTTCTATAGTGAAAATTTGAAAATACATGACTTCTATAATTATACAGAATAACCTTATTATTTGTTTATCTATAGTTAAAATGGCTTAAGTTAATGACTGCTGATTTGTTCTGTGCTGAGGAACTGCTGTTCCTGTTTCATCTTTTAATTGTTACAGATCTTTTGTATTCCTAACACACAAACTCCCTGGATAATTCCCCTGAACATAACAGGCAAAAATATCATCAGGGATAAAAACAAAAAACCACAGTTTACAAAAGTAAGAAGTGTACTTAGTTGCCCAGTCACTGACAGTAGCATATACGGCTCTCAGTTGATAATGTCACTGACAGGACCATCTTTCCGTCTAAATCAATGAAATTTTATTCTAGTACTCTTGTAGTATTCACCTTCCAATCTCTTCTGATGTCACTGAATTAGAATAAGTAGTCAGCTCACATGGTAGCCACTTCTGTAATGAAACATGGAGAATAAGAAAAAATACTGTAGACATTCAAATGAAGAAGCTTATATGGAAACAGTACTGCCTATATTTCATGAATATAACTTATAAAAAACCTATAGCAACTAGTTGACCTTCCTTATAAATATGTACACCATCAAGGTATCTGAATTTCAGAGGGTAAGGGAGCTGTTAATTTTGAAATTATGTATTTGCATTTTCTGTAGCTTTGGTATAGAATAAATAACACTGTCAAATGTGAGAAAAATGAAATGCAGCTTTCCATTTACCTCCTGCATTTCCTTCACCGACCCTGTATTTCTCACAGTAACATAAATTTACATTGATATTTTTTCTTCTCTTTTTTCCCTCTATCCTTACTTTATTAACTTGAAAGATGAAAGCTAAAGAATAACAAAATCTGACATGTAATTCAAATTACCCCCATTTTGGCTAATAATATTTTCCTTTGCTGACTCCCATGCAAAACAACTTGAAGACTCTGGGAAAACTGCTAAGATAGGTATGGGAGAGGAGGTCCAAAATGTGATAAATTAGAAAAATTGTTAGTAATTTTTTTGTATAACTATTTTTTTAATCTGTTGAGGTCATTCCGTTCCATACCAACTTTTGTTAAAAAAAAAAATCTTAAATATTAACTTGACATCATTGCTGTGCAGCTACTGCTGTTGCTATTGCAGTCCAAATAGCATTGCTGTCCTACTTTATACTGAATTAACATTGTTGTGGGAAGAAAAAGTATATATTATTGTTCTTTCTCCCTATACATTGCCATTTCACAGTCCTCTTTTGTCCCTGACCTACTATTTCAATAGTGAAATAGACTGGTCTAGAAAAAATGTATAGCAAGGATACCCTGGTTCTTCTATGCATGTTATCAGTAAATTAATTGCATGCTGTAACATTAAGCATACAAAAGTCCTGAAAGCTGAGACCAGTATCAATGCTCATCATACCTTTTAGACTGCTGTTCCAGCTACAAGGATGGAGTTGTCTTCTCCAGTCCTCTCTCCGATCTTTCCCTCTATTCCTGGGAACAATGGGCTAGGAATAGGAAACTACATTACCTGAACTAACTTGGTGGTCTCCAGAGAATAATATTTCTCTCCAGAATCAGAGAAAAATTAAACTGAAGGAGTACACAGATCAGTAAAAATGTATCTCCCTTCTCTTCATCAGTCCATACCAACAAAATTAACAAACATTATAGAACAAAGACCATCATTTCACATCCTTCAGGGTGGAGTAGAAGAGCAGTTTCTGGTTTCTGGGCCTGGACCACACTGTCTGAGTCAGAGAGGGAAGGTAGGGGCAAGACTGTCATGCCCTGGGAACAGTTGGTGCTTCTGGCCAGAGCAGAACTTGGAGGCTTCTGTGACACTTTTTTTCATAGGAAACTGTGAAACATAGTTACCTGCAGGATTTGCAGTGACCTAAACCATAATTCTCAAAATCACCGTTAAGCTGAGAAATCTATCTGTTTGTTTAGTTTCACTCTATCTGAAAATCAATAAAAAAGAAATCATTCCATCTGAAATAACAGTTTTTAAAAGGCAGTTCCTTTAACCCTCCCTAGAATGGGGAAACATAACGAAAGTTACCTCATTTCATAGCAAGCTATTCTTCAGCTGAACTTCACTATATATTTTAGATTATTTAACTGTGGGATGCTTTACTTACAGAATAGCTTTCTTTGCTATCTTAACTGGTTTTGACCCTATTCTTTAGTTGAGAAATTACAGTTAATTTCTCTTTCAGAAATCGATTGAATGCTGTTCAGTAAAGACAGGACTGATTTGTTTCTGTTGTCTGTAGTAATTTGTATGCTCTTACTGAATTTTCTTTTTTTTATTTTCAGGTTTGTAGCAAAGCATATTAAACATATAAGTAAAAACTGCAAGCTTTTTTGCTTTCATAGAAATCTTAAATTTTAAGGAAGATATCAAGAACATGTACCAATGTGTGCTAACAATATCATCATGATTTCAATTATGACTCTTTAAAAGCGAGAACCTAGGTTCATTCTATGGCAGATTACAAATTATTAGTTTCTCAAATCTTGTTTTTTAAACAACTTCAGCCATACTATCTAATAATTTTTGTCATTTTTGATCATGTTGTGATCGGGTTTTTTCCCCTTTAGTAAAAATAAACACTGATCAAGATTTCTGTATTTCATGCTCCTATTTTACCATATCAGTCCTCCAAATGTATTTATAGGAAATATGTTTTGTGGCATTCATCTCACCAACTATTGTCTTCCATGTCTTAAATGACCACTTTACATTTGCTTTATAGTTAGAGAAGATTTCTCTTATTAGGATAAACTAAAACACTTAATGACTAATTGAACCACGGAAATGCCTATTATTTTTGAATCGCACTTATTAAGGTTGTGCATTCAGAAGGATGGTGGCTACATGTTATGATTTTACACAGTTCAATGTAGAAGTCTTAACCTTGGTCTCCAGATTCTTATGTAAAAACACTGCTGTATCACTGCCCTATAATTTTGCCTATATATCACTGGCAATGATATTGTCAGCCCCAACATATCCTGCTTTCACAAACTTATAGATTTCTTCTGAATCTTCCCTAAAAACTGTACAGAGATCTTTTACATTGAGTTAGTTGAGAGCATAGGATTGTGTGCACAGATAGAGAAAAATATGCACAGATCACAAGATAAGAATGTCAAAAGCAGCACAGTGATCCAAGTAAAAAAGATCAAGACTGGGAAAAATATGAAGTAAGCTCGTGTGAGATACAAAGACTGTAAAAGAATGGAATTCTCCTTATAATGCTTATACATGTTACTGCACTGACTTCCAGTTTATGAGAAATAAAGAAACCTCATTACATACATAGACTCTGAAAGATAAAAGAAAAGAAGTTGTGGAGACTGCTTTCCCATATGACAGTTGTAAGGAAAAAAAAATCATTTTAATTTGGTAAGTGGAGTATACTAATAAACATAGTACTAATAGTAGATACCTTTCAAAGCTTACATGTGTTATCATTTCTACTTCTCTCTATTATTATTAGATTGCCCGTAGTTAATAAAAGACTAAGAATTATCCATTTTATGTAAGAACACTGAATCTTTGAGATCAAGAAAAATTTTTGTGTCATCTTTCGAAAGTAAAATGTCTCCTAAAGGTCATTTCTTGTAGGCTCACTGGAATTAAGCATAATTAAAGTTGAAATAACCAAACCACTGAACAGTAAAGGCATTAATTATCACGAGAGTTAAAAAGAAAGATGATGCTGAAATTTTTGAAAGGACATTAGCGCCTTAACTACTATTTCCCTGTAATGGTAGTTAAATATTCAGATTTTTTCAGGTACTTTATGTCCCATACAGAATTAGATTATCATAATCAGATTCTACAGTTTACTACTGTAGGAGTGCTTATTGGATCTGAAGTTATTTCCCAGTATTGCAGTCAAATTCAAGACCCCAAATTGGCCTCTACCCAATACTTCAAACCATTCTAGAGTATCAGATCCTTTATTTTAAAAAATGTGTTTTCTGTTATCTGGGTTGACATTACGTTCATGAGTGATTTTATCTTAAAAATTCTTAGATGCATTTAAAGGAGTTCAAAATGTAAAATCCTTAACGGTGCATCAAGTCCCTAGAGATTATTATTATTGTTGTTGTTGTTGTTATTGTTGTGGGGTTTTGTTGTTGTTGTTATTATTATTACTACTATTATTACTATAATTTCCTCACTGTACATAGGATACAGTTTTCAGAGTATCTTTGTTCTTTATCTGCAGTTGAAGGCATGGAATCCTCTTCCCAGAATCACAGAACAGTTGAAGTTGGAAGGGACCCCTGAGGGGTCATCTTGTCCTATCCTATTCACAGCATAGAAAATTTTTCTCTGTTGTTGTATGCCACGCTATTTGAAGGCTAAATTAATCCAATCCAACTGACTAGGTGCTTTGCAAATGGAATATATTTGATTAACATGACTAAGAAGAAACAGAAAATAAACAGAAAAGAGTAAAATGTTGAAAAGCAATTTGGACACAAAACTCCACTGTATTAGGTAAGCACCTTCATAGTTAGGTTGTAAATTAGGATTCTCACAATTTTGGTTCCATTTCTGGCTTAAAACATTTTCATTCTTGACCACAGTGCTGCAAGTGATATAACTTGAACAAGAAAATAAAAAAAACATTACCCTTGTATTCTTCCTTGACGTCTCCTGGCTCAGTTTTCAATTTGGAAAACATTCCATATAAACCTCCTGTGCATATCATTTTACATCCAGTTGTCCTAAGCACACTGCTCCCCAGTTACCTTGCTTTTGTCTATTTCTTTGAGAGTGATTTTTTTTTCAGCCTTCTTATTTCCAACCCAAACCATTCTATGATTCTATGACTAATACATTTGGAGAGCTGGGGAACTTGGCCTTAAAACCCTGACAAGGCTATATCCCTACAGAACAGGGCAGTTGCACACCTCATTTACTGCAAATAAATTCCATTCCCATAAGTTTCCATGAGAACAAATAATCATGAGAACCATTTTGCTAAAAAGAAGTTGTATTTTCACATTGTTACTGTTTCATGAAGGCCAGAGTTGGACTCGATGATCCTTATGGGTCCCTTCCAACTGAGATATTCTATGATTCTATAATTCTAATGCTCTTTAAATAGAAACAGAGAATCATTGTGGTTGGAAGAGACCTTTAAGATCATCATGTCCAACCACCAACCTAGCACAGCCAATTTACCACTAAACCGTGTTCCTAAGCACAACATCTACATGTCTTTTAAATACCTCCAAGGATGGTGACTCAAACACTTCCCTGGGCAGCCTGTTCCAAGGCTTGGTAACACTTTTGGTGAAGAAATTTTTCCTAATATCCAATCTAAACCTCCTCGGCAAAACTTGAGGCCATTTCCTCTTGTTCTATTGCTTGTTACTTGGAGAGAGACAGACCCCCACCTCACTACAACCTCCTTTCAGGTAGTCGTGGAGAGCAATAAGGTGTCCCCTCAGCCTCCTTTTCTCCAGGCTGAACAACCCTAATTCCTTCAGCTGCTCTTCATAAGACTTGTCCCCCAGACCCCTCACCAGCTTCATTGCCCTTCTCTGGACACGCTCCAGCACCTTAATGTCCTTCTTGTAGTGAGGGGCCCAGAACTGAACGCAGTATTTGAGGTGTGGCTTCACTAGTGCTGAGTACAAAAGGACAATCACTCAATGAGTCCTGCTCACCACGCTACTCCTGATACAGGCCAGGATGCTATTGGCCTTCTTGGCCATCTGGGCACATTGCCGGCTCATATTCAGCTGGCTGTTGACCAACACCCCTATGTCCTTTTCTGCAGGGCAGCTTTCCAGCCACTCTTCCCCGAGCCCGTAGCGCTGCGTGGGGTTGTTGTGACCCAAGTGCAGCACATGGCACTTGGCCTTGTTGAACCTCATGCCATTGGCCTCAGCTCATCAATCCAGCCTGTCCAGGTCCCTCTGTAGAGCCATCCTACCCTCAAGCAGATCAACACTCCTGCCCTACTTGGAGTTGTTTGCGAACTTACTGAGGGTGCACTCCGTCCCCTCATCCAGACCATTAAAGAAGATATGAAACAGAACCCACCCCTGTACTGAGCCCCAGAGAACACCACTTGTGACCTTAACTCCATTTACCACAACTCTTTGGGCCCGGGTGTCCAGACAGCAAAGAGTACACCTGTCCAAGCCATGAGCAGCCAGTTTCTCCAGGAGAATGCTGTGGGGAATGGTGTGAAAGGCTTTACTAATGTCTAGGTAGACTACATCCACACCCTGTCCCTCATCGATTAAGCAGGTCACCTTGTCATAGAATCAGGTTAGTCAAGCAGTACCTACCTTTCATGAACCCATGCTGACTGTGCCTGATCATCTGGTTGTCCCGCATGTGCCGCATGATGGCACTCAGAATGATCTGCTCTGTAAGCCTCCCTGGCACCAAAGTCAGACTGACAGGCCTGTAATTCCCTGGATACTCCTTCAGCCCTTCTTGTAGATGGGCATCACATTTGCTATCTTCCAGTCAACCCGGACCTCCCTGGTTAGCCAGGGCTGCTGATAAATGATGGAAGGTGGCTTGGTGAGCACTTTCACCAGCTCCCTCAGTACCCTTGGGTGGATCCCATCCACTCAATATACCCAATACAAAGCATAAAAGGCCTAGAACCTCACACGGGGTGACAGATTCATGTCTGTAGTTCAATTGCTAAAACATTAAGCTTCATAGCACTTAGGACTCATACAATATTTAACCCTTGAGTCCATGGTCCCTCAAAGAGAAGACAGCTTCATACAAATTTTAACAATTTCTTTGTAAGACAGGGTACCAGAAGTTCTGCAGATTCTGAGAACAGCCTTTTCTCTTTTTCCATGTGAAAATGGGGTATTTAAAAAAAAAAAAATCTGATTTTTCTTTCCTTCCTACAGTCTGTGCCATTCTCTAATTTTCAGCATGCTATTAAAATACCAAACACAAAACCAAAAGCAACCTGCCTTTCTGCATGGGGGAAGTGCATTCTGCATTCATCTTCTGGGGAGATAGTGTGTCTTTTGACTATGTTCTTGGGTTGGCATTTTATTGTTGCTGTTGTTTGGGGTTTTGGTTTTGTTTCTTTGTTTTTCTTTAAGCCATATACCAATTTTAATAAATCTAAACAATACACAAATTAGCATATTATACAAGGGACGTTTTTGGCTAATCGTTGGCTTAAGTACCATTTATAACATCTTTTCACTTTAATTTATTTAAATTCTAATGTCAGCTGTAGCTGTAGTAATTAGATTGAATTTTGAAGTGTCACTCCCTCCACAGTCAATTTTCACCATCTTTACTTTATATACCAATTCACAAGGAGCACAGAGGGCAGCAGAAGAAAAACCCTAGTTTGCTTCAAAAGAAACCAATTAACAAATCTCATTTAGTGTTAATTGCAACAGCAGTCCTCATCATAGTTTAATGAACACCTTGCTAAAGAAATCTAAAAGAAAGAAAAAGATAGACATTGATTTCATTCACAGACAGAACTGTATTGACACATTTCAAACTCTGAACATCTTACATTCCCACAGGCTGAAGTGGTTCCTTTCCATACAAACTGTTCTACAAAACTCAGAGGTTTTAAGCTTAAGAACATAAGGACGTATCTTATACGTATTCTCTGAAGACACTAAGGAAAAAAGCTGTATTTTGTATTGAAATCCTTCCAGTGGTACATTTTAGAAATTATTCCACTGTTCTAGCTATAAATCTTGACTTTATGCACAAATTCACTTTATCTTTCAAAGTCAAATCAGGTAATCACATCTTTCTTCATGTTAATATTGGCCAATACAACAAGTAACCATGAAAAAAGCTAAGCAAAGAGTTCATTATGTGTGAGTGCATCCTTGTTTAAAAAAGTATTGGCAGTTTGTAGGTGTGGCTGCCATTCAGACCCAGACTAAAAAAGCTACAGTTGACAAGCCATCTGAGTTTCATCAAGCCAGAAGTTTTCACATTTCACAAGTGCATTAGTCACTTTACTGTGGTTCTGAATTACTGCTCTGTGTGTTGGACTTAAGATTGTAAGAAAACTCTCTTTTTTTTTTTTTTTTTAGTGCCCTTGAAGGGTTAGTAATAGACATTGAATGGTAAAACACATTTATATTTGACATCAATGACATGTACTAACAAGTCTGTAATAAAACTTGATGCCACTTTTTCACCTATTAAAATGGCTTCCTTCTGAGGAACAAGACGGTGTTCTTTAAATAACACCTGCGTAAAAGCATTAAATCCTTTCACTGAATGCATTTAACTGAAATGAATTGCTTGTCCCTCCAAAAGTTTGTGAGTCTTTCTGACCATTGAACAAGTCAACATAATTGCAGAAGACCTGCTGTTATTTAGACACACAAATTTCCATCTAAAAAGCTTTAAAGCATAACAGCTGCATTCAATCCTATTCTACATTCAATCTAATTTTCATTCTGATTGGGCTTTCAACCTGAAAACATAAAATCCACAATTAACTTCATGATAAAAAAACATGAGATGTATAGTAATGAAAAGATCAATGTAACATTTATTGTTAGAAGACATTTCCATGAGTAAAATCAATATATAAAATGCAGGGTAGTTCAAACCTAAAATCTAGTTTCCCTATACAGTTCACAACTGACCCAGAACATATTTCTAACCCTTGAAATTTAATGAATACTGGTAAAATGCTAATAAAAATCCCTGGTTTCAGAGGAACCACAGGTTCTTTCCTTCACCTCCAACATGATCTTTCTTTAAAATGCTTAGCTTTTACTCTAAAACCTACAGTACAAGATTAATTTTTTCCACAGTTCTATGGCCACTTTTGAACATTTTAATTTTGTGAACTGTCTACCATTTTGCTAATTTTAATATTATCTGGGGGAGGGGAGGGTGGGGTTTTTTTGGTTGTTTAGGATTTTGTTTGTTGGTTTTTTTTCCCCTCATTCTGCATGTCTTGAATGCTTCTTTTTAAGAACATCTGCATTTTTATTAGCTCACTTAGTACAATCCAAAAGATCAATGCAACTTCTTGTGGAAGAATAGTTTGCCAGAAGCAGCAAAGACAAGACTATTGTGTCACAGATAACATGATATGGATCATAACGATATGTGAAAGAATAATGAAAAGCTGTCTTTTTTTAAAAAAAGCCAGTCATATGAATATATAAATGTCATCCTAGTGTTTGTTTTCAATCTTAAATTCAACTTTACATGGCACTGCTTTTCTGCTTATTGGAATCCTAAGCTACTGTAACATGCCATTGACTGCCCAGTCTGCTCAGCTCAATACCCTTTCGTTCCATACACAGAATCTTTTTTATCATATGGTGTTCCTATTCTTCTTTTATTCCGCTGCACCAAGAAGAGAGGAGTCACCAGGGCAGTACACGTTTTTTTTTTCTAGATTAACTCAGCAGCTAATTCATTCAAGCTCATTTCACTCTCTGTGTCTGTGTGTCTTTCCTAGTCACTTCACTACATATTGAAGCTAGCGGCAAAATCTTGTGGGATAAAGGGAATTTACCTCCTCTTTCTGTTGTGGCAGCCATAGCTGCATCCAAAAACCATCAGCACCACAAATAGCACATGATGCAAGGCCAGTCTGCCATTGTGATCAGGCTATGTCCATGTCTAGGTGGGATAGCAGTAGAAGACAACAGTGAAAATCTAGAGAATAAAAATATGGAAGAATTCATTTCCAGTGAATCAATACTAAATTATCTTATGTGAACCTGTCCAAAAAAAAATAGAAAAAGCATTTGGTCATTTTCCAGCTTTTCCATGCTAACGTGAAATCATTGCACAGATCAGTGGAGCTTACTCTTATCATTCTCTCTAGAAAGTTTATGCAAAACCAAATTTCAGAGACTTAGCAATGGTTTATGCTGATCAGCAGCATTATTTCCTGACATTGTTGAAAGTAACGTCAGCACTTTTAAAGAAATGCTGAACACCATTGTTGTTTCTCAAACTGCATAATTAGCAATTTGTGTCCATTGGTGCATCACTATGAAGGAAATTTCAAATCTCACGGACATGCCACTGTGAAATTAGTATACAAAGACTGTACTGAAGCAATGAGAGCATTTCTGGATTTTTATAGAGGTAGTCTAGATTTGCTATTTGGTAATTAAGAAAATATTAATGCCGTGTTGTACTAGTCTTTTCTGGTCATCAGATACTTCAAACTACCTTGTTCATAAATTTCAGTCACAACAAAATCATTACCTTGAAGAAATTTTCCAACAAATCAGTCAATATTTGACATATGAGACTGACACTTTTTTCAGTAGTACTCAGTCAAGTCATGTTTTACAGTTGGCAACAGCCAGTAATACTAAAAGCTAACAAGGTGTTTATCTTGTAGCCCAAATGGAAAATGATGCCAATAGATATCGCAGAGATTCAAACAGAGAAGCCAATGAAGCTTGAGTCTCCTAACTGAAATTTGCAAATAGCTTGGATCAATTTATTTTTTCTTTGAACATAACTTGTAGAAGCAGAGATAATTGCCTTTTTCAGGATAATTGCCTTTTTCAGCTCCTTAGAGGGTACCTTAGCCCTCAGCCACGTTCTGACTTGTCCGTGTTCCCTTTTGGTGCCCCACCTGGCTGCTGAACGTCACTCCGGCCATCCTAGACATGTCAGAGCTTGTTCTGCAGCCTGGTCAAGTGCTGGACTCCAACCTGTCCTTCTACTTTTGTTTCTATTCACATTTAAACTTCAATTATTAATTCAATTAGCTTTTATTACGGAATGTTTTATCCTTTTTTCACCTATTTTTATGGCCATAGAGATTCAATTTCTATAGCTTTACAAACATACAAACTTACAAACTTACAAACATTTATATGTATATATACACATATATAAATATAGAAGTATATGTAAAAAAGCATTTTTCTATGTAAATAAATATATACACACATATATTTGTACATTATTTATATATGTTTCTATATATGTATATATTTTATAAACGTATATATTTTTCTTTCTGAGCACTCTCAAGTGCAAAGGAGGCAGGCAGCCAATCACAGGCCTGCCTGAGAACATGTGGGTACGATGATGTCAAGAAATGGCTGTCAGCCAATCACAGAGCAGTAGGATATTTAACAAAATGGCAGCTCCCTGCTATAAAAAGGTGGTGGCCTGTTCTAAAATGGTAGTCAAAACAAAATGGTGGTCCTTGTGTATTTAAGGGAAGGACCAGCCAGGTCTGATGTACCTCCAGGTAAACCAAGAAGGGGTGGAGGGTCCTGTCAGCTGAAGCCCATGTGACCAGAAAAGGGGTGTGACTTCTGGGGGAAATGGCTGCTGGGAGCAGGCAGGACTTCTGCTGGAGGTGGTGGGGGAAAGCTTCTTCTTATCCCGTGTATCAGTGGTCCCTATGCTACTCACAGCTGTGGTTCACCTTGATCCAGATCTATTAAATATACATGTTTTTGTTTCTTCTATTAGTGTAAGCTGGAAAGCTATTTTAATGGGTTTTTTTTTCCAATTTGGAAAGGCAGGTTTAGTGCAATGGCTCATTGAAAATATTCTACTTTGCTCATGGAAGGGATTTACTCTTTAAAAATGAATATTTCTCATCACTAATAAACTTTTCAATTACTGCATATTTCATTGCAGAAGTTTGAACACTTAGATTATTCCACTTGCCAAAAGTCTGTTTTGAAGAGTGGATGCTGTAAAGTGAAGACACAATCAAAAAATATGTCTTTTCATTCAAACAAAAGAATCACTTTGGATGGTACATTAAAAGATTAAAAGAAAATTAATATAAAAGAAAACTGAAAGGAAGACTTTCAGACTTAGGAATAATAATACCTTCCTTTAAAAAAAAAATACCGCAAATATTTAAAATTTTATTTCATACTAGAATAATGGAGTTTTGACTTACAATGTACATTACATAATATTTGTAGTGAATTAAAGTATTGAATAAAGAAGTGTCATTATACTTCCTACACCCATGAGTTTCTTTAAAACCAAAATTAAATATAAACTATTACTCATCATTTTCATGGAACCATTTCTGACTCAATGTATCACTGAAAATAGAGATCTATCTTTACAACCATATTATAATACCAGGACTAAACTGCTTTGTAAAATAAAAATATTTTTAAGCAATTCATTACCCCTTCGAAGCCACGTATCATATATACAGGTATCATATATATGCCTATCATATCTAGCTCCTCTTTATCATGGTTAAACTACAGATTTGTGGTAGTTAAGTCAACCATGAACTGTGGTTTCTGTACTGAAAATCAAAGGAAACTTTTCTTACAAACTAATTGACAGGTTGAACAGGGAATACTCAGTTGATGAGAACTGGCTGGGAGGCTGAAGGCTGTAACCAGAAAGATCATACTTTTGGGCAGCAAAAGAGATGAGGGTCCAGTCCTTCAGTGATCTTAAACTGTGATACAGAGCTGAGATAGTACAGGTAATTTTTAGAGGGCTGGTGGAGTTTTTCTGTAATGCACGCTGTGATGCAGGAGGCATCAGAGAACAACCAGCACGTGGCATTTTGCCAAGCAGATAGAAGGAGAATTTCAGCACATGAAAAACATCATACTTATTATTGCAAAACTGGTATATCTCTGACCATGCATAGAGCAGTAGTTCTTAATACTGATAGAAATTTTATATTGGAAATATGTGTGGTCTGGACAGAGAACAGGCAGGACTGAGAGATCCTTTGTACTTAAGACCAATGGTGACTGACACCTGAGCTCTGCCATTGCTCATTTGTGAATCCAGCCTCAAGAGACAGGGCAAAGCATTTGAGGCCTGCCTCATGCAAATTAAAACAGGCTCTCCAAGTCATATTTTCCAGTGTAAAAATCAGAAGGAGCATCATAGGTGAGAATAAAGATTGTAACACTCAAAATAATCACATATTATCAAGTGTGTGAACACAGAAGAACCTTCATGGAGAGATGAATTAATCAAATTTGAAAAATTCTCTTAAATTCTATGTAGAGGGAGTCAGAGCATAAGGAAACACTAAAAAGCTGACTGTGTTAAAAATGTAAATCGCAGCTTTGCTCACATTTGCCAGCGGAAAATACATATAGACAGAAATCACAGTTGATAAAGGAAGAATTTTAAGTAATTTTGAAATACCAGTTGGTGCATATTAAAGGCAGATTGCAAGAGGTGCAATGAACAGTAATTATGAAAATGAATGATTTATCTGAGTACCATACTTCCTTTACCCTAATTCTTACCTTTTTAATGACCTCTGTTCTGCAGGTCATGTATGGTTGGTGTTTATTCATTAAAGAAAATGATGCGTGCATTGCCATGGTCACAATGAACGCTACTTTTTTAGTACAAAAAGCCATTGTACTGAACTATAAAGTTAGCAATGAAAAATACATCTTTCAAACTCTCGTATAAAAAGTCACTATCTTAGACAATCTGAAGCTTATTCTTTTAGTCTTTTTTAAAAGATCTTTTCCCAATCACTAGATCTTCCAAATGGAAATTTTAGCTTCTCATTATGCAATATTTACTAAAGCTCTTGTTTTAAAAAACATTTTTTTCTATTAAATAGTACAAACAGCTTCTAGTTAACAACAAGCAAATTAAAAGCTGTCAAACTGAGAGGAACACTGCGTGTGTCAGTAACACGTAGAATGAAAATGGAAGTAAAAGGTTATATTAAATAAGAGGCTTACTGAAGACAACCTGGAAATAACCTTTTTTTTCCAAAGTGTCTGTATTTGTGATGATCTGTAATGAGGAAAGTATTCCTCTAGGCAACTAGTCTATTTGCTTTCTATGTTAGAAGAAAATAATAATAAGCATTACAAATATAGGGAAGACCATTCTCTCTGGGAGTTATCTGAGAAGAATCATTGGTATCAAGCCTATTGATAAAATGGACTAAATGATACAGTTGCCTAAATCAGTGGTAAACACTTAAAGGTTCCTGTCAGTTCTGTATTCAAAGTTTCCAAATCAAAACGTCATTGATAAGCATACAAAGTGAATGACTAAATAAGGTACCAATGGAGATCGATCATAGGTAAAACAGAAAAATCAGTCAAGTATTGGTCAAATACTTAATGCTGTTAGAGGCAGAACCTGAAGCCAAACAAAAATCGAATATTTGAAATGATCTTTAGTGGTGATCTCTTACTTTATTTACGATTTCTCTACCACATCCGCCTATTGTTTTGGGGATTTGATTGTTTCTTTTTTTATTATTTTCTTTTGTTCAGGTAGAAGCTATACATAAAACTGTATATACAACTAAAAGTGAGTGTATAAGTGAAAAAGCAATCAATGTATCAATTTTTCAAAATTATTTCGATATTAAATAATTTGAGACAGTTTGATTACAATTGATAAGGTTGAGTGAAGAAGTGATTCTATAAAGCCATGGCAGCAGCACATTATTCATACATTTGAAAAAATCGAAAGATAATAGTCCATCTATGTTATCAATATTTTTTCAGCTGAAAGGAAAGTGATAGCATATGAAAATATAAGGGTCCAGATGATCCTTAACAGGCAAAATCTATGAAAAATATATGTACTGAAGTGCAATATATCACAGTATGTTTTATCTGCTACAGCATTAAACAAAGGACCAGCTTCTACTCCCACTGTACTCTACCTGTTGAGTAATCACTGACAATTGCCATTCAACTCTCTATATGAGCAGAGATAAACATTCAGATAGTAAGGTAGTCAGAAATATTAAAATATTATTGTGTTTCTCCTAAGTAACCCTATGAAGATGCATGTTCAAGCACAATGACACACTAGTAACTACATTTCTAGACCAGAGCTGCCAACTTTTCTGAAGGTGAGAGTGTGTTGCTATTCCTCTGTAGAGTTCTACTTTTTTTTTTTAACATCCTATTTTTTTGTCTGAAAAATTAATACCACTGAGATAGAATACATACTGAAAAGTTACTTAAAGTTACTACTATTGTTACAACTAGAGTTGTAGATATTCAGAACATTTATCCAATAAGGGTTTGCTATGCCTAAAAGAGACATTATCTGGAATTTATAAACTCTTCTTCAAAATTCTAATGTAATAATAATATTAAAACCCTTAACCCAGCTCTGTCAATTACTGAATTTAGATTATGTAGTTTCACTTGAAAATTCTGTAGACTTCAAGAACTAAGCTTCAAGAAACCCAATTGTCCTTTTTTGAGTAGACTAGCAATTATTTTCCGTATTATATAAAGAATGGAAACAATAGGTACAAATAACAAATTTAGATGGACATAGAATCATAGAATCATAGAATGGTTTAGGTTGGAAGGGACCTTGAAGATCATCTAGTTCCAACCCCCCTGCCAAGGGCAGGGACACCTCCCACTAGACCAGGTTGCTCGAAGCCCCATCCAGCCTGGCCTTGAGCACCTACAGGGATGGAGCTTCCTATATGCCCCTTGTAAAAAGTTCCTCCCCCACTCTCTTGTAGGCCCCCTTTAGGTACTGGAAGGCCACAATAAGGTCTCCCCAGAGCCTGCTCTTCTCCAGGCTGAACAACCCCAACTCTCTCAGCCTGTCCTCATAGGAGAGATGCTCCAGCCCTCTCATCATCTTCATGGCTCTCTTCTGGAACCACTCCAACAGGTCCATGTCTTTCCTGTGCTGAGGGCTCCAGAGCTGGATGCAGTACTCCAGGTGGGGTCTCACCAGAGTAGAGTAGAGGGGCAGAATCACCTCCCTTGACTTGCTGGCCACATTTCTTCTCATGCAACCCAGGATACAGCTGTCTTTCTGGGCTGTAATCACGCAGTGCCAGCTCATGTTGAGCTTCTTATCAACCAGCACACCCAGATCCTTCTCCTCAGGGCTGCTCTCAATCTGTTCTCCGCCCAGCCTATATTTGTGTTTGTGATTGCCCTGACACAGGTCTAAGAACTTGCCCTTGACCTTGTTGAACTTCATGAGGTTGGCATGGGCACACCTCTGCAGCCTGTCCAGGTCCCTCTGGATGGCATCCCTGCCCTCCAGCATGTCTACCTCGTCACACAGCTTGGTATCATCAGCAAACTTGCTGAGGGTGCACTCAGTCCCACTGTGTATGTCACCAACAAAGATGTTGAACAGCACTGGTCATCTCAACCTTCTTTCTGATCAGCTGAAAGAAAGAGGTACTTTTAGGGTGTAAGTCACCTCATCTTCAGGTAGATACTTGAAAAGGTCTAGTGAACCACACCTCAAAATGTCTGTTTTCTTCATTGACTATAAAGGAATTTAAGATGAGCAACTCAAATGTAGACAACCAAATCCTTGATTTCTAGTATAAACAAAAATGACCTCACCACAAGTGTCCTTCTGCTTAAGGGACACGCTGAATACACTGGCAGGACTGAGTTCTGGAGTGAAAATATTTGTAGGTGCTATTTTTTGTTAAGAAAAGTGATTTTGTCTCACACTTTTTTGGCAGTAGGTTGGTAGGGGTGTGTGACTCAATTCACTTTGCAGCTTATGATCAAACCTATTTGTTCCTATTTACTGAGCTGTAGGTTAACCAATTTATTCAGGCGCTAGGCATATTTTAGGCAAAAATGAAAAGTTAGAAGAAATAGGATGCTGTAGCTTAGGTGGTAAGGCATCTTTTTAGCAGACATGCTTAGTCAAATGTTCCAATGAGCTTTTAGTATTGAAGAATCAGCATTGTTGTACCTTGTCTGGAGTAAGCTCAGACAGGCAGCTCTGCAAAAGTAGAACTAGGCAATGCCAAAAGGTAGGTGCAAGAACTAGACATTTTTTAAAAAAATAATTATTTGTATGTATGAAAAAGTTACTCAACTCTGTTGGACTTGGACTATTCTAAACCTGTTCTAAACCTATCCTAAACCTGTCCTAAACATGTATTTAGAAAGCCTTAAAGATAAATTTACTAGCAAATATGCCTAGGGACTTCAGAAATAATCAAGTATTACATAAGCTAAGCAAAGTTTAAAATTGGCTCAAAAAATATATCCAGTTTCTGATTCTTGGGACTAAGTAGGTGAACCTGGCAGCAATACTCTGTCAATACTACCTGTGAAGTAACCCAAAAATATAATGAAGTGAAGATTTAAGTTAAAGAACTTAATTAGAAAACTGATGGTGACTTTCTTAAGTTTCTGCACTGACATGTCAGATATCCAGGTATACTATTTCATTTGTTATGAACACAACCCCAAGAAGATTATTCAAAGGTAGACAGTTTCAGGCTGAAATGAGAAGTGGGGAATCAAAGAAACTTTGGTCTTTGAACAAAAAGAAAATAATCCTCTTTTGTTTATATCCTTTATTTAAATAGACGATTGAAAGAATATGGGAATAATGATATAAAATTATGAAAGATATGTGAAATGGATTATTACTTTTAAAATGAAATTATGCTATGAGAAACAAACAGCTCTGATTTGCTATGAAGTGTCTTGAAATGAATGTGTGAACTGCACACGGAGCAGATCTAGTTTCACAATGAAAAGAATTCTAAAAATGGTAAAATATTGTTAAAATAGCTTCTGTATCTATCTGTATTATGATATGGAACAAAATTCATAGACAGTAGAGCTATCAAATCCAAACCAACAAGTTTCTGCAGTGTGGTTGTCATGGTTTGGGCCAGACTGGCCACTGAAATGAATAACAGATGTCCCCTAACTCTCCCTTCAGGGAGAGGAAGAAGAGAGGGAAAGAGACTCATGGGTTTAAAGAAACTAAGCTACTTTAATGAAATATTAATAATAAAATAATAAAAAGAAAAGATACTAATACCAAAAAAAAAGGAAAATTGACATATACACAATATATACAAAACCAGTATTGAGCTCTGAGAATCACAGTCACATCACAGGCAGACCCAGACTGGACTCAGCAATGGGCAGGAGCTGAATTCAGGAAATGGATTCAGGAACACACGGATTGGGATCAAAGGCAGATGAACAGAGAGAGTCCTCCTCAGATGTCAGCCATTGAAGAAAGAGGCTGACCCTTTGTTCCCTCAGCTTTTATACTGAGCATGAGGCAGATGGGATGGAATACCCCGTTGGTCAGGTTTGGGTCACCTGTCCTGTCTGCTCCTCTCCACAGACGGGACTTCATTGCGCTTTTCCACTTCTGACCCTCCAACAGGGCAAACAACAGTTAGCTGCATTGGGTGTTACAGCGATAAGTATAAGCAAGGGCGTCTCTGCATGCCATGCCTTGGCATAAATTATAAACATTAAGTCTTATAACTGCTAGAAGCTGACAATGTCTGGAAAATATGCTGTTAATTTCAGAGAGTTCAGTTAGTTAGGAAAAGCTTAGATGAAGTGTAGAATTACTGAACAGAAAATTGGTTCTGTTTTACCTGAAACCAAGACAGTGGTACACATAATATATGAACTAACAAGGTCTGCTTGGGAAGCAATCTAGTTAGGCTAAACTGCAGAAGGATTTGTCCAAGACAATAGGTCTCATTTTTTCCTAGAAACGGTTGACACGATTGTGGATTAGTTGTGGATTGTGGATGTTAGTTACTCTACACTTTCAAACTCCAGTGTACCAATGCTCGGACAGTGAGGCACATAATTCATCATGCTTCCTTTTATGACTCCATCACAGAAAGATAAGAATACGACATCACCTGGAATGAATACCTGAGTTACTAAGGCACTCTACAGGTGAGAGTTCTGCATCCAGTCCCTCCCCAGACAAGAACATAAAAAACAAAGCTTCAAAACTCAGAGCAAGTGGGTTTTTTATTAGACTACTGCATAAAGATTTTCCATAGGGCCATAACAGCAAGTAGCTGAGGTTATTTATGATCAGAATTACTAAATTTTAAAATAGTTTAGGTAGTGCTGTCTGATATTTACATATAATGTGAGAAGCAAGCCTATCTATCCAGGATATCTTATTACATCTGGGTATCTATGTGAGCAGGAAAATTTGTGAGTATACATATGAATCAGTGAAGGGAAGTGAGTGATCCGGGCTGTTTTCTGAAAAAAATGCTTTTCAAGAGGGATTTATGCAGAATGCCTCTGACCTTCTATTAAGAAATAAATAATAATTACATTTTACTCATAAAAAAAATTAGAGTTGCAAGAGCTGTAACTCTGTGTATTAGGATCCCAGGATTACAAGTGCAAAGGCTATTGCCTGAAAATGCTTGCTGTATTGTATCCAGAGAGTTTAACATTTTTCAATAATATCGACTCTGTCATATACTTAAAATTTCAAAGGTCTGTGGGATTACAGTTCCATGTTTGATCGTATTCACCAAGGGTGCCAGACTTCAGGCCTATTGGATACTTTAACAGTGGACATGGAAAATCACACACACACACACAAATGCTAACTGAAAATCACTGGCATAAAAAGCTTGTTTATAAAAAAATACTTACAGTTTCATCAACATATTATTCAGAGTTGAAGTCAAAACATAGAGCTGTGAAAGACAAAATATTTAATCGAATATGCTAATTCTCATTGCTCCATGCACACTGTGGCAGGATTGGGAGGAGGGTCAGGGAAGAAGAGCAGAACTTCTAGCACATGCTATCTTAATCTACTTGCTGCTATGATGATAATCCTTCTACTGCCAAAGTGGCATGCGTCTGTCCGTTATGGTTATGGTGATGGTTATACATCACTCCTACTCGAGTTCTTACATTTTCTCATATTTTGCTTTGAAATTGTTTGGTATTACACAAGCTACATCAATTTCTGCTTTTCTTAACTTTTAATTTTGTACTGATACCTGAACAAATCTTAGTTTAAGGGGTGAAGAAAAGGTTCTGGAGCCTTGATACTGACAGGAAATAACAAGTAAAAAAGTAAATAACACAGCCTCAAAGGTAGGCACCCAGCAGCATGGTAAAATTTCATGAAAATGATTCCAAGATAATTAAATCCTGTTAGGTACCTGTATGTCTGATCTGCCAGTTACTTCAGAGATTTCACAGAAATAAAGTGAGAAATATACTGAGGTACACTTTGAGGAGGGAAAGGTCCATTTTATGAAACATCACTGTAAACTTTCAGATTAAATCTTGACTTACTGCTGGTTTCCCCTATAAAGAAATGACAGGCTAAGGTAAGTAGTTGCTGAAGTATGTTTCCCATTTCTCTTTTCTATTTCCCATTGCAATTCCCATTTTTACAGTTCTTCAAAATAAGCACAGCATGTCTTCCCCTCATAGATTAGAAGTGACACACTGCACGTTCACTGCTGCTATGCTTTACAAGTTCTAACTCTTGTGTCCTTCACTATTCTCTTTCCTTAAAACATCCACAAATAAGGGTCCTAAAAACTATTATCAGTGAGGAAGCTAAAGGTTTCCAATGCTATCAGTGAATTCTCAAAGCACTGGTCGTTCTGATGACTTGGCTGCTAATCTCTAATTGGAAGCTGCTGCAAGGAGATTCTGAATGCATTCTAGCAATAGAAAGTCATCTTCCACTGATTTCAGTAACGTATTTTCTGTATAACAGCTTTTCAGTATAGCAGAGAATACCAGAAGGAACATTTTAAGAGGAACTTCTTAAATCTCTTTAGTGGATCTGCATTAAAAAAAGAGCTAGAAAAATTCTCTCATTTTTTAATATGTTTAAAAAATATGAACAAAACCTAAAAAGTCCACTAGCATATATAGTTTTGCTACATTTTAATTAATTATTGTTAATGAGCCAAATTAATAAGAAATTTATAAAATAATACTTAAGTCCTCTTAAACAGAATTCAAAGACACTAACTTGTTAGCATGCAATAACCTAACACTACTGCTCTAGGGTACATTTTATGTCTTTAATACTGAGTTTTAAAATTAGTAGATTATATTTTAACAGTATTTTTAGTGTAATTATTATGTATCATAAATGTGAAAAATTGTAAATCTGTAAGTTTCAGCTATATTACAGGTCCAACAGAGAACAACAACAACAACAAAAAAATGTACAGAAGTATATACCTGAAAAATGAAAACGTGGACTGTATTTCAACTTTATGTGAAGTATTACTTAATTTTCATTCTTTAAAGGAAGTTCCCTTTGCCATATGATAACTTTTGCAAGATGGGATTTATAAATTTTGCATATAGAAAAAAGCCTTCCTCACTTCCTTTTTTTTGTTTTAATAACAAAGTTGTCCATATTGAAATATCCTCACCATACTTTCCATTAACTAGGAAATAAAAAAAAAAGGGCACACTTCAGATAGCAAAGAGCTTCAGGAGGACATGATTAGCAGAAGAAAGCTTGCTAGATGCAGCAGAGGAATAGTAAGGAAGAAACTAAGGGAGGAAATCAGTGTACAAGAAAGAGATACAAGTTTCAGTAAAATGAAGAGGAGTAAATAAAGTTAGACAAAAAACTTTAAAAGTAAGATATCTTATAGGAAATGAGAAAGAAAAAAGAAAAGTGTTTATAAGTAAATATAGGGTATTGCGTTTGCAGTTTCCCCCATGTCCAACAGAGCCAATGCTATCCAGCTTCAAGATCTTGGGTGCTGGCCAAGGCTGAACCAATCAGCAACGGTGATAGCACCTTTGGGATAACATATATGAGAAGGGAGACAAAAAAAACCCAAAACTGCGTGAAAGTTGAGAGAGGAGTGAGAGAAACAACTCTGCAGACACCAAGGTTAGTGAAGATGGAGGGGGGGGAGGTGTTCCAGGCACAGGAGTGGAGATTCCCCTGCAGCCCGTGTTGAAGACCATAGTGAGGCAGGCTGTCCATCTGCAGCCCATGGAGGTTAATGGTGGAGCAGATATCCACCTGCCGCCTGTGGAAGACCCCATGCTGGAGCAGGTGTATGCCCTGAAGAAGGCTGTGATTCCGTGGGAAGCCCATGCTGGAGAAGGCTTCTGGAAGGACCTGTGGACCCATGGAGAGAGAAGTCCACACTGGAGCAGGTTTGCTGGCAGGACTTGTGAACCCATGGGGGACTGATGCTGGAGCAGCCTGTTTGTGAAGGACTGCACCCTGTGGAAAGGACCCACACTGTAGCAGTTCATGAGGAACTGCAGCCTGTGGGAATAATTCATGATGGAGAAGTTCATGGAGAACTGTCTCCCATGGGAGGGACCCCATACTGGATCAGGGGAAGAGTGTGAGGAGTCCTCCCCCTGAGGAGGAGGGAACGGCAGAGACAAATTGTGATGAACTGACCACAACCCCCATTCCCCATCCCCCATGCCGCTCAGGGGGGGGAGACAGAGAAAATCGGGCGTGAAATTGAGCCTGGGAAGAAGGGAGAGGTAGGGGAAGGTGTTTTAAGATTTGGGTTTATTTCTCATTACCCTACTCTGACTTCTAATTGGCAATAAATTAAATTAATTACCCCAAGTCGAGTCTGTT
Organism: Ibidorhyncha struthersii; assembly: GCA_013398815.1. Taxonomy (NCBI): domain Eukaryota; kingdom Metazoa; phylum Chordata; class Aves; order Charadriiformes; family Charadriidae; genus Ibidorhyncha; species Ibidorhyncha struthersii. Next base: position 76,883 of record VZSZ01009245.1, read on the forward strand.
TTTCCCATGATGGTAATTGCTGAGTGATGTCCCTGTCCTCATCTCGACCCATGAGCTTTTTGTAATATCTTCTCTCCCCCTGTCAAGCTGAGGAGTGATAGAGCAACTTTCTGTGGACCTGCCATCCAGCCAAGGTCAACCCACCACATGAAAAACTGATAAAGGTTATAAAAATGGAGCACGAATAGAATAGGATATCAGCAGAACAGGAAGAAGCAAAAAGGAAGAGAGGCAAGGTAGTGATATGGTAATGCTATGCAAAGGCTATGATGACAGCTTTCTATGCTGCAGGAAATCAAAAAGAGAGAGTGGTGTCTTTCCACAGTGGCTATAGGAGACTTTGGCATACACATTTAGAATTCAGTTTTAAACCTGAAATGACAGTTCTGAAATTGGAACCATGCAGATTTCTTGTGTGTTTAAAGAAAAAGGACAAATTCAATGTAGCATATGGTTTATGAAACAAAATTATATGTTTTTAAACCAAATCTCACTTTCCCCTACCTCTCCAATCAAGTTTTTTTATTACTCAGTCAATAATATTTTTACTGTAATGATCTTCAGTTGTTCAGGATTGTAACTTTTTCCTAATATGGTTTTACAACCCTTTCTTAGGGAAAAATAAAATAAAAAAAATACAAAATCAAGAGTGGAAATAGTACTTTTTCTATATTTTTTTTTCCTCTATCATGCAGCACACATTTGCAAGGCAAAGAGCTGCATTTTCTTATGCTGGAAAAAATGAGAATTCACAAGTCCAATCTTCCAAGACAGATCCAGAAGCACCAGGCAAGAAACTATTGTTAGTGTAAGAGTTCTCCTTCTCATCATCCATTGAAACTGGGTTATAGTGTATTCAGGATTGCAAGAGTCTGTCAGCCAAGGGTAACTGGTACTGCAATGACTGCCATCAGACCTTTTTAACTGCTGGAGCCTTTTGGGACATAAACTCCTATAAACTCTGCTTCACTTAAGTTGCTTGACCAGATACCATGGCCAGAGACTTGGTTTTAAACAGTCACTGTACCAGTAACTTCAGTATCTGCTCTTCTTCCTGTCTTTTTTTTTTTTTTTTTTTTTTTTTTTTTTGTCAGTATCATAACCAAAGGAAGGAGGGGAGAAGCTTCACATAGTCTCACGAGGGAGACTGAGGTTAACACACAACAACTTTTGTACACCCAAGACATTCACAAGAGGGTGGTCAATCAAGGCAGAAGGTGTTAGAGCGTACACTCAAGACCATAACTGGGTAAATAGTAGATTAATGCCCAAAATGTTCTCTGACCTCATCTAAAGATGCATTGTAAATATATCCAGAGCATAAAATGGATGGGACATTTTACTGTTTTAGCCAGAAGCTCAGTATTTTCATTTTACCCCTTAAAAGAAACTGAATAACACCAAAAAAGAAAGCCTACAAATTAATTTCTTAGAGAAAATCATACATAAATGCATACAATCACCATAACAATTTTTAATGTCTATGGAAAACCAGTAGGATTTTCTGCAAGTATTTTTTTCTCACATTAAATCAAAATGTGACTGTTTTTGTAGAAAAGTTGTGTACTAAATGTTAGAATGATATAAATACACTGTTTGCTGATCTAACCAACAAGCTTGACAATAAATACCAGCTGTGAAGGTTATGTGTGCCAACACCTGTCCACCCTCACCTGGGATAGACTGCTAACTTGTTTATCACAGGTGATTAAACCTCCTTCAGGCAGCAATAGCTTTTTGTTTGCAGTTGAGTTTAGTCTGTAAGATAGGAGGAGGAGGAAGGGAGAATATTCTTGCAGTGAAAAATGTATTACTGGCATCTCTAATCAAAGACAGAAGATAGAAACATTGTTATTTTAGGGGCCTTGTCTGGCAGTTTTATGAGAGTGAATTACTTATCTCCATTTGTATGACCTAGATTACATTTTGCATTTCAACAATAACCCAGATTTTTGCATTTCAGCTCCCGTAGTATGAATATTTCCAGCTGGGCTCTGTCAGCCTCTGTTCCACCATAAATCATATCTGCCTTCTCATCCAAAGGTGCTAACTGATGAGGCAGAAATAATACAATCTCAGCTGGCTTTGTGGCCTACTTACAGCACAGTTACAGCAGGAATGCAGGTTGCCTCTCTGTTCTTCCAGATAAAGCCATAAAAAAAGTTATATCCCTTTCAACTTACTGTTTTGGAATCCCTCCAGCTCCTGGGACTATTCTTTTCACTGAGTACAGAAAATAATGCTTGTGCTGCAAATAGTCAACAAGGTCTTAGCAATGCTGGAAACTGGTCCAATGTCATATCTATGAAGGACTAGTACACAGATTTAAGAGAGTTCACTTTTCAACTGCTTGCTATTTGGGTTAATAATGAAAAACAAGATAGCAAGTTATGTGGTTAAACTTAATAGATCAATATTATGTTTTAAAATCAAACGTCAGGTTTTAGGGTTTAAGCAACTAACTATTAATGATTGAAGTGTAGCCTGAAGAGGGGAGACCAGAAAATCGCTGCATACTTGTCTGCTGTGGGACTGATCAGTACAATACCTGTGTGCCTGTTTTATAAATATCTCTCTCTGGTAACGAAGGTGGCAAATTAAAAGTAGGGAGGTTTCTCTCTCTTCTGTCGTTGCCTACTACTAAGCTCCAAGTTTATATATGTCTTGCCTTTATTCCCTTGTATTTTGAGCTAGTAAATGTTACTACATTTCCTACAATCCTGCATTTCTGTTCTCAGTCTATTTTTAGAGAGAAGGTGTGTAAAAAGGGATATTTTTTTGTGTGTTTGTGTGCAGAAAAAGGTATTTTTAATGTAAAATGAAAGAACAGTCAGAAGTAAAGGTGCAGATGAGTACAAATGGCTGTATGCATATATAAAAATGCATAGCATACAGTTCATATATGTATGATGATGAAGCTATAAATATGAAATATGTGTATGTCATTTTTTAAACAACAAAAAATACTTTACATCCATTCTTTATTCTTTGAGAAACACAGACTTATGAAACCTCCTTTGTAGGTACTTCTTGTCAGTCATCATTACAGGTATATAGATTCATAGCCTGTAAGCTGTGATTCTATATAAAAAAAAAAAACTAAAAACAGAAGAAAACCCTTGTCTAGAGGTAAAATTGTAGGATTCCATATTTAGTAAGATTTTATAGCAAGTTAGTTATTTTTTCTGAATTTTTTCTTGCCCTCATCCTTTGATTAAAGTTAAGACAATAACATATAGTAAAAAAATATATTCAAGTACAGATCAGCTTCAGTATAGTATGCAGAAAAGTTGGGTGGCCCTGATGGTTGGAATGATAGAAATAGAACAAGCTGTGGTAACTCAAAACTCTAGTGACTAAGGATGCAGACTACTTTTATCTCCACAGAGGTAAACAGCAAAAAGAAAGTCCTGTGTCTGTCATGGCTGAGAGGAAGATGACAGTATGGTGTAATTATGAAAAAGAGACAAATTACTATCAGATATCCAAGCCATAAAATATGTCCATTAGAGATGGTTAAAAACTAATATTATTGCATAAGGACTTAGTGAGACCTCATCTGGCACACTGTGTGCAGTTTTGACTATTTATGAAAAAGGAAGAGTAATCTAGACTTGCACAAATGTAAAGGAAGACTACTAGCGTGATCAAGAGCATGGGCAGTCTTCTTTATGAGAGCAGATTTTAAAACTTCAGCTTGTTCAGTCCAGAAAAATGAAAACTCAGAGAGGATATGACTGTTCAGTATAAATAAAGTTGATATTTGGAATAAATATCACAGAGAAAAATCTGTTTGAGCTAGAGGACAATGTTGACACAAGATCAAGTGCCATAAATTATCCATTAATACATTTTTCCCCCTGATAACAATCATCCTTATTTCCTGGTTTACCTTGTCCTTACTTTTTATCACTTTGAGTTTCTTGCCAAGCACTCCAGAGAGGAAGAAGCAGGACTTTTGCAACTCCGGTCATGTGTGATGATATGTAGACTTGGATCCTGCCAAGGCAGAATTTTAAATAAAAATTAGTTGGAATTGCTTGCCATGCTCTTTTTGGAGAAACAGTTTCTTGTAAGCAGTTAAATTAGTATGTTGGCAAATTAGTTTGATAAACTGGGCCACGTCTAAAACTCGTAATTCTTGTTTCTATTTTGCAGTGCTTCCTTTGATACCTACATAAAAGCAAAAAATAAAGTTTTGCATGCCATTCTGTTGCTGTGCTACCAGTAACCTTCTAAGCTCATTAGATAAACGGGAAAACCTGCAGAGTCAAGTCTATCTCATTGAAAAGACAGTAGTTGTAGAGTTTTTCCTGATTTCTCAGTGTAGCTTTTCTACTGATTGTTTTTCTATTCTTTTGGAATCCAGAATTCCTAAAAGCAGTGTGAATATACAACGTTGTCTATTTTACTGGATGATTTTTTAAAAAAAATTTAATGGAAACCATAACTAACAGGTTATATATCATATTTAAATACAAAAGAAAAGAGAATGTTTCTAGTGGTGAAGTTTCTTATTTGCTACTGGGTTCCACTTGTGTTTTCTTTTTCTTTGGAGGGCTACATCAGATGACAACTTAAATATGATTGCAGGGTGTAACATTATTTATCTTTCCCATCTTCAATAGAGGTTCAATAATGCACTTACATGCATTACTGAGTGTGACTGGGATGGAGTTAATTGTCTTCATAGCAGTATGTATGGTGCTCTGTTTTGGACTTGTGGCTGAAACAGCGTTGATAACACACCAGTGTTTTGGCTATAACTGAACAGTACTTGTACAACATCATGGTTTTCTCTCCACCCTTCTGCTCCCCAGTGAGTAAGTAGGCTGGGGGTGTGCAGGAAACTGGAAGTGGATGAAGCCAGGACAGCTGACCTGAATTAACTAAAGGGACGTTTCAGACTATATGGCATCATCAATAGCAATAAAAGGGAAAGAGGAGGAAGAGGAGGTATTTGTAGCTATGGGTTTTGTCTTCCTGAATAACCATTTCATGTGCTGAGTTCCTGCTTTCCAGAAATAGGCTAAACACCTACCTGCTGATGGGAATTAGTGAATGAATTCCATTTTGCTTTGCTTCTGTACACAGCTTTTGCCTCACCTATTATACTGGTTTTATCTCAATCCACAAGTCTTCTCACCCACTTTCTATTTCTGGGACATCACCAGGAAACTCCCTGGTCTGGTCTGGTGCACTGATTATTACCCGCTACTGGTTATGCAACTTGGAAGTGATGAGGTTGTGGACGGAAGTCTTAAGGCAATTAAAAAGGACTTCAGGGCACTGGGACAACTGGTTGAAGGTTCTGGTGCACAGGTATTTTTTTCCTCAATCCCTTCAGGGGTAAGGGGAGAAAGGAACAGGAAGATAGAACTGATTAACACATGGCTCAGAGGCTGGTGTTATCAGTGGAGTTGGGGGTTTTTTTGATCATGGGGACATCTGTACGGCACCGGGCATACTGGCAACAGATGGGATACACCTGTCTCAGAAGGGGAAAAGGATCCTGGGGCAAGAATTAGCAGGGCTCATTGAAAGGGCTTTAAACTAGATTGGAAGGGGGAGGGGGTTGTAACTGGGCCTGCTAGAAACAAGCCTGGGGGAGCATGCCAGGGGTTGCAGGATGGCAAGCTAGTGAGGACCCTTGTTATTCTGTCTCAGTGGAGGTAGGGTCTGGAGATACACGGGGCAGTAAAGATGGAAGGGTTGTTGATGGGTTAGAAGCCATGGAAAAGCCTGAGAGCTGTCAGGTAGGAACTAGGGCTTCCACCCACAAAGAAGTGTCAGGAACGTTAGCCCAACTGAAGTGCATCTATGCCAATGCATGTAGCATGGGCAACAAACAGGAGGAGTTAGAAGCCATGGTGCACCAGGAAAACTATGATATAGTAGCCATCACAGAAATATGGTGGGATGCCTTGTGCGACTGGAGTGTCACAATCAGTGGCTACAAGCTCTTCAGAAGGGATAGACAAGGAAGGAGAAGGGGTGAGGTGGCTCTGTATGTTAGGGACTGTTATGAATGTTTAGAACTCAGTCATAGCAATGGTACGGTTGAGTGTCTCTGGCTCAGAATCAGGGGGAAGGCCAACAAGACTGATGTGGTGGGGGTCTGTTATAGACCACCCCATCAGGACAGAGAGCTAGACGAAACTTTCTACAAGCAACTGGGAGAAGTCTCGCGATCGCTTGCCCTTGTTCTTGTGGGGGACTTCAACTTCCCAGATGTCTGCTGGAAATACAACACAGCAGAGAGGGAACAGTCCCGGAGGTTCCTAGAGTGTGTCGAGGACAACTTCCGTACTCAGCTGGTGAGTGAACCTACCAGGGAAGGTGCCCTGCTGGACCTGCTCTTTGTGAACAGGGAAGGACTGGTGGGTGATGTGATGGTGGGAGATCAGCTAGGGCACAGCGATCACGAAATCATTGAGTTCTCCATTCTTAGACAAGTAAGGGTGGGG